>NC_069413.1:12550644-12553818 GCF_026875155.1 Cherax quadricarinatus | reverse complement strand
CTGAGGCGCCTTTTTTCAGTGGGCTTTAATCTGATTCATTCCCCAGAAAAATGAACTATTTCTTCAACAATGTGCCCTGAAAATCTGCTGAAAGGTGTTGTTGCAACTTTAATGCAGTTTCTCTCAATTCTGCATCTGGCTTAGTAGTAATTTTAAACAGAAATCCAAATTTGTAATTGAGATTTGGTAGATTTCTTTTCTTTTCACCAATTATGTAATCAGTGAATCCAGAATGACGAAGTATGTTGCTGTTTACATTTCTCCCTTTGGTAGCAACACAATTTCATTGTCTGGCTCTTCAAAATTGCGTTTCCTTTCCTTGCCCGTGATGATCAGCGGTAACTGTGTCTTTAAACCAGCAGTTTAGCTTTCTCTTCAAACATTTAAAAAGCTTCATCATTGCAAAGTGAGCTTACAAATTCCACTAAGCCTGCATAGAGGTTAGCACAATTTAGCCATTTCAATTTAAATTTTTCTGAAGTGTCTTGTTCATGGCATTTACCTTTCCCAGTATACAGTCCCAAAGCACACAGAGTAAGGCCAATTCAAAATCTTCCAATTCTGATGCTAAGCTGGCTGCTTCGCTTCTTGTAGTTGCTGTCTGGTCTTCATCCTCTGCTATTTGGATCAAAGCAGAAACGTATTTCAGCAAGCTGTCTTTCAAAGCATGTGTTGCATCAATGCTGCGTGCCCCCTTGTTGTTGATAATGATTTGATGACATCTCCATAAATGGTTGACTTGAGTATACTCGGTTAGGTTAGGTTAGGTTAGGTTAGGTTAGGTTAGGTTAGGTTAGGTTAGGTTAGGTTAGGTTAGGTTAGGTTGGGTGGTTAGGTTCGGTTAGGTTAGGTTGGTTAGGTTAGGTTAGGTTAGGGTTTTTTTAGGTTAGGTTGGGTTGGGTTGGGGTTTGGGTTTGGGTTTTGGGTTGGGGTTGGTTAGGTTAGGTTAGGTTAGGTTAGGTTAGGTTAGGTTAGGTTAGTTTAGGTTAGGTTAGGGTTTTCGTTGTGCGGCTCATAAGCCAACACTGAGCGCCCCGCCCTGGCTCAGGTCTGGGGTCTCAAGGAGGGCATTTGCTCCTACCCTTGCCTCTTACAGGGATCGCACCCCTCAGGAGAGGGCGAAACCCGAAAGGGTGAAACTCACTAAGTTACTCCTACGATTTCGTCCAGGGAGAAGGGCATGGTCCTTGCCTCCCTCTCCAGGGCTCGAACCCTTCTGCTTAAAGCTGGTCTTACCCTCGTCGTGACTGTCTTTTTCTTCCTGCCTCCGGTTTTTTCTGCGCGGTGGCAGGGTCATTCATCGTACTCGTTGCCTTGGAACTGAGACAACCCTTTCCCCTCGTGCCTTATATCTAGAGTGCTGGAGGGCTCCTCGGAGACTACCACCTCTTCTCGTACTGTGGTCTCCGTGCTTCGTAGTAGCGCCCGTTGTCGTGATCCCACGTCCCTCCGCGGTCGTCCTGCTGCCTGGTCGGGGTGCGGGGGCGATTCCTGCTCCTCTGGTCCCTGGGTTGACGAGGTTCCTGCTGGGCGTACCTGGGGGGAGGGGAGAAAGGGGGTACCTTTACCTCGTTGGTTGGAGCTCCGTCCAAACTCCAGTCTCGACGTCCCTGGGATCTTCTGTCTCTGTCCCTGGGCTGCCAGTCTGTCTTGCCTGGTTGTCTGTCCCTGGCTCTCTCGTCCCTCCGTTCCTGGCTCCTCCTTCTGTAGTGGTTCTCCCGGTTCCTTTGTCGCTGGTAGTTCCTGTCTCCCCCTTGCTGCTGGTAGGGGCGGGGGTCCCTGGCCCCTAGGGATCGTCCCTGTTGTCCCTGGTTTCTGGCTGGATGATCTCCCGTCCTCCATTCGTCCTGGTCCCTGTCTCGTGGGTCTCGTTCTCTGGATCGTCTGAAATTCTGAAAAGAGAACTGGACAGGGTTAGGGACTGCGGTGGGAGCTCCAGCTCCTAAGCCCGCAGTTGCAGGTGGTATTTCTGTTAGAGCCTGTACTAGCTCCCGGACCCCTCGGACCAGGTGTCGAATCTCTGTCTGTCCTGGGGTTGCTGCTTCCTGCTGAGCTGTCTGTCCTGTCACCTCTTTGTCCTCTGCCGACGGCTGTCCCTGTAGTCTCGGCGGCTGTTGGTGCTGTTTTCTGGGTGCCTGGTGTGCCTTCCTGTTGTCCGTGCTGGGGGGGGGGGAAGAGCGGCCTCCCCTTCGTCCCTGGCTGGCCCCTGCTGCTCCGTCCACTCTCCCAGCTCCTCCTCTGTCGGTTGGGGAAACCCTACGGCTTCGTAGAAGGCGCCCACTCTTGTCGACTCCCTTGGTGATCCCTCTATCTCGGGGACTCCCTCGGCTGCTCCCGTCCACGGGTTGTCCTCGTCTTCCTGCGAAAAAAGAAGAGAGGGAAAAGGGTGGAGGGGAGGGGGGAAGAGAGGGTAGGGTGCTGTGGTGGGGGTGGGTACTGTTTGCAGGCTGTTTCAGGAAACTCCAGTCTTCCTCTAGACCGTGCTCAAAGTGCAGGTTCCTGTTGTCTGGTTTGTCGTCGTTAATCCGTTCTAATTAACTGTTCACTTATATGTTTCACTGTAAACACCTGGTCACACACCCTACCTTTCCTAAAGCCTCCTTGTTCATATGCTATTTCCTATTCTCCGTCTTACTCTTTATTCTTTCAATATTAATTCTACCATACACTTTACCAGGTTACTCAGCCAGACTATCCCCTATAATTTTTGCACTTCTTTTATCCCTTAGCCTTTATAACAAAGGAACTATGCATGCTCTCTGCCAATCCCTAGGTACTTACCTCTTCCATACATTTATTAAATAATTGCAACAACCACTCCAAAACTATATCCCCACCTGCTTTTAACATTTCTATCTTTATCCCATCAATCCCGGCTGCCTTACCCCCTTTCATTTTACCTACTGCCTCACAAAACTTCCCCCACACTCACAACTGGCTCTTCCTCACTCCTACAAGATGTTATTCCTCCTTGTACTATACACGAAATCACAGCTTCCCTATCTTCATCAACATTTAACAATTCCTCAAAATTTTCCCCTCCATCTTCCCAATACCTCTAACTCTCCATTTAATAACTCTCCTCTCCTATTTTTAAAACTGACAAACCCATTTGTTCTCTAGGCTTTCTTAACTTGTTAATCTCACTCCAAAACTTTTTCTTATTTTCAACAA
>NC_069413.1:12530644-12548144 GCF_026875155.1 Cherax quadricarinatus | reverse complement strand
GGGTTTGTTTTGCATATTTGAAATCACCTGTTTACTGTGATCTTATTGCTATATAAATATATATAATATTATATATATAATAATATTATAAAATATATATAAAATATATATATATATATATATATATTTAATTATATATATATATATAATATTATATATAAATATATATATATAAAAGCTATAAGTCGACAATTCCAAATATAACTGTATTGTACTTGAAACACTCAGAACAAATAATGCCAAATTGGTCCCCGGACATACCTCATATAACATTCCATAAAACAAACCTCTCATGCTACCGCCCATTCGGAAACCAGCCCATTTCACCCCCTTACCTGCCTGTCAACTCCCTTAAATCCCGTAATGTGAAATTCCTATAACCCTCACTTAAATCCCTCTCCCATCTCCCACCATACACCTCCTTATTCCTACACTTTGTCCTATAAAAAGTTGCTATTAACGCATTAATTCTCTCACACACGTTCGCTCCTCTCATAGCCCAAGACATATAAATATAATCCGTAATTATATAGCCTACCGCATTCTCTACCATTTGATTCACCCCACCTATGTCTAAACTTAAAACCCTCAACACCTGCAAACCCACCCCTCCCACTAACCTTATTACCTTACCCAACCAAACCCTTATTAGTTCAATAAATTCGCAAAAATACACCAAATGGAAAATAGTGTCCAATCCGCCACAAGCCTTGCATATTCCATCCTCCCGTATTCTCTTATGGAATAAAACCATTCCAGACGGTAAGATCCCATGTAAAAATCTATACATAACTTCTCGTACTTTAGGTTTTAAACGCAATTTGTTCAAACGCCCTCAAAATATTACGCCAACATACAATGGGAATAAACCCCTTCTACCACCGCTACCACTGCCTTACCATCCACCCCATCAAGGTTTCCCAATTTAATAAGTGAAGGATCTCTCATGTTTATGATGACCCGTTAACATTGCCTCACCTATTATGAACTCCCTACCCACCCACCACCGTTGCATATCCTGACGTATCTTACGAAGTCCCCCTTCCTCTCGCCCCCCCCCCCTCCCGCTTATAACTACGTTTCAAATACACACTCATAATCCTCTTTTCAACAGCTATAAGACCCAGCCCTCCTCGGCCAACCGGGAGTGTGACAACCGCTCTACTTAACCATTCACTTCCAGTACCCCAAATGAATCTAAAAACGCGCTTTTGCAACCTTTGTATCTCACTACGAAGTATCGCATATATTACTGCAATATGCCGCCAAAGTTTACTATATAATAGGACATTCGTTGTAATTACTCTTTGATGCAAGTTTTTTTTATATTTTATTTATAACCAATACAGTATACATAAATATAAAAATAAAAGGAAACAGTATGGATCTCAATCCTGAAGGTTCGGACATTGACATAAGAAACCCAAACACATAATAAACTAACACAAATGGATTGCACCTATACTTGCAAGATATATCTGTATAACATACAACAATAACTTACGGCAAGAACATAGCTACAAATAAACACAGTAACAGGGTCATGAACTGACATAAAAACATTCAATGACTCAAAACTTAACTTCCATATAAATTTTACATTTAACATGACATATGACAAAGACTCATACAATTGAAAATAATATATACAAGAAAATGTAACAATTACTTCCAGCCTTCTCATTAATCAATAAACCAAAACCTAACATCATAATCCTACTAGAACATCTATTACTATATCCCTAACATTACAGCTTTACATATACCAAAATACAAATAAACATACAAAGAAAACAGCTTAGATCTCAAAAACACTCATTACATTTAAAATTTAAACCCGTATACAACAACTCAACACAAAAGGAATGCGTCTAAAAAAAAATACTTCCATATGGTAAAGAACGATACCGTTGTTATAATGCTATACAAAGTGCATTGATATGACAATTGAAAAAAAGTAACAAAAGGGGAAAACATACAACAAGCATGTGTTGAATACCTATAAACCTACACATCACATACACCACAGTATTTATTTTTGTATAAAAACCTTTGAGGAAAAAAGGGAAATCCAGACATACTTAGATCATGCCTTGTGTCACCTCAAACCTTCAAAACACAAATACTGTGAGATGTACCCCTCACAACATTGTACACACAATAATGTAGTGTAACAACAACTACTTACATTTTTATATTCAAAACCTTCGGAAAAAAAATGTGAAAAAACATATCTTACACAACTACCCAGACCAAACTCACATTCACAAAAGAAGCTTATTTATTATATTACCAAACATACCACACACGCTAACATCTATACACATTTCCATACTCAAGAAAACTAGCCCGCCGCAACCCCTTACTTTACACTTAAATCTCTTAAATCTTCAACCTGAATCAAACGATAACCTTCAGTAAATGCTGTCTCCCACCCTTTCCCCCATAAAGATCCCTATTGGGGCACTTTGTTCTATACATCGTGGCCCCTAACACTCTTATCCTTTCCCTCGACTCCCACCTCCCTCATTGCCCAAGTATAAAAATAAAATCAGTGACCCATAACGCAACCGCATTCACCCACCTGCTGACTCCACCCACCTATATCTAAACTTAACCCCCGCAACACCTGAAACCCTTCCCCACCCACAAACCAAAACTACTCTACTTAGCCAGACCCTCACATCTTCTAAACAAGTACAAAAGTACACAGCGTGAAAAATGGTTTCCGGACATCCGCACGCTTTGCATTTCCCCACCCCCCCTTTAATCTCCTATTAAATAACACAACCCCAACGGCAAGATCCCATGTAAAAACCTAAACATAACCTCCCTGACACTTGGTTTTTACACGTAGTTGTTGAAGACATTTCCATACAGAACCCCATGCATACATAGGGAAATGCCCCTCAACTGCCGCCACCACAGACCCACCCCCCACCCTCTCAAGAACCTTCAGTTAAGGCTGTTTCGGACCCCTTACCTTCAGTAAAACTCGCAACAAAAGCCTCCCCAAACATTAATTCTCTCCCCCTCCACCACCGTTGCATATCCATGCGCAGTCTTTCAAGGCCCCCCCCGCTCACCCCCTCCCTCACAAACCCCCTTTTTCAGAAACACACCCAACATACGCTTCTCAAGAGGTATAAGCCCCAGCCCCCCTGGCTAACGGGAAGGCGACAACCACCCCCTCTACTTAGCCAGTCCAAACCCGATCCCCATATAATTCTGAATACCGCATTTGAAACCCGTTGGCAACTCACACCGTCCGTAACGGATATATTGCCACCACGTGCCATAACTTGCTAAAACAACAGGACATTCGTGACTATAACCCTTTGATGCAACGATAATTGCTCTGCCCTCAAGCCTCCCAATCTTTTCAAAACTCCATCCAGGGTGCGCCTCGAATTTGCCTCTTGTGCATCCCTATTCATTCCGCATGTACACTATCCCACATATCAACAGCTAAATCCACCACACGCCACCCACCCTCAACAGTCTCACCATTATGTACACTATCCCCTAGACCCAAAATACTTGGACTTTACTACATTAATTTTCATCCTGTAGCCTCCCCAAAAAACGCCCTATCACCCCTTCCTACCTAGTAAATCCCTCACATCCCTCACCAAGACAGTCGAAATCATCCACGAACCCACTAATACCCGCTTCCCCTTCTCGTGCAAAACCAACCCTCGCTCTCGCTATACTCCACCTAACTGCCCTATAAAAGGGTTTCCTGAAGACATGCAAACAAAATTTGCGACAGAGGGCATCCCTGCGCAAACCCCTTCCCATCTGTATGCTATCACCTAGTCGTCCATTTAACCTGTATTCTCATAACTGCAACCCAGATACAAAGTTTTTGCCCAAGAAACAATTTCCCCTCCCGAAACCCAACCAACGCATAAAACTCCATAATGCATCCCTTTCTACGCTTTTCATAAGCAGCTCTCCAATCCAGAGCCAAAACACCCCCCCCCCCCTCCCCCCTATGCCTATAAAACTCCAAATACTCCATGCCCTTCATACATTGATCTACCCGGTATGCCCATATTGTCCTCTATCAATTACTTTACCTAAAACCTTTTTGATTCTGTTCCCTAATACCCTTGCAAATAACTTATAATCACCGCACATAAGCGATATTTGCACGGTAATTTTCCCTACCGTGGTCGTCCACCCTTTTGGCACTAATACAACAACAGCAGTCCTTTGCTGCTCACCCATTGCCCCATCTTCCTTCATTACATTGAAATCTGGACTAAAAAATTCCCCAATACTTCCCAGTTTTTAACATAAAAATCATTAGGCAACCCGTCTACAAAACCCGTGCCTTACCTAAACTTGCACATGCTATAGCTTGCCCAAAATTTCCCCTTTTCCCTAATCTGTCCTTCCAAAGTCTCCCTATCTCTACCATCAAGCTCGCATTGCACATAACCACCCATTTCCCTTAAAGCATCATCTCGTATACCCACATATTGTGCATATGACCTAAACCATGCATCAAATATCCACTCATACCTTTATCGACAATCAATACCCGCCCTTCCCTATACCCTCCCATCCCCACTTGAACTGTTATTCCCATCATCCCGTGGCTGCCCTCCTCTTCTGCTGTCCCCTTAATGCACACGCCGAAGGCCGACCCCGTAAGAGACCTCCTCCAACCCTCCAGCCACACGTGCACCATCAAATCGATCATTATGCAAACCCTTGATACGTTGCTTTAAATCTTCTATTTCCTCCACAGGGTATCTCGAACCATCACCCACATAACAATTGCGTAACTGTCCTTCTAAATACCCCTGAAGCCCATATAAAAGTTTGATTACTTTCCCTCCCAAGCCGAACATAGTAATCCGAATACGTTTCTTAGCCACCACATCCCACCACCTAACCAAGTCTCCATCCCCAGGAGCCCCTGCTAACAAACCCTCCCAAAAAAACTCAAAAGATTTCCTATTCTCCTCCCCTTTTAACAATTTAACATTCAATTTTCCAAAAACTACAACCCCTCTTAGGTAAACCCCCCCCACCCGCGTCCACAAGAACTCCTCTATGATCAGAAAACACCACATCTAAAATACGCACACTATTAACTACGATGGTGCGTGACACGTACACTCTATCAAGTCGCGCCGCATATCCACGACGTACAAAAGTAAAGCTCAACCTCTCCCCCCCCACCACGTCCTTTAATCCCACCCCTGACATTAAATCTCCAGTACCCCTGAAAAGTCCCACTTCCCCGAGGTTCTACCTCCTTAAAGCCGGATCACGCAGGTAAATTCCAATCCCCGCCTACAAAGCTACTTCAGGGAGTGACCTCAAATAATAAATTAACACCTTTTTTTCACAAAGGTTGCTTTTTACACGCCCATCATTCTCGGCTGGACCATACACACACACAAAGTCACCTTCACCCGTCCCCATAGTCCTTCCACCCTTATTATCCTCCCCTCCCCCCCTTCACTACGTCTCACAAACAAACGGCTAGTCTCCCTGATCATGATGGCTATGCCACCTTTCAACCGAATTGCATTCTCCATGTTACACGTTATATCCTTCTATCCGCAATTCACTGCCACAATTTATGATTGGTTCCTGTATGAACACAACGTCCACATTAATTACGCACCAAATAAATCACGTAACCATGCACACTTTCGTACAGTTCGCAAACCATTAATTTTTATTGAGGCATTAAAATCGACAATGATGGTTTTCCTTTCGACCTGAATGTTTTTCACTAGATTTTTGTTTCCAATTTTCCCTTCCCCTCCTTTTGAAGCACTCCTGATCATCCCCTGAGCTTTTGGGGGCACAGGACCCTTTCTGTGCCACATCCCCCATGATTTCTTCCCTGATCTTTGGGGGTGGCGTTAACACATCATCAAATCTTAAAGTGTAACAGAGCGCTTTTTGTGTTACACTTTCCACCTGCATTTCGTCGTCCACAGTTTCAATCCTGGTGAATTTCCACCTCCACCGTTGTTTCAGCAAGGCGTCAGTGGCGTCCACTACCACTGCACGTCGTGATCCACGTCCGCCGTCGCAGCCTGTCCCAAGTCTAGGGATGGGCCGTCGCAGGACTCATGCTGTCCTCCGTAAATAATTCGTCTAACACAGAGACAATGGATTCTCCCACATCATTGGCCTCTCCCTTCTCGCGAAGCCGTTTCCACCTCTGGGGCTGCCTCCAAAAGGGGGCGACACTTCCAGGAGTATAGCACACACCGTGTTCAGAGACCTCTCAACCTCTTCGCTCCAAGACAATCTTGAGGGGTTTCACAGGCGCTTCAGGCACATCTTGCCTTATACCTTCCTCCCCTAAATCCTTGCTCTGTTGTACAACCCTGGCAAACCTCGTCTCCTTTCACACTGCACCGCCAAATGATCGTATGCTCCACACAAAACCCACAAGTGCGGCGTTGCCCTGCGTAAGTCACAAATACCTGAGTCCTGAAGTCTTGCAGGATCAATATGAAGGGATTGGATGTCGTAATGTCATTTTTACCGAGAAAAATTCCCTCAGGTAGTCCTTCATATGGGCCATTTAGGCCACCTTTCCCTGCTGTAGCCATGTGTATGGTGCCGTAATTACTCAGGGGAGCACGTATATCAGTCGCATCAGCCTCAAAGGGTACGTTTCTGACTTTTACCCATGTATAATGGCGGGATACATCGTGTAGCTTCACAAAACACAGCCTGGTTAACCACCAATTAACCTCTTGATACTTGTCGACGACATTCTCGTAAACTTGAGCTGAGCAAAACTTTACAAAGATTCTTGTCACACCATTCATCGCTACACCGCACAAATCCTCGTTGGCGATACCATAGGTGTCTCGGATTATCGCTGGCAATAACATCGCCATTGATGGTCCAAGCACTGCCCCACGAGTTAATTCCAAACACACAGTGTTGACGCGGCGTCTGGCTGCCTGCGCCAGTTGAGAAAATGAAAACTGCCACCGAACAGCTATAGCGGGCAGCAGTGTAGTACACGTCCTCTCTACTCAATGGCTGAGAGACGAATAAACCCACCGCTACCACTGCCTTACCATCCACCCCATCAAGGTTTCCCAATTTAATAAGTGAAGGATCTCTCATGTTTATGATGAAAACCCGTTTAAAATTGCCTCACCTATTATGAAATTTCCCCAACCCACCCACCACCGTTGAATATCCTGGACGTACTTATGAAAACCGCCTTCCCTCGCCCCCCCCCCCCCTCCCGCTTTAACTACGTTTCAAATACACACTCATAATCCTCTTTCAACAGCTATAAGACCCAGCCCTCCTCGCCAACCGGGAGTGTGACAACCGCTCTACTTAACCATTCGCTTCCAGTACCCCAAATGAATCTAAAACGCGCTTTTTTTTAACCTTTGAAACTCACTACGAAGTATCGCATATATTACTGCAACATGCCGCCAAAGTTTACTAAATAATAGGACATTCGTTGTAATTACTCTTTGGTCAAAATTAAGTGTGCAGCTCGTAACCCACTGAGGCGCTTCAGTACAAACCCTCTACAATACGCACTGAATTTATTTGTTGTGCTAAAATTGATATCACTTACATAAACGATCCCCCATATCAGTAAAATTTGGGCCCCTTTTTCCACCTTTCAACTACTTCAACATTCCTCACTTAACCTATCCCCAAGATCCATATACTTTGTTTTCTCCTTATTAATTGACATGCCAGAAGCCTTTTCAAAAAAATTTACTAACTTTTTCACCCCGAGGCAAATCCCTGTTACCACTTACTAAAAACGTTGTGTCATCAACATATCCAACAATGCCAGCCCCCCCCACCCCTTTTCGTCACCAACCCCATTTGCTGCCAAATAAGACCCTAATTCCTCTATAAAAGGGATCCTGTAAACACGCAAAAAATATTTGTGAAAGGGGACAACCTTGACGTAGACCCCTTCTCATCTGAATTTGTTCTCCTAACCTTCCATTTACCTGCACCCGCAAGGTTGCTCTTTGATACATTTAATTTGGGCCCATGATATATTTCCTCTCCAAACCCCTGCCATCCTCATTTAAACTTCCATAACGTTCCCTTTCTACCTATCATATGCCGCCTCCAAAACTATAGCCTACACCCCCCCCCCCCCCCCCCCCACCCCCCGTCCCCCTCCCCACCCTTGTCCTTCAATCCTTTACCCCCTTTTCCTTCTGTTACTAAAACTTGCCAAAATCATAACACCACCCGAAATCATATAGTCCGTTGGGTCCCTTGCCTGCCCCCCCCGCCTCCCCAAACCCCCCCCCCCCGGAAAAACCCCTTACCAAAACCTTAAAAGTCCATTTGGAAAATCATTCACCCACAATTCCGGCCTACCTAATCGCCCCGATGCTTCCCAGCTCACCTCCTTACCGCCCTTCCACAAAAGCCATCGCCGCCCCCTGCACAACCTTCCTTGACGAATTTCTATTTCGCAATTCCACACTTTCTTTTAAAATTAAAACCCAATCTTTATTAAACCCCCAAACCCTCATTGTCAACCCTTCCCCTTATCCCCTTGCATACCTTACCTAATGCCAACCCGGGCCCAAAAAACTCCATTGCTTGCACTGTTTTGACCTTCCCCAAAACAGCCACGGCCGATCCCCCACAAAACCTCCTCAATCCCGCCCTTAAGCCTTTCCCCATCAAACCTCTCATTTTGTAAATTCCGGATATTTTCCTTCAAACTTTCAATTTCAATAACAGGATAATTAGCATTAATTTGTGCATAACATCGCGCAACTGCCCCTCTAAATATTTTTGAAAACCGTATTGTAACTGATTATATCTCGTCCCTCGATTAATATAATATTCCTTAATACGTTTTTTAGCTATCGTTTCCCACCAATTAACCATGGCAACATCCCCTGGTGCTTCTACCACTAAACGATCCCACATATGTCCAAAAGACAAAAGACTATCCTCTTCCTTTAATAACTTTACATTCAATTTCCAAAATGATAGACCCCTCCGAGGCACACCCTCAATATCCACATCTATTACAACTCCTCTATGATCCGAAAAAACCACATCTATCACATTCACCCTCCGCACAGAAAACCGCACAAGGCACGTACATTCGGTCCAACCTCGCCGCATAACCTCGTTTAATGAAGGTATGCTCTACCATCCCTCCCCCCCCCCACACACATCCTTTAACCCCACCCCGGTCAATAAATCCCCATTATACCCAAACAACACCCTGCACCTCTAGGCGCCACATCTTTACGACGTATCACGCAATTCCAATCTCCGCCTATTATTGCAGCATTCGGTAAACCACGTAAAAAATAGACCAGTACGTCCTGAACAAATTTAGTTTTAATACTCACGTCACCCTCAGCTGGGCCATATACACATACTAAACTAATGGGAACAGTACCCCAGGTTCCATCCACTCTAATTACCCTCCCCTCCCCCCCTTCACTACGCCTTACTATAAACGGGCTAGTTTCCTTTACCAAAATGGCAGCCCCACCTTTCAAACGTGTCGCATGTTCCATGTACACATTATAACCACTCATATCCAACTCATAACCAGGCCTAAATTTTTGTTCCTGTAAGAATACCACATCCACACCAAGTCGCACCAAATACTCATTAAACCACTTAAGCTTCCTCTCAGCTCTCAACCCGTTAATATTTATAGTAAAACACTTGAATTCAACAAATGGGTTTTCCTTTTGTCCCCGGCATTGACTTTACCCCAGTTCGTTTTGCAACACCTCTGTCCCTCCCCCTTTATTGGGAATCACCTTTGCAATCCCTTGATCCTTGGGTTCACCATTCCCTCTCTGCTGTACCTCCACCCAAAACTTTTTCCCAGGACGTTGGGCAGGAGTGAGCACATCATCAGAATTCGATGATGCTGCAGTCCTCTTTCGTGTCCCGCCCTCCACCTGCATTTTGACATCTGAAGCACCGTCCTGATGCACCTCCACCTCTACTGCATGCACCTTCAATTCTTTAGACTCTCTCGTCGACAAACCGTCATCTCCTGCCATACCATCATTCACAGCCGTCCCCAGAACTAAGCCTGGGTCTCCCACCTGATCTAGGACCGATTCCTCTAACAAGACATCCAACGCCTTTACCAAAGACGCCGCCACTTCTTCACCCATATTAGGTAGTCTCTCCTCAAAAACCTGATGTATGTCCAAAGACTGAGATTCTCCTTGTAGCGTTACAACTGGCGATTCGAGCTCCTTTGTCCACCTCCTCACTCCATGACAACCGTTGTTGACCCCCTGCACAGAAGCCCTCCAAACTTTCCTCACACTGGTGAAAAAATCCCCTTCCCGATGGATCGAAAAAAAAATGGGAAACCCACCTCCCAAAGAAACCCGCTTTCCTGGGAGACAGTAATGGTGAAAATGGAGATGCTGTCCCTTTGGGGGACATTAAAGGTTTAACTGGGATTTTGTTTCCAAATAGTTTGGGAAATTTTAAGCAGGAAGGAAACTTTTAAAAAGACCTCATAGGGGGCAGGAAACCATAGTAGGGAAACAAGTGTAGTCAAAAATAAAAAAAAACCAAAATTTTCCCAAAATAGAAATAACCCCAGGAAAAAGCAAACAAAGGACTTTTCCCCTACAAAAGTGAGGGTATATTAAAACCCAAAAAAAACTGGTGGAGCTCCATTGTTGGGGCTAGGGAGGATAGAAGTAAGACAGAGAAACATGCACCAACAGGAATACAGTCACAGAAACCCAAGGCAAACGGAAACCAAGCCTGTGCACATACTATGCACTTGGTATCTGCTGGCATGGGAAATCTGGAAAAACAGAGGGGACGTGCAACTATGACCACCCTAGAAAATGCCATGCCCATATGACAACAGGAAAATGCAAACTCCCTTCCTGTAAGCTTTTTCACCCTGAACTGTGTACCTCTTCAGTACAGGAAAGACTGTGCTATAACTTAAATTACCAGGCATACCATCTAAAGGGGACAAAAAGATACAAAACATCCAGGCCCAAAGGGGAAAAACCTGGGTAACCACAGCCACTCAAGAGGGAGAGGTTTTTTAGTGCCAGGAAGGAAAAAAAACTGGCAGGAAATGGCAGAAATCGTACACCAAATCCAGTCATTCCTGGAGTGGAACCACAGTCGATGGCCTCCACTCCAAACCAACAGATACAGATACTAATGCCGGAAAAAAAATCCCCCCCCCAGTACCAACAATACCACCAGTCCGATAACATTCTTCTTTGCAAATATACAGGGTCTAAAGCCAGCAACAAACAACAAAATACCTTTCATCCGTGGACTGCTTGCAGAGGCAAAGGCAATGTTCACAAAAGGGGGGGGTTGGCCTGTACATTGCAGTCACTTGTTTGCACAGAACTGCTAAATGCCTCAAATGATGTAGTGAAAGTTTTAGCAGTAAAGGTCGGAACCAAAACCTAGTCATTGTGGTAGTCTACAAGCCTCCGGATGCAACATCCCAGCAATTCCAGGAACAGCTGTTAAAAATTGACTACTGTCTGGAAAATCTTCCAGCTCCTGCACCCAACATCTTGCTCCTGGGGGATTTCAACTTAAGGCACCTAAAATGGAGGAATATAGCAAATAATATTGTTGCAGTAATAACACCAGGAGGCAGCTCTGATGAAAACTCACACTCACGCGAGCTTTTAAATCTCTGCACAAAATTCAATTTAAACCAGCAAATAATAGAGCCTACTACACTGGAGAATACACTAGACCTCATCTTCACTAACAATGATGATCTGATAAGAAATGTCACCATATCAAAAACAATATACTCAGATCACAACATAATTGAGGTTCAGTCATGTGTGCGCGGAGCCCCAGGTTTATTTTTATTTATTTATTCACATTCCAAAGGCAACCGTAGCAACTACAAGGTCTACCTGGAGAGAGTTTCGGGGGTCAACGCCCCCGCGGCCCGGTCTGTGACCAGGCCTCCTGGTGGATCAGCCCCTGAACAACCAGGCTGTTGCTGCTGGCTGCACGCAAACCAACGTACGAGCCACAGCCCGGCTGATCAGGAACTGACTTTAGGTGATTGTCCAGTGCCAGCTTGAAGACTGCCAGGGGTCTGTTGGTAATCCCCCTTATGTATGCTGGGAGGCAGTTGAACAGTCTCGGGCCCCTGACACTTATTGTATGGTCTCTTAACGTGCTAGTGACACCCCTGCTTTTCATTGGGGGATGGTGCATCGTCTGCCAAGTCTTTTGCTTTCGTAGTGAGTGATTTTCGTGTGCAAGTTCGGTACTAGTCCCTCTAGGATTTTCCAGGTGTATATAATCATGTATCTCCCCCTCCTGCGTTCCAGGGAATACAGGTTTAGAAACCTCAAGCGCTCCCAGTAATTGAGGTGTTTTATCTCCGTTACGCGGGCCGTGAAAGTTCTCTGTACATTTTCTAGGTCGCAATTTCACCTGCCTTGAAAGGTGCTGTTAGAGTGCAGCAATATTCCAGCCCTAGATAGAACAAGTGACCTGAAGAGTGTCATCATGGGCTTGGCCTCCCTAGTTTTGAAGGTTCTCATTATCCATCCTGTCATTTTTCTAGCAGATGCGATTGATACAATGTTATGGTCCTTGAAGGTGAGATCCTCCGACATAATCACTCCCAGGTCTTTGACGTTGGTGTTTCGCTCTATTTTGTGGCCAGAATTTGTTTTGTACTCTGATGAAGATTTAATTTCCTCATGTTTACCAATCTGAGTAATTGAAATTTCTCATCGTTGAACTTCATATTGTTTTCCGCAGCCCACTGAAAGATTTGGTTGATGTCCGCCTGGAGCCTTGCAGTGTCTGCAATGGAAGACACTGTCATGCAGATTCGGGTGTCATCTGCAAAGGAAGACACGGTGCTGTGGCTGACTATGTCGGATATGAGGATGAGGAACAAGATGGGAGCTAGTACTGTGCCTTGTGGAACAGAGCTTTTCACCGTAGCTGCCTCGGACTTTACTCTGTTGACGACTACTCTCTGTGTTCTGTTAGTGAGGAAATTATAGATCCATCGACCGACTTTTCCTGTTATTCCTTTAGCACGCATTTTGTGCGCTATTACGCCATGGTCACACTTGTCGAAGGCTTTTTGCAAAGTCTGTATATATTACATCTGCATTCTTTTTGTCTTCTAGTGCATTTAGGACCTTGTCGTAGTGATCCAATAGTTGAGACAGACAGGAGCGACCTGTTCTAAACCCATGTTGCCCTGGGTTGTGTAACTGATGGGTTTCTAGATGGGTGGTAATCTTGCTTCTTAGGACCCTTTCAAAGATTTTTATGATATGGGATGTTAGTGCTATTGGTCTGTAGTTCTTTGCTATTGCTTTACTGCCCCCTTTGTGGAGTGGGGCTATGTCTGTTGTTTTTAGTAACTGTGGGACGACCCCCGTGTCCATGCTCCCTCTCCATAGGATGGAAAAGGCTCGTGATAGGGGCTTCTTGCAGTTCATGATGAACCCGGAGTTCCTGGCCCTGGGGCAGAGTGCATGGGCATGTCATTTATCGCCTGTTCGAAGTCATTTGGCGTCAGGATAACATCGGATAGGCTTGTGTTAACCAAATTTTGTGGCTCTCTCATAAAAAATTCAGTTTGATCTTCGACTCTCAGTCTGGTTAGCGGCTTGCAAAAAACTGAGTCATATTGGGACTTGAGTAGCTCACTCATTTCCTTGCTGTCATCTGTGTAGGACCCATCTTGTTTAAGCAGGGGCCCAATACTGGACGTTGTTCTCGACTTTGATTTGGCATAGGAGAAGAAATAATTTGGGTTTCTTTCGATTTCATTTATGGATTTTAGTTCTTCCCGCGATTCCTGACTCCTATAAGATTCCTTTAGCTTAAGTTCGATGCTTGCTATTTCTCTGACCAGTGTCTCCCTACGCATTTCAGATATATTGACCTCTTTTAGCCGCTCTGTTATTCTTTTCCGTCGCCTGTAAAGGGAGCGCCTGTCTCTTTCTATTTTACATCTACTCCTTCTTTTTCTTAGAGGAATAAGCCTTGTGCATACATCGAGTGCCACCAAGTTAATCTGTTCTAGGCATAAGTTGGGGTCTGTGTTGCTTAGTATTTCTTCCCAGCTTATATCGGTTAGGACTTGGTTTACTTGGTCCCACTTTATGTTTTTGTTATTGAAGTTGAATTTGGTGAATGCTCCCTCGTGACTAGTCTCATTATGTCGGTCTGGGGCTCCACGCATACATGACTGAACCTCAATTATGTTGTGATCTGAGTATATTGTTTTTGATATGGTGACATTTCTTATCAGATCATCATTGTTAGTGAAGATGAGGTCTAGTGTATTCTCCAGTCTAGTAGGCTCTATTATTTGCTGGTTTAAATTGAATTTTGTGCAGAGATTTAAAAGTTAGTGTGAGTGTGAGTTTTCATCAGAGCTGCCTCCTGGTGTTATTACTGCAACAACATTATTTGCTATATTCCTGCATTTTAGGTGCCTTAAGTTGAAATCCCCCAGGAGCAAGATGTTGGGTGCAGGAGCTGGAAGATTTTCCAGACAGTGGTCAATTTTTAACAGCTGTTCCTGGAATTGCTGGGATGTTGCATCTGGAGGCTTGTAGACTACCACAATGACTAGGTTTTGGTTCTCGACCTTTACTGCTAAAACTTCCACTACATCATTTGAGGCATTAAGCAGTTCTGTGCAAGCAAGTGACTCTGCAATGTATAGGCCAACCCCCCCCTTTTGTCTGTTCACTCTGTCACATCTGTATAGGTTGTAACCTGGGATTCATATTTCGTTGTCTAAGTGATCCTTTATGTGGGTCTCAGTGAAAGCCGCGAACATTGCCTTTGCCTCTGTAATTTGTTCATGACTGTAACCATGTATAGGAGTGAAGCTGATTCATTACCTCTGTAACTTGCCATGATTAGTGACCAGATCTACCTGGAGTTCATTACCTTTGTAACTAGTTCAGCTATCATAACTTTGGGGTCCAGTCACTGGACCCATTATGTACCTTTGTAATCTTTTGACTACCGCCCACAGGATGGGTATGGGGTGCATAAAGATATTAAAGTGTGTGTGTGTGTGTGTGTGTGTGTGTGTGTGTGTGTGTGTGTGTGTGTGTGTGTGTGTGTGTGTGTGTGTGTGTGTGTGTGTGTGTGTGTGTGGTGTGTGTGACTCAACAATCAATATTTGCACCAATAACTCACTACAGTTGTGACCGGGTGTGGAAGTGTGAATTGCTCATTACTCTATAATTTGTTCATGATTGTAGCCAAAGTATAAACGTAAGTAACCATTCTACAGAATTCATTACCTTTGTAACTTGTGAGCTCATTACCTTTGTACCTAGTTCAGCTATCAAAACTTTGGGGGCCCAGTCCCTGGACCCATTACGTACCTCTGTAATCTGTAAATACCTTTGTAACTTGTCATGATTGTGACCAGACTTACCTGGAGTTCATTACCTTTGTAAATTGTGAGTTCATTACCTTTGTAAATTGTGAGTTCATTACCTTTGTAAATTGTGAGTTCATTACCTTTGTAAATTGTGAGTTCATTACCTTTGTAAATTGTGAGTTCATTACCTTTGTAAATTGTGAGTTCATTACCTTTGTAAATTGTGAGTTCATTACCTTTGTAAATTGTGAGTTCATTACCTCTGTAACTTGCTCAGCTATCAAAACTTTGGAGTCCAGTCCCTGGACCAATTATGTACCTCTGTAATCTTTTGACTACCGCCCACAGGATGGGTATGGGATGCATAATAAACATATTAAACTAAACTCTGCAAGCAGTCCACGGTGAAAGGTATTTTGTTGTTTGTTGCTGGCTTTAGACCCTGTTTATTTGCAAAGACGAATGTCATCGGACTGGTGGTATTGTTGGTACTGGGGGGGATTTTTTTTCCGGCATTAGTGTCTGTGGTCATATGACCCACATAGCTGACACGTACGTTGTTGCCCCGCATACGTTAAGATAAAATAAGATAAGATTTCGTTCGGATTTTTAACCCCGGAAGGTTAGCCACCCAGGATAACCCAAGAAAGTCAGTGCGTCATCGAGGACTGTCTAACTTATTTCCATTGGGGTCCTCAATCTTGTCCCCCAGGATGCGACCCACACCAGTCAACTAACACCCAGGTACCTATTTGCTGCTAGGTGAACAGGACAACAGGTGTAAGGAAACGTGTCGAAATGTTTCCACCCGCCGGGAATCGAACCCGGGCCCTCCGTGTGTGAAGTGGGAGCTTTAGCCACCAGGCCACCGGGCCACATAGACTTGAGTCCGTAATTCCTTCAACACAACATATGAAGGAATAGTGTGTCGAAGAGTCATTTTAACAGTATATGTACCTTCCAGCGCACCTGCATACGGTCCAGTTGCCCATCTCCCTGCTGTGGCTACGTGAACCGTCCCATAAGTACGCAGTTCACTGCTAATATCAAAATCAGTCGCCTCAAAAGGCACATTCCTGATTTTCACCCAAGTGTAGTGTCGAGATACATCATGGAGTCGCATCGACACAGCTGTATTAACGGGTATAATGGTCTCCTGATACTTGTCGACCACCGCCTCGTAGACTCGTGCAGACGTCATTTTAACGAAGATTCTTGTCGTTCCATTGAGTGCGACACCACTTATCTCCTCATTTGCTATACCATAGGTATCGCGAATGATCGCTGGTAACAATAAATCCATGTTGGATCCCGTGACAGCCCCACGGATCATCTCAATGCAGACAGTATTGATTCTTCTTCTGCTATTCAGCGCCATGTTGGAGAAAATAAAGTTTCCACCAACCAACGCTAGGGGCAGCTCAATCAGGTAAACTGCGCAAAAACAAACTCAAACAGGAGCGTCTGCGCAGCTCGTCCACACGGCCCGGATGCGATGAGGACAATGCTGGTTAAACTGGCACAGTCTAGGAGTCTAGGTAAGAAAGCTATTTAAAGTAAATTCCACAAACAACTTGCTTTATATGAGAGTACCAAGGCATGCAAGTTTTATTATGAGAGTACCAAGGCATGCAAGTTTTATTACATAAGAACATAAGAAAGGAGGAACACTGCAGGAGGCCTGCTGGCCCATACTAGGCAGGTCCTTTACAATTCATCCCACTAACAAAACATTTACCCAACCCAATTTTCAATGCTACCCAAGAAATAAGCTCTGATGTGAAAGTCCCACTCAAATCCAACCCTTCCCACTCATGTACTTATCCAACCTAGATTTGAAACTACCCAAAGTCCTAGCCTCAATAACCCAACTAGGTAGACTGTTCCACTCATCAACTACCCTATTTCCAAACCAATACTTTCCTATGTCCTTTCTAAATCTAAACTTATCTAATTTAAATCCATTACTGCGGGTTCTCTCTTGGAGAGACATCCTCAAGACCTTATTAATATCCCCTTTATTAATACCTATCTTCCACTTATACACTTCGATCAGGTCTCCCCTCATTCTTCGTCTAACAAGTGAATGTAACTTAAGAGTCTTCAATCTTTCAT
>NC_069413.1:12479507-12530144 GCF_026875155.1 Cherax quadricarinatus | reverse complement strand
TAGGTTATAGTTTCCAAAACACTCTCACAGTACAATTATTTTCGTGATGTATGCCAAAGTGAAACAGTTAATTGATATTTCTGACTTTGTCTGAGTTAAGTACTTTAAAAACTTCAGATGTGTTGGCGAGTAGCCAAATATCTCGGTGTGACGTATAACAGGGATTACACCGCAGAAACTGTCAGAGCGTTGATTAAAGATATACTGTTTCCTGCTCATACAGAGATGTCTGATTATGATTCAGATTCAGAAAGCCTAGTGTCACAATTAGGAAGTATGACTCTATTTGATGAAGTAGAAGAAAGAGCAACTAAGGCAGAAGTGAGCCTAGTGTCTGAGCCTAGTGTAGCTCAGTTCTCGCTCACGCCTTCCCTCCTAACTGTTAACATGACACAGCCTAATACTAGTACAGTGTATGCTACACCTGTATCTACTTATCCTAGACCAGATCTATACTCTCTAGAGACGGCTGGACGAAGTGTCCGACCTAAGGACAGTCCAGACCACGTTAATTTCCCTACTCCTCCATTACCCACTGGTCCTATCTCTCAGGAACAGTTTGAGAGGTTTGAACGCCTCATTATATTGCAGACTGCACAAATAGAGGCACAGAGGAAATTGAACGAAGAAGATTTCCAAAGAGAAAATGTTCGTCTGGAAGACAACAGATGATAGATCACAGGACACATTTAATGTGCAGAAAGCTGCATCCATGGTTCCTAAGTTTTTTGAAAGTGACTTAGACACCTATTTTGATGTGTTTGAGAACCAGGCACGTGCTATGAACTGGCCACGTAAGCACTGGGCAACATTGTTGCATACAGCATTGACAGGAAGAGCTCAAACTTGTACTGCTGCTTTACCATTTGCCAAGTACATTAGTTATGATGCTGTCAAACAAACTATTCTAGAGACATATAACTTGTTACCTGTAAGTTATCAAAGAGCATTTCGTTCGT
This sequence comes from Cherax quadricarinatus, assembly GCF_026875155.1. Classification (NCBI taxonomy): domain Eukaryota; kingdom Metazoa; phylum Arthropoda; class Malacostraca; order Decapoda; family Parastacidae; genus Cherax; species Cherax quadricarinatus. The sequence continues at coordinate 12,529,185 of NC_069413.1, read as the reverse complement.
TACAACGACGACAAGATCAAACTTGTGTAGAATTTGCTTGTGAGAAAAATGTTTGTTTTGAGAGATGGTCTAGAGCTGCCAAGTGTAACAACAAACAACCTATGTTCAGTTGTTTACTACACAAAGAGTTTAACAATGTTATGTCTGTTGACATACAAGAATATCTGATCGATCATACTACCTCGGATATTCTGGAAACTGCAGCATTAGCAGACAATTACGAAATTTCTCACAACCTTGTACGTACTAAAACACTCAGAAACAAGGTAACTAAAAATTGTCCTAGAAGGTGGCAACCTAAATCAGCTGCTCATTGCCGGCCTGATGTACCTGCTACTGTAACTTCTCGTACCTTTACCAGGAAAACTCACAATCCTGAATCTGTCTCTGTGGCTAGACAGAAATCTGATATCGAGAAGAAGAAAGTTAAATGTACATATTGTAACAGAAAAGGACATGCTAGAGAGTATTGCTGTAAGTTAGAAAGAGATACGAGAGGCAGTCGTGCGGCTGGCGCCCCCCACTCAAGTCGTATCCTCTTCTGAGCAACAAAGGCACCAAAATCCTAGTACAATACCTCTGATCTACTGTTTTAGATAATGTTACTCAGGACAGATGACTAGCGTCAGAAAGTGTATCTGATGAAAAGATTCGTTCAGCCATGGGTCCTTACTTTTCGAGAGGTAAAGTAGGATTTGACGAATCACATCTAACTGAGATAATTTCTTTCAGAAGACACTGGCAGTTATCTCACGTTATTAAGAGAAGATGTACTGCACCATAACTGATGATACTATACCAAGATAGATGTATTGTTAGAAAGCTATGGAGGGGCTGTTATAAAAGTGCCTCTGCACAAAGTTTATATTCAAACAAGCTATTATACAGGATATATTTCAGTGGGTATATCCAGTGGTGTATTTCCCATCAGGTCAGTGGACTTGTTGATAGGGAACAATATCCTTCATTGAACATAAAAATGGTATAAAATACCGACAAGTTGTTAGGTAAGACACATATGCAACAGTTAGGTATCTTTATTATGAACGTTTCGCCTACACGTAGGCTTCTTCAGTCAAGTACAGAAAAGTTGATAGAAGCAGAAGATACTTGAAGACGATGTAATCAGTCCATCACCCTTAAAGTTTTGAGGTGGTCAGTCCCTCAGTCTGGAGAAGAGCATTATTCCATAGTATGAAACAATATGGAGATGAAGTGACAGAATGGAGCTTTTTATAGCCCCAAGAGGTGAGACGTAGGCCACTAGGAGAGGTAAGAACTCAGATGCTGAGAGGGACCTGACCTTTCAGCATCTGAGTTCTTACCTCTCCTAGTGGCCTACGTCTCACCTCTTGGCGCTATAAAAAGCTCCATTCTGTCACTTCATCTCCATATTGTTTCAGTACTAGGAACAATGCTCTTCTCCAGACTGAGGGACTGACCACCTCAAAACTTTAAGGGTGATGGACTGATTACATCGTCTTCAAGTATCTTCTGCTTCTATCAACTTTTCTGTACTTGACTGAAGAAGCCTACTGTGTAGGCGAAACGTTTCATAATAAAGATACCTAACTGTTGCATATGTGTCTTACCTAACAATATCCTTCATGCTGGTATATGTAAAGGACCACTTGTGATTGATAATAACACTGATGATAATTATGCCATTGAAGCTTGTAGAGAGAAACCTATTTTATTTCTCTCAGCGCAATTACTAGAGCTATGTCAAAGATTCAACAACCATCCTTGTCTCCTGTTGAGTTAGTGGATGACAATGATTTGGGGTTGAATATGTTGTTTAGTAATGCTCTGCGTCCCGGATCATTAACACTGACTCCCCCCGGTCATCAACCTAGTCAAGACACTACTGACGTTAAATTTCTAACTCATGATGATTTAATCAAGGATCAGTTTGTTGATCAGTCACTGGAAAGACTGAGGATATAGCATGTTACTGAGAGTGAAGCAAAGGATCTCGATAATTGTTACTATTATAGTAACGGTGTACTGATGGAGAAAAATACATGTAAGTTGTCAGCTGATAATGTTTCCACCACAGTCAAGCATCTAGTAGTGTTACCAGTTACATTTCGTGAACAAGCCATTGATTTTGCTCACAATAGTCCCATAGGAGGACATTTGGGTGTCAAGAAGACACTTGGTAAACTGGCAAAACATTTTACTTGGCCAAAGATGAAGGAAACAGTAGCTGATCATGTGCGACGTTGCCACGTGTGTCAAGTGACAGGCAAGCCAGCAGTGCACACTTCACCTACACCTCTCACTATGAGCTCTAGTAGCAAAGTTCAGTTTATCTGGACTAGACATTGTTCAGATTTGTTCAAAAGGTTGAAGCATCTGCTTTCCTCTGCTCCAGTGTTGAGTCCTAATTTCAATCTTCCCTTTTTACATATAGATGCGAGTTGTTATGCAGTAGGTGTTGTGCTGCTCCAACAATCAACATCCACTGATATTCTCCATCCTATATGTTACTATTCATCTAAGCTCAAACGACACCAGAAAAATTATGCTCTAGCTCTTGTGGTGTCCTTTGAACATTTTGACGAGTATTTGGGCACTTCCCCATTTAAAATTAACGTTTTTTCTGACCACAATCCACTCACTTATATAAATACTATGAAGAGTAAAAATGCTAGGATAATGAGGTGGGCCCTCAGAATCCAACCTTATTCTATTAGTATAAAACACATAAGTGGTCATTGTAATGTAATTGCTGATGCTCTGTCACGTCCTTAATAATTATCAGTAATTGTCTGCATCGCTATTGGGCCATGCAGACCTCCTGCGCAAACGCTCTTCAGTTCCCTGACAGCAGTAGTGTGAGGTGGTGCTTGTCGCGCCTCTGTCGTCAGACCAGGAGAACTACTATTAGTCAACATGGCGTGCAGTTACAGACGCAGGATTAACACTGTCGGTGTTGAACTTCTCAGTGGGGCAATAACGCCAGCCTCAGCCCAGGTATTACTACCTAAAATCATCAGAGACACGTATGGCATTCAGGATGGAGAGTTGTACGGCGTAGCATTGAACGGAGCACGTAGATTTTTTGTGAAACTGCTCTCAGCAACGGTTTACGAGTCGTTGGTCAACCGTTTTCAGGATGTAAGTCTTGATGCAACACCAGCTGTGCGTGTGAGGATGATCGATGTATCCAGACATTATACATGGATTAAATTGCGTAATGTCCCCTTTGAGGCGGATGAGACAGATATCAGAAAAGTATTTGAGGAATACGGAACTGTTCATTTGGCCCAGCATGGTAAGTGGGTGTCGAGTGCCTACACGGTATGCGGAGGGCACTTTTAAACCTAAAAATGTCATTGCGACACCCCATACCGTCTTACGTGTACCTAAAGGAATTCAGGACACAGGTCATGGTGTCATACGCGGGGGCAAAGGCGTACCTGCCGACTATGTGGGGAATATGATCACATAGCGGCGGAGTGTGGGAAGCGGCAACGAGCTCCTGGCCCAGAGGCGGAGACATCCGCTTCTACACCAGGGGAAGCAGGTGTTGATCAACGACGTGAAGGAGGGCGTGGTCGTCTATGGAGCGAGATAGTGGATGAGGCGTATAAGGCTGGGGGAGAGGTGAGGCCCTTGACCAGTTACCTGGTCCAGACACACTTCCAGTGGATCGGGTTGAGCAAAAGTACAGAGGAAAGTGTTGGAACTTGAGGAGGAATTAGCGAGGTTTGAAGTCCTTGGTCACCGCTGAGGAGGTGGCTGCTCCTGGCAGGGTAGTAGAAGATGAGGTGAAGGCTGTGGGGCATCAACAACAGAACTATTCGGACGAAGGGAGTGACAGCGTGATGAGGTGTCACCGAGATCTTTGTCACTGTGTACAGTGGGGTAGAGGTACATTGTGAGGCATCCCCAGACCAAGCCATGGAGGATGCGCCTGTCACAAGAAAGAGAGCCGCTGCATCGGATTCAGATGATGTCCTAACGCCAGCGCAGAGGACTGGGAAGCAAATATGGGCATGAAGGTGAAGGTATAGTGGTGGCCATGACAGGAGGCACCGAAAGAAGGGGGGGGGAGGAGAAGGTATGTGCAGGTGACAAGTGGTCCCACACGTTCTGGTGGCCATCGGAAGAGTGAAGAGAGGAGGCAGGGGTGGAAAACTTTAATAGGCATCCGGTGTATGACAGTAAACGTTAATGGTTTGTGTAATAGTGTAAAGAGAGAATGGTTTCGAGAGTTTCTGAATAAATTTAGAGTGGATGTTGTGTTCCTACAGGAGCACAATTTTAAGGAGGTAGGGTGTTGGAGATGGAGGGGTTTCAGGTGGTAACCCTGCCATCTGCCCGTTTGAAAGGGGGGGTGGGTATCTTAATTAGGGAGGCGAGCCGTTTGTTTTGCAGAGAAGTGAGGGGGGGGGGAGGGGGAAGGGTGTTGCGCGTAGATGGTTTATGGATGGGAAAACGTGTGGGCTTTTATTAGTGTATATGCGCCTGCAGAGAATAATGTACAGGGTGAAGCAGGAGTTTGTGTGCGAGGACCTTGTGTTTTTTTTCCGTGCATTACCGGAGGTGGCAATAGTAGGAGGTGATTGGAACTGCGTCATTAGGAGGACTGATGTGGAACGAAAGGGGCAGGTTATGTGTCGGTGGCCTACGAGATTTATTGAGGGATATTAGGTTAAGAGACGCATTCGAGGGGGGGGGGCGTGGGAGACAGAGCATACATTTGTTAGGAGAGGGTATGCAGCGAGGTTTAGATAGAGTGTATCTTTTCACGGGGTTGTAGTGAGAGCTTTCAAAACTGTTGAAGTTGCATGGTCAGATCTAGAGCAGTGTTGGTGGAGGTTGGGTGGGAGGCGCTTGCTGAAATATACAGGAGTTACTGGAAATTAAATATAAGTGCATTGAGTGATGAGGAGGGGTTAGAGGATTTTCTGTCCTATGGAAGGAGTTAGTGAGGAGGCACAGGGAGTGGAAGATGTCGTACAATGGTGGGATTGTGTTGCCAAGGAAAGGATTAGGAAATATTATGTGGGGGTGGCAAACGTATAAATGATTTAAATATGGGCTTTCAAATTATCTGGAGGACAGGTTAAGGGGCTGTTATGAGAAAGGGGGCTGTGGGGGGCATTATCCTATGGATGAAATTGTCGAGGTCAAGGGGAGACTGAGGGAGTTACAAAATGAGAGGTTTCAAGCTGTAAGGGTGCAGGCAGGGGTAGAGGAGGGGCTTTGGGTGACAAACCATCGGCGTGTGTGTGTTGCGACGTCAAAAACAAAGACAGCAGGTTACAGCTATTCGAGGTTAGAGGTACACGAGATGGCGGGGGGTTATAGAATGGGTCAGGAAGATACTAACTACAAAAGGAATGTGTGTGTATGCGGATTAAATGGTTATGAAGGGTATTGGACAAGTGGGAAGGTGGGAAATGTGGATTTAGAGAAGGTGTGTGAGTATGTGACGTTGTAATTTAGGGAAATAGTGATAGAAAGGCTTTAGGGGGGGGTTAATAACAGAGGAGGAAATAGAGTTGGCTTTAAGGGGAATGAGTGAAAGGCAAAGCACCGGGAATAGACGGTCTCCCGGCTGAATTTTATCTCCAACATTGGGAGGTGATAAGGGGTTTCATGGGTAGGTTATTTAATCAGATGAAGGAGACGGTGCGTGGATGGGGGCACAGCAAGCAACAGCAGTTGTAGTGTTGGCCAGAAGGTAAGGGGCAGCCACACCCTCAAGGAGTACCCGTGCCATATCCCTGTTATGTGCTGATTATAAGTTGTTCGCTAAAGTCTTGGGTAATAGGTTCAAATTGTGTGGTAGGCGAGAGTGTGGTTCGAAAACGCAGTATGGTTTTTGCCTGGAAGTGTCGATGATTGAGGGTCAGTGAATGATGTTCGAAGTTTGTTGCGAGTCAAAAGGGGGTGGGAGGGAGGGCGGAGTTGTTGGCTTTAGACTGGCAGGGGGCACCTATGACAGGGTGTGGAACGAGGAGCATTGGGAGCTATACTTAGGAGGCAGGGTTATGGGGATGAAATAGTTAATTGGGTAACACGTTGTACAATGGTGCCAAGATAGTGGGTACAGATTAATGGATGCTTGGGGGAGGGGATTGTAATGGGTAGGGGACTTAGGCAGGGGTGTCCATGTCACAAATGTTGTTTGCGTGCATTCAGGACCCCTTCTATAGAATGGTTGAACGTTGTGTATGTGACACGAGTGGAGGTAGGGGGGGTGGAGGTAGGGAAAGTGTGGCCGGGAATAATAGGATACGTAGACGATACAAAGTCCTGGTTCGGGAGGGGATGCGTTGGGTGTTTTGGATGATGTTGTGCAACAGTTCGGAAATGCAAGAGGGATGCAGGTAAATAGAGAGAAGTCAATGATCATGGGGTTGGGTGATTGGGTGGAGGGGGGGGGGAGATGTAACGTTGTGAGAAAACAAACGGTGTCTTTAAAAATTTGTGGTATCACCTATAAGGGTGATTTGGAAGCTGCTCGGGAGGAAAAACTCGAATAGATTAATGGAAAGGATTCAGGGGCGTCTGGGTGCATTGCGACCTCATCATCTGACTCTCGTGCAACGAGTTGATTGTTAAAATGTATTATTGTATAGTAAGGTTTGGCACGTAGCAGCCGTGTTCCCATTAACAGGGACGGCGATTGTGGGAATTCTGAGACGAGTGTTTAACTTTTTGTGGGGTTCAAGGTGCGATTGGCTGAGGAGAGGGTTGTAATGTTACCTGTGCGCCAGGGTGGGTTGGGGTTGATGGATCTGAGGAGGAGGATTAAATGTGTGTTTCTTAAATGGGAGGTTTTGCGCGAAGGTGTGAGTGGAGGGCAGCTGGGAAAAGTACATGATAGGTTGGGTAAGTTGTATGGTGGTGTGGAGTTGAGGGAATGTGAAACTATTTTGAGGGCTTTGATGTTGGTTAGAGAACCCAGGAAAATTCGAGTAGGGGTTTTGTGTAAGCTGCTTGCAGACAGGATTGTTGTACCAGTTGAGGGATTGTTCCCCATGTACGCATGGACGAGTATTTGGTATAGGTTTAGCAGGTTGAAGTTAAAGCCTAGGGTAAGGGAGGTAATGTATCGTTTTTTGCATGGCATACTACCGTCGGGGGAGGTTTTAAGAAACAGAGGGGTAATTGTGGGCGGAAGGTGAAGAATCTGTGGGGAGGATGAGACGGCATTCCATGCAGTATACTTTTGTGGGGAACTGGAGGGTGTTAGGTATTGGTTAACTAGGGTAGTACAGGGAGTGGGGGGCAGAGGGGTGTCGGTTCTGCGTGCACTAAGCCTAGATGTGGGAGGGTTCGATGAGAGTGTTATAAGAGCTTTGGATTATATAATAGTGGATTATATATATATATCGTGGGTGATGAGGGGGAGGGGGAATTGTGAGGTGCGGAGACGGGTACTAGCGGTAACGGTTTATTGTACGATGTGTTGTAATAGAGAACTGTATGGGAGGAGGTGGGAGAAGGATTTTTCGGAAGGGTATAGAATGTTAACGTTAGGTTTTCTCATCAATCTACGACTGGGGGGGTTGGGGATTACATACGGGAAGGGGGTTTTCAGGGGGACACAGCGGGGTCGCCTCCTGGGGAGGGGTGTGAGTAAGGTGTATGTGGGTATATGAAGGTGTAGATGAGTGGCATACGTGTATGTAGCATGCAAGTGGGCACAGAAACCAAAGGTGATATCAAGTAATTACGTAGTACCTGAATGGAGAATTCTGTGTTTGATGTGTCAGGGTCGTCATGACCTTCTTCATGTATTAAGTGTGAATGGTGTCAAGATTATAGTTTTAAGACCGTGAAGAGCTTTAGGGCTTATGTAGAGCGTGTGTTTATAGCCTTTATTGGGCATATTTCATGTGCGATAATTGTATCGCAATGAGAGGTTTTTTAAATTATGTTTGTGTTGAGTGTAGTGGGTTTTTAGCGAGTGTACTGTCTTTATTTTAGCATTATATAATGTGCTCATCCAGTTGTTGCTAGATGGAACGATAATGACTTCCATAAATTTGTAATGCCTCGTTAAAAGTTTGTAATGGGACAGTATGGGTTAGTCTCTTACTTTATATAATGTGCTCAGCCGGTGGAAGAGGCTGTATTAATATTTAGTAATATTTGTTAATATTTATTTAGTATAAGTGTGAGGCTTAGGATTTGATTTTTGATTTAGGATTTGATTTTGTTTTTTCAATGCTTGAAAAGAGATTGTAGTGAGGCACGTATGTATGTGCTTAGGTACTTCTTATTGTATAGGGGTTAATTTTGGGAAGAGCATGTGATTGTTTTTAACTGAGATTGGGATGTAGGTTATTACTCTTTTATCTCCTGTGAAGGTTGTGAACCTTTGTCATATGTCCGTCATAGTATGTTAACTATACAAATCTGAAAGTTGTATATAGTTTATATTTTATATAGTTTATATAGTTATAGTCTATTTTGTTTATCATAGTATGTTATATGGAAAATTTTGTGTGTATATGGGTAACCTCTTTTATGTCAATTACAATGTGTTGTTAATAATTGGTTAGTGTATGTTGTGTAGGATTAAGGATCCTACTGTATCCATTTTATATCTTAATTTAATATCAAGGCTGTAAAGTTTTTAAATAAAATATAAAAAAAAAATTATCAGTTGCATTAAATTAACGTAATTTTATGCCCAAATACCTTTTGTTACTTGCTATGTCAAATTCAGTAAAGTAACTTAATCCCTCCAGCCCATATTAACTATACATACTCATGTCTAATTATTATATTTATATATTCACAGTATTGTGTGTAAGGAGACATAAGCTGAGTGTTGAGTGGGTAGTGTCGTGTGGGCGATGTACTGCGTGACGCAACACTGTCCTGTCGCAGACCCCCCCCTCACCACACACCTTAAGCTGTTTCATACTCAGATGTTCATACTGCGTCACATTCCACAACCACTACTTAGGAGTGGAATACAGTCTCCTCTACTATGATCGAGCCTCATCGTGTAAGGCTCATCTACACTATCCTGTTTCTACACTGATGTACATAAGCACGAGTATGTGGAGATACGATACTGTGTACTGCCCTAGTACTAGGGGCATATCCTAGTGACGGACGCTGTGAAATTGTAGAGGTGCTTGGCACAAGAGAGAGACTGATTAATATTTATATTAAATTGTATTGATATGAGTAATCAGTAATAAGGTGAAAGACATTAATGCAACTCCTAGTGCGACCGTCTGTCGTGTTTGGGGTGGGGGGGGGGTGTTGCAACCCTGAATGGGTTGCAATGATTATATGTATATATTAATGTATATTACCTTTTCATATAATTTTATATTGTTATTTTTGCGATAATAGCTAAATCGTTAAATATATTGCTTTATATTATTATTTGACTTATGTTGTTAGGATGTAACATGTTAAGTGCTCAGTTCAAGTCTTGATTGTCAAACTACTGTAATTATCGCTTGTAGCTCATTAGACTGCCGGCTTCTGAGCTGCAGTTGTCCACGTAGCTATCACGTGATCGAGGGAGGGGTGTCCTCACCTCGCCTAAAGTATTCAGCCTGCTCTAGACTCTCTTGGTGGTCGGACAGATTGTCTGTCTCATTATTCTTGTTAGTTCTGTAGAACTCTGTTCACAGAACATTGTATAGACTTCGTGATTTTCGATTGTTGTACTGAGGTTGTGTGTCACATAGACACTCGAAACATCTCAGGTCCTGAGCTGTAACTTCTCACTAATTTGTACTGGTTTCTGTGTATTATCACAGTCGGGGATTTCTTATGCTGAACTAGATTCAGTAGATATAGGAGTTTGGTAACTTTTGTGGAGGATCTGCTGATAGTCCCTACTTAGTGTCGTTATATTATCTCCTTGATCCTGATTGTGTCACAGTTGCTTGTTGTATTGCTATTGGGCTTAGCATTCTTTTTGTTGTTCAAGCAGACTGTTCTGGTTGCCAGTTGGTCAAGAAGTTAGTTTATTTGAGGACTTTGTCAGTCACTTGTTTAAGTCTAGTCGAGTCTTGAGACATAACGAACTACTTAGAGCACTTACACTCATACACACAAACTTGTACATATTTGTAATATCTTATTAAATGTTGATGTACCAGACGGTACTTAAGAATTATAAATGTGATATGTGCTTTCAGCACAATAGTATTGTACTTGAGAGAAGTGATATTATTTTGATTACTGTGATTAATTTAATTTAATTTGATAATATACCTCTAGACAACTTAATGATTAATAAATTTGTTAAGTTTTAATTTCTCTAGTTAGTAGCCTACCAGTTGTAATACTGAAGCACTACTGAATTATACTGAATTCTAATGGATAATTGGACAAGGATACTGACTACTTTTTACGAAAACCCAGTAACAGGCTGGATGCTAGAAGGGCAGTCCTTTCTAGTGTTCACTGGAGATCTCTAAGCTTTTAGAATCGCGTTTTTTGTAACAGCCTACAAAGAAACAACCTACTAAAAACATCTATTTCTATGAAAACTGATGTTTACGTCAATGAGTGCCTTTCCAAAACAAGACAAAACCTTCTTTATCAGCTAAGAAAATTACGCTATGCCCTAAAAATCCACCAGTGCTTTGTGAGGGATGGAAAAATCGCAGTTAGGAAACAACCCACTGGGAAGAGATAGTTCATCTCTACAGAACATGACCTTAAAACATTCCTAAGTGAGGCTGGACTAACAGAATCGGAGTAAAGTGCAGATAATACCCATAGTCCACCGTTAGTGTTATATTGTCATAAATTTGTGCCCTCCTAAAATTCTAATACCCCAACTACTTTTGATTGTCATTGTTGTATTCACCGACCATTCTACCTCATAGTCTTAATTGTGTTTAATATCTACAGAATCTATCTCCTTTTTTACAACTTACCACACCACTGTTCTATCTTATTTTATTATAAACTAACCATAACTTGTCTTCAATAATTCTACCTCACTTTAAAAAATACTCAATTGCCCAATTTTATTCTAAATCCCTATTATTGCCCAATTTTACTTTAAACTATATTAATCAAACTTATTGTAAACTTCTTTTATTGACCATTTTTATTCCATACTTTTTTAAACTAGTATTTTCAACTACAACTTTTATATTATCCTGTCTACCATCTTACTAGCATATTATAACCAAGCCATTGCCATTTTTATTTTTATCATTTTTTTTATTATTCTTTTGCTACCTTAATTTGTGTATTTTATCTTGTCAATTTTAATCTAATTATACTCTAATTCTTGTAAACAACTTATATAAGACCTTAGTGCAATTACAATTGAGAGTCTTGTGCCTTTATTATATTATTAGATTAATCACAGTTTTACTCTAGCTCATTCTAGCTCAATACATAGTCAATACCAAATTCACTATATTAGACCATAGTGCAATTACTAGTGAGAGACTGGTGCTATTTGTAATTTGTATTTTTATATTATTAGACTAAACCTAGTTGTACAATAGCTCTTTCTAGCTCAATACATAGTCAATACCAAATTCACTATATTAGACCATAGTGCAATTACTAGTGAGAGAGGGTGCCATTTTTAATTTGTATTTTTATATTATTAGATTAAATTCAGTTGTACCATAGCTCATTCTAACTCAATACATAGTCAATACCAAATTCACTATATTAGACCATAGTGCAATTACTAGTGAGAGACTAGTGCTATTTTTAATTTGTATTTTTATATTATTAGATTAAACCTATTGTACTATAGCTCATTCTAGCTCAAAACATAGACTCCACAAAAGTCATTATTAGACCTTAGTGCAATTACAAGTGAGAGTCTTGTTCTATTTTTAATTTGTATTTTTATATTACTAGTTTATACCTAGTTGTACTTTAGTTCATTCCAGCACAACACATAGACAACATCAACTTCATTATGTGTAGTAGTGACTATACTCTACATAACCAAAATACTCTAGCTATATACTTGTCCAAACTTCCTACCACTACAGGTATCAGTACTAGAACTCAACATACAACTCAGGATATAAATAACCATAATTTAAACCTAGAAGATGATTGATCACGTTGACCCTGATCTAAACCTCCATAATCTGACACCCAATCAAAACCTATTGGAAAGTAACTGCCTTTATTACACAGCATCACAAGCCAGCACTATCCTAAACAATGCTAAAAGTCTATCAGTACTTAACTACAACATCAGGTCCTTAAGCAAACACTATGATGACCTCCTAGCACTCCTTGAATCAATAAAGACACCCTTCTCCTACATTATTCTTACTGAGACCTGGCTTAAGCAGGACACAATAGATATCTACCCTCTACCAGGATACACAGCAATTCACAACTACAGACCAAACCAAGTTGGGGGTGCTATTGCAATCTGTTACTCTAACCAATTATCTTGTATTAGGACCACTCGCTTTAGTGATGAATATGGGGAATACATTTTTGCTAATTTTACTGTAAAAAAACGTTAAGACACCTATAACAATCGGTGCCATTTACCGGATACCTCACACAAACATCCCAAATTTCAGTGAGAAATTAAAGTCACTAATAACAAACAGACAAATGAATAAGCACCACCTTCTCTTAGCTGGAGACTTCAACATCAACCTTGGCTTACTAGATGATCAGCCTGTAACTGATTTCATCAACAATATGAACAACACACTTCTCATACCAACAATAACTAAACCAACCAGGCTCACTGAGACAAGTGCAACCATAATAGACCACATATAGACCAATATACTAGCCCCCCTTAAATCAGGGATAATCACAGATAGCACTACAGACCACTACCTTACTTTCCTCCTGACAAACATTAGTAAACCACCACTTGAATACAACAAAGTCTCATTTAGACTCCATGACGAGGCCTCAGTAAGGAAGTTCACAGCTGATCTAGAGACTGTTGACTGGCCTACAGAATTCTCCAAGGCCAATGGTATGGATGACTGGACAGACATTTTTCTTAACAAATTACTTAGACTATACAACAAACATTGTCCAATAAAAACAAAACAGATCACAAACAAACGGCTAGGTTGCCCATGGCTAACCAGCACCATTCTGAAATCCATTGACAAGAAACACCAATATGAAAAGCAATATAGACAAGGCTTAATATACAAAGATATTCTTAAACACTATTCATCAGCTCTCACCAAAGTAATAAAGAAAGCCAAACAACTATACTACTCCAGTAGATTCACAGACACTAGAGGAGATATAAAAAATACCTGGAAAACACTCTCTCAGATTCTAGGGACCCATAAACTTAGAAAAACCAAGAATATTGTCCTAACTAAACCTAATGAAACATCACTACATCCCACTGACACAGCTAACAAGATAAACGACTTCTTCTCAACCATAGGATCTAATCTCGTCAGTAAAATCCCACATACCAATGCCCATGCCGAGGACTACCTAGATGGGAATTTCCCTAATTCCTTCTATCTTGCACCAACTGAGCCCACGGAAGTCACCAAGATTATAAAGTCACTTAAAAATAACTCGGGGAATCTGTCTCATGACCCACCATTACTGTACAAGCGAGCGGCCCATGTCCTTTCGCATGCTATTTCATTACTCTTTAACAAGTCACTAGAGACTAGCACCTTCCCGAAACTACTCAAGATGGCAAGGGTTACACCAATACATAAAGGTGGTGACCCTACAGACTTAAACAACTATAGGCCAATATCTAACTTACCATTGCTATCCAAAATCTTTGAGAAACTCGCGCACAGGAGACTGTATTCATTTATAATGGCTCAAAACATACTCAACCCCTGCCAATTTGGATTCAGGAAAAATAAAAGCACTAATGATGCAATCATAAAAATGCTAGATCTGCTTTACACAGCATTGGAAAATAAGGAATATCCACTAGGAATTTTTATTGACCTAAGAAAAGCTTTTGACACAGTAGACCACGACATCCTACTCCACAAACTTGATCATTATGGTATAAGAGGCCATGTGCTTGCTTATTTCAAATCTTACATTACTAATAGGTATCAGTATGTCACCATTAAAGACACAGCATCAGCAACATGGCCACTTGATACTGGAGTTCCGCAGGGAAGTGTCCTTGGTCCCCTGCTCTTCCTCATATACATCAATGACCTTCCAAACGTATCCCAACACCTGAAACCCATTCTCTTTGCTGACGACATGACTTATGTCATCTCTCACCCTAATCTTGCCACCCTCAACACCACTGTGAATGAGGAGCTGATCAAAATATCGACTTGGATGACAGCCAATAAACTTATGCTTAACACTGACAAAACCTACTATGTTATGTTTGGTAGCAGAGCAGGAGATGCACAAATTAACATTACGATTGACAACACTCTAATTACCAGAAATAATGGGGGCAAATTCCTAGGCTTATACCTTGACAACAACCTGAATTTCAGCACCCATATCCAGCATATAACGAAAAAAGTATCCAAAACGGTTGGGATCCTCTCCAAGATACGATACTACGTGCCACAAAATGCCCTTCTCACACTATGCCACTCACTTATTTATCCATACCTCACCTATGCTATTTGTGCTTGGGGATCAACTGCAGCAACACACCTAAAGCCAATAATAACCCAACAAAAAGCTGCAGTAAGAATAATCACTAAATCCCATCCCTGGCAACACACCCCCCCACTCTTCATAGACCTAAACTTACTCCCTGTTCAGTATATCCACACTTACTACTGTGCAATCTACATCTACAGGGCCTTAAACTCTAATATCAACCTTGACCTAAAACGCTTTCTTGATAGTTGTGACAGAACCCACAGGCATAACACAAGACAAAAAACATCTCTACGACATTCCCCATGTCCGACTAAACCTTTACAAAAATTCAATGTATGTCAAAGGCCCTAAAATCTGGAATACCCTACCTGAGAACTCTAGAACTGCAGACACATTCATCACCTTCAAAACTACCATTAGAAAACATCTTATCTCCCTGATACACCCTGTCAACTAACTACACGAATACCACCTGGTGGTTCACACTTACACTCACTGACTCATTTGACCATAAACAGAAATATTAGTCTCAATCTTAAAATAATGAATCCTGTGATACTCCAATACTGAAACTATGTACTGTGCCAAAAGAAAAGCATTTACATTGCTATACTCACAAACTAGTATTTAGTCACTTAGCCATAATAACAACTTACCTCATAATTTGTAATATTTTACAATTAAGAACAAAACTAAGTCTGCCCGAAATGCCTATCCATGCTAAGCGTTCTAGTGGTACACTCTGTAATCACTATTTTACTACATGTAAACCACACAATAACCAATTTTCTGTAAACTCAGCATTGTAATCCTTATAGAGAATAAACTTTGAATTTGAATTTGAATTTGAATGATACTCCCTTCCCTGTATGCTTCCTAAGCCAGAAACTCCTTCTGCAGAAACGAGATACTCCACCATAGAAAAGGAATGTTTGGCCCTTGTGTGGGGTATCTCCAAGCTTAAATTTTATTTACTGGGAAAAGAATTCATTTTAGAAACGGACCACAAACCTTTGATATACCTAGAAACTTTAAAGGGAACCAACAGTCGCCTCTTTAGGTGGACATTGCCACTCCAGGCTTTTAAGTTCCATATTGTGTATATCAATGGCTCATCCAATTATTTCTCTGACTGGTTAAGTCGTGACAGTCAGTAGAAGATTTGTTGCCTTACGTGGCTTCCACATGTTAGAACTTTTTCCTCGCCTATTCTTCTTTTACTCCTTGACTATAAGTCTTGGTATAGGGGAGTGTGAGGGAAAAGTTCAATAGATAGGAGTAGTGAGGGAGTATATAGTACATCATTTATTGTGGTGGAGACGAAAAAAAAAAAATAGAAAAGCTAGATACAGCGATTGATAAACAAGGGTTGAGGCTCTACCGTTCATCACTGTAGAAGCTGCCAGAAATCACCCGTTTCTTCAACACGCAAGTTATACTTTTGTATCAATCAAATCACATATTACTCGGGTAGATAATTTCCAGTAGATCCCTTCATGTGTTAGCTCAAATCACCGACCAGAATGTTTTAAATAAATGACCCACTGATCAGATCAGATCGACTGGTCCGAACCCTTGACTGGTCCAAACCCTTGACTGGGCCGAACCCTTGACTGGTCCGAACCCTTGACTGGTTTCAAACGGATTCGTTGGACAATAAAGCAGACTGTAAACGGATGGGGTTGTAGGCGCCCTTATCAAACACAAACAAAAAATATAAATCAGGAACGTGCACGGTAAGCTGTCCAATATACAAAAAACAGTTAGAAACAGAAATACAAATAGCTAGAGCTTCATTTAAGGAGGTTATTAATAGAATATTCAAGAGTTTGCTAGTAGAATTACAGTAAATCAACCATTCAAATCATTATGAAGCTCTGTGTAGTCTGTGGTCAATCAAACAAACGGGCTTCCACATGGATAAATTGTCATTTTTGTGGAAATTGGTGTCACGCCTCTTGTGCAGGTATCCAAGAACTAGCTACAAGCAGTAATAAAACAGGGAAGTGTTTTTGGGTATGCCCAAATGAGATAAATCTGTGGACTAAAATCACAAGGGTATTAAAAGAGGACAACATCAAAGCTGCTTTCATAGAAAACCTGAAAGCTTTCTACAACAGATGGGAACATAAAAAGTCTGGGCTGACTGGTACTGCCCTTGATACTGGCCATGTAGTCAGAAACTGTAAGGCTGGAGGTGATGTCCTGGTAGTCAGTATATGTGGGGCTGATAGCGCTGTCCTGGGAGACAGTAATGGTGAAGCTGGAGGTGCTGTCCTAGGAGACAGTAATGGTCAAGCTGGAGATGCTGTCCTGGGAGACAGTAATGGTGAAGCTGCAGATGCTGCCCTGGGAGACAGTAATGGTGAAGCTGGAGGTGCTGTCCTGGGAGACAGTAATGGTGAAGCTGGAGATTTTGTCCAGGTAGTCGGGAATTATACGCAGGAAGGAATACATATAAATGACCTCATAGGGGACAGGAGCCGTAGTAGGGAAACAAGTGTAGTCAAAGATAAGATGAAACCAATATTGCAAACTAGAAATACCGCAGGAAATAGCAAACAAGAGGACTCCAATAGCAATAGTGAGGATATATTACCAAAAACAACTGGTGGGAGCTCCATTGTTGGTGCTAGGGAGGATAGGAGTAAGACAGGGAAACATGCACCAACAGGGAATACAGTCACAGAAACCCAAGGCAAACGGAAACCAAGCCTGTGCACATACTATGCACTTGGTATCTGCAGGCATGGGAAATCTGGAAAAACAGATGGGATGTGCAACTATGACCACCCTAGAAAATGCCATGCCCATATGACAACAGAAAATGCAAACTCCCTTCATGTAAGCTTTTTCACCCTGAACTGTGTACCTCTTCAGTACAGGAAAGACTTTGCTATAACTTAAATTGCCAGGCATACCATCTAAAGGGTACAAAAAGATACAAAACATCCAGGCCATGGGAAAACCTGGGTAGCCACAGCCACTCAAGAGGGAGAGGTTTTTTAGTGCCAGGAAGGAAAAAAAACTGGCAGGAAATGGCAGAAATCGTACACCAAATCCAGTCATTCCTGGAGTGGAACCACAGTCGATGGCCTCCACTCCAAACCAACAGATACAGATAGTAATGCCAGAAAAAAAATCCCCCCCCAGTACCAACAATACCAATAGTCCGATACCATTCTTCTTTGCAAATATACAGGGTCTAAAGCCAGCAACAAACAACAAAATACCTTTCATCCATGGACTGCTTGCAGAGGCAAAGGCAATGTTCGCGGCTTTCACTGAGACCCACATAAAGAATCACTTGGACAACGAAATATGGATCCCAGGTTACAACCTACACAGATGTGACAGAGTGAACAGGCAAAAGGGGAGGGGTTGGCCTGTACATTGCAGTCACTTGTTTGCACAGAACTGCTTAATGCCTCAAATGATGTAGAGGAAGTTTTAGCAGTAAAGGTCGAGAACCAAAACCTAGTCATTGTGGTAGTCTACAAGCCTCCGGATGCAACTTCCGAGCAATTCCAGGAACAGCTGTTAAAAATTGACCACTGACTGGAAAATCTTCCCCTCCGCCCCAACATCTTGCCCCCCGGGGGGATTTCAATTAAGGGGAAACCAAAAATGGGGAAAATATAGAAAATTTTTAATTTTTTTTTTGGGGAGTAATAAAAAAGGAGGCAGCTCTGATAAAAAACCCCAAAACCACACAAGTTTTTAAATTTCTCGCAAAAAAATTTCAATTTAAACCAGCAAATAAAGAGCCTACTAAAATGGAAAAAATTTCCACTAGCCTCTCTTCATAAAATGATGACCTGAAAAGAAAGCCCACCATACCCAAAAACAAAACTCAGATACAACAAAATTGAGGTTAGCCCTGTATGCATGGAGCCCCAACCGACTTTGGGAGATAGTCCCGAGGGAGCATTAAAACCAAAATTTCAACTTCTTAAAAAAACATAAAGTGGGACCAAGAAAACCAAAATCCTCCCCAAATAAGGGGGGAAAATTTTTACAAAGCAACACAGCCCCCAATTTAAAGCCTAAAAACAGATTAAAGGGTGGCCTCGTTTGTATGCACAAGGCAAATTCCTCTAAAAAAAAGGGGGAGAAAGATTTTAAAATAGAAAGAGAAAAGGCGCCCCTTTACAGCGAGGGAAAAAGAATAACAGAGGGGCAAAAAGAGGTCAATATATTGAAATGCCTGGGGAGACACTGGTCAGAGAAATAAAAAAGCACCAAACCCTTTAAAGCAAAAGGAACCCTTTTGGGAGTCAGGAATCCCGGGGAAGAACAAAAACCCCAAAAATGAAATCGAAAAAAACCCCCCAAAGTTTTTTCTTCTCCTATGCCAAATCAAAGTCGAGAAAAAATTTTCCGTTTGCCCCCCCATTTAAAAACAAGAGGGGCCCCCTACACAGAGGGGCACCCAAGGAAATAAAGTGAGCTACCAAGCCCAATTGACCAGTTTTTAGCAAGTTTAAAACCAGACTAAAAGTGGGAAGATAAAAAAATTTTTTTATGAGAGAGCCACAAAATTTGATTAACACAACCCTATCCGTTGTTACCCCGGCCCCCAAAAAGGGACTTCGAAAGGCGATAAATGACCCCCCATGCACTTTTCCCCGGGGCCCAGATCATGGAACCCCCCGTTTTCATAAAGAACTGCAAAAAGGCCCTATCCGACCCTTTTCCCTCCTATGGAGGGGGGAGCGGACAGGGGGGTCTCCCACAGTTACTAAAAACAACAGACATAGCCCCACTCCAAAAAAGGGGGCAGAAAAAGAAAACAGCAAAGAACACAGAAAATGGGAAACTAACTCCCATATCTTTTAAAAACCCTTTTAAAAAGGCCCTAAAAGCAAGATCACCACCCATCTAGAAAACCCTTTTTTTTACACAACCCGGGCAACGGGGGTTTTAGAACAGGTCGCCCTGTCTGTCTAATTTTTGGGAATCACTACGACAAGGTCCAAAATGCACAGAAGACAAAAAGAAGGCAGATTTTAAAAATTAAACGTTTTTTTCCCAAAAGCCATCGACAATGTGACCAGGGCGAAATGGCGCACAAAATGCGTGCTAAAGGAATAACAGGAAAAGTCGGTCGATGGATTATAATTTCCTACTAACAGAACACAGAGAGTAGTCGTAAAACAGAGAAAAAGTCCGAGGCAGTACGGTGAAAAGCTCTGTTCCACAAGGCACAGACCCCGCTCCCATCTTGTTCCTCATCCCATACCCGACATAGCCCCAAGGATGCCCAGCCAAGCCCGGGGTTTTCCTTTGCAATAACCCCCAAAACTCCCATGTCAGTGTTTTCCTTTGCGACACTGCAGGCTCCAGGCGGAAAACCAACCCCAAATCTTTCGGGGGGGGCTCAGAAAAAATTTTCTCAGAAAATGGTCCCCACGAGGAAATTAAATTTCATCAGAGAACAAAAAAAATTTCTGGCCAAAAATAGAGCGAAACACCAACGCAAAGACCGGGGGAGTGATCATGTCGGGGGATCTCACTTAAAGGGCCAAAAAAACATTGCATCCATCGAATTGCTAGAAAAATGAAGGATGGATAATGAGAACCTTAAAAAATAGGAGGGCCAAGCCATGACACTCTTAGGTCACTTGTTCTATCTAGGCGGGAATAGGCTGCACACTAAAAAGCACCTTTAAAGGGCCCAGGTAAAATTTGCTAAATAAAAATTTTACAGGGGAACCTTCACGGCACGCATAAGGGAGAAAAAAACCCCCTAAATTTAACGGGGAGCACTTGAGGTTCCAAAAAACCTGTTTTTTCCCTGGAATGCAGGCGGGAGAGATAATAAATTAAATATACACCGGAAAATCCTAGGGGGACTAGTACCGAACTTGCACACGAAAATAAACCCACTCCCGAAAGCTAAAGACTTGGCAGACGTTTGTACCATAAAACCCAAATTTAAAGCGGGGGTTGTCACTAGCACGTTAAGAGACCATAAAAATAAGTGTCGGGGCCCCCAAGACAGTTAAACTGCCCCCCCAGCAACAAAGGGGGATTACCAAAAACGCCCCCCTGGCGTTTCAAGCGGGCACTGGCAAGCACCAAAAGTCGGTTCCGACCAGCCAGGCTTTTGGCTCGTACGTTTTTTTCCCTGCAGCCAGCGCAACACCGGGTTGACAGGTTCTGATCCACCAGGAGGCCGGGTTTAAACAACCGGGCAGGGGGGGGCGTTAAACCCCCGAGCTCTCCCCCGGGAAACTTCAGGTAACAATAGTTTCTTTGAGGCCCGACTTTTAAGGTAGGGAAAGCCCCAGCTCCTGATTCCCCCCCCTTTTTTTCCCCCACCCCAAAAGTGATAGTTTGTTTGGGCCGGCTGCTTTTTAAGGAAAGGGGTCATTCTAGCTCCCGCTATCCCCTTCCCCTCCCTTTTTCCCCCCCTCTAAAAAGGTGACGTGGGGGGGCTCCGGCAAACAGTAATCACTGACTCAAAAGCTCCCAGCACTACTGTAATTAAAACCCTGATCGTTTTTTTAGGGGAAATTTAAATTGGTTAAAAGTTTCATTTTTTGCCCAAAATTAACTTAGCCCCCTTTCATTTCATTATCTTTTAAAAAATGTTTTAAAAATTCACCACATCTTTTGGGTATTGTATTATCAGGGAGGGGTGTTTTTCTTAAGCAGGGGGAAAATCTGCCCTCTCTTTCCCAGCTGGGAAAATGACAGAGTGGGTCCCTCCCAAAACCAAACGAAAGAATGGGGGAAAAGAGGACTAACGCCTAAAGACGTCACTTTTTTTAAATTTTTCTTCCTGTTATGTACGCCAATGCAGGCCCTTAACCCCTCATCATAGCAGGGGGTAAAAACCTTTTTTTCCCTGTCATCTGAAGTAATTTTCATGGCATACCCTGTGAAGAACAGCCGGGGGTTTTGTAAACCCAAACCTGGGGGACCCCCCCCACATCAGCAAGGGTTTCGATTTCAACACCACGCAGTGTAAAACCAACAACCGCCCCAGAAATCACAAATTATCTTAGCTTTGGTTCAAATTCATTTTTTTAACATTTCAATTTTTTCATTTTTTTTAAATTAGATCCCCAATTCATTTTTTAATTTTTTTAAACATTTTCTGTTTCTAAATAATAGTGTTTATAAATTGTCGTTATTTTTTTTTTTTTCTTTTTCTTAATTTTCCTGAGGGGGAAGCCACCCTTTGGGGAAAAATTGACTGAAGTTGTTACGGGGCCCGGAAACCCTTTAAACAATGATGTAAAAGAGTAGTAAGGGGAAAAACTTAGCAAAATGAGAATTTTTAGAAAGTAAAAATGATCCCAAGGAGGGAAAGAATAGGGGAAAAAAGAGAGATTTAAAGAAGTGGTAAAAGCAATGTAAAAAGAGGCAAAGGGAGAGAGGGGGTAAGAGGTTTCAAAAAATTTTTTTTTAAAATAAGAAAAAGGGGGGAAATTGGTTTTAAAAGTTGGGGGAAAAGCCTTGATTTACAAATGCTTTTGGGTAAATTTAAAAATAGGATTGGGATTTATTAAAGGGGGAGTTAGGGGTTTTGGGGAAGATGGGGGGAAATATTTTGAGGAATTGTTAAATGTTGATGAAATGGGGAAGGCTATAATTTCGTGTAAACCCAAGGGGGGAATAACACCTTATGGGAAAGGGGGGGGGGAAAGGTAATTGTGAGTGGGGGGGAAATTTGTGGGGCTTGGGGTTAAAAGGAAAGTGAGAAAGGCAGCTGGATTGGGGAAACATAAAGGAAAAAGTTAAAAGCAGGGGGGGGAAATATATTTTGGAGTGGTTGGTGCTTTTTAATTTAATAAATGAAAGGGAAGCATGGCAGTGAGCATGCATAGCTCTTTTGTTTAAAGGCAAAGGGGATAAAAGAGAGTGCAAAAATTGTATGGAATAATTTCTTGATTTATACCGGTGAAGTGTTTGGAGAGTTTTTAGTAAAAGAATTAAGAGTAAGATAGAGGGTAGGAAAGCTGATGAAAAAGGGGAGGCTTTGGGACGGGTAAGGGGTGTGTAGACCAAGTTTTTCAGTAAACACAAGAGGAAATAAAAAAAAGACCGGAAAAAACACTCTCTCAAAAATAGGGCCCCACAAACTAAAAAAAAACCAAGAATTTGCCCTAAAAACCTAATGAAACACCACTGCCCCCCACCGACACCGCTAACAACATAAACGACTTTTTCTCAACCATGGGTTCAAACCCTCGCCAATAAAACCCTACGTCCCAAATTGCCCTTTGGGGGGGACTACTTGGGAGGGGAATTTCCCTAATTCCTTCTATCTTGTCCAACTGAGCCCACGGAAGCCCACCAAATTTATAAAGTCCCTTAAAAATAACTCAGGGAATCTGTCTCAGGGCCCACCTTATTGTACAAGAGAGGGGCCCATGCCCCTTCCTCGCATTTTATTCATTACTTTTTTTAAAAAGGGTCACAAAAAACAAAACCCCTTTCCCGAAACTACCCCAAGACGGAAAGGGGGTTCCCCCAAATACTAGAGGTGGTGACCCTACGGTTTTAAAAACCAACATAGGCCATTATAAAAAACTTCCATTGCTATCCAAAATCTTTGAAAAAACTAAAGCACGGGAGCTATATTCATTTATAGTGGTCCCAAAACATACAAAACCCCCTCCCAAATTTTGGGAAATTCAGGAAAAATAAAAGCACAAAATGTTTCCCATCATAAAAATGCTAAAATCGGCTTTACAAAGCTTTGGAAAAAAAGGAATATCCATAAAAAATTTTATTGACCTAAAAAAAGCTTTTGAAACAGCCCACGGAAACCCTACCCCAAACAAACGGGACCATTTTGGTATAAGAGGCCATCGCTTGATATTTCAAATCTTACCTTATAAAGGTATCAGAAAGCCACCTTTAAAAGGACACAGCATCAACAACACAGCCACTTGAAACTTTTTTCTGCAGGGAATTTTCCCTTTGGCCCCTGCATTCCTCATATATTTCAATGATTTTTCCAAACGTATCCCAACACCTGAAACCCATTCTCTTTGCTGACGACACGACTTATGTCATCTCTCCCCTTTAATTTTTGCCCCCCCCTCAACCCCCTTTGGGTTAATGAAAGCTGATAAAAAATATGGGATTTGGGATGAAACCCCAATTTAAACTTTCCCTTAAAACACAGACAAAACCTACTCCATTATGTTTGGTACAGAGCAGGAGATGCGCAAAAAACATTAAGATCGACAACACTCTAATTGCCGGCATAATGAGGGCAAATTCCTGGCCTATACTCAAAAACAACCTGAACTTCAGCCCCCATATCCAACACAAAAAACCAAAAAAAATACCCAAAAACGGTTGGGATCCCCCCAAAGTTTCGAACAAACAGGGCCGCAAACGGGCCCCTCACACTTTTCCATTCACTTATATATCCTTACCCCCGGCCTATTTTTTCAAAGTTTGGGTTTTTTCAACTGAAACCCAACACATTTAAACCAAAATAACCCAACAAAAGGCCCGCAGTAAAATAATCACTAAACCCCACCCCGGGCAACACCCCCCCCCAACTCTTCATAACCTAAACTTTCCCTGTTAGACATCCACATTTAAATACTGTGAAATTCTACTTTACAGGCCCTTAAAATTTCCCAATATTAACTTTGACCTAAAACCTTTTGTAGTTTGACAGAACCCACAGGCTCTGGGGGCCCGGGTTTGGTTAACGCTCTCGCTTCACCCCGGTGGGGGCCGGGGTTTCGACCCCAGCCAGAGTAGAAAAAATTGGCCCTTTTTCTTTCCACCTGTTGTCTATGTTCCCCATCAGTAAAAGGGGTTTTTTGGGTTTTAGTCGAGGGTTTGGGTCGCATCCTGGGACACTGACCTAAGGGGGCCTGGTCACAGCCCGGGCCGGGGGGGGCTTTTGACCCCCGGAACCCCTTCCGGGTAAACTCCGGGTTTAAACAAAACCAGAAAACAAAAAACTCTATGACTTTCCCCCGTACCCAAACAAAACCCTTTAAAAAAATTTAAAGTAGGGAAAAAGGCCCAAAAAAACTGGAACCCCCTACCTAAAAATTCAAAAAACTGCGGGACACATTCATCACCTTCAAAACAAACCAACAAAAAAAACTTTCTCCCTGATACACCTGTAACTAATTACGAATTTACCGAATACCCCTTGGGACAACACTTACACTCACTCACCCTTTTGCCCTAAGCGGGGAAATACAACCCTCAATCTAAAATTTAAGGGAAACTTAACTATTTCATAATTTTTTCCTATGTTTTTCCAAACTAAAAGTATGTAAGTGCCAAAAAAAAAAACATTCACATTGCAAAAACCTCAAAAAATATATTTAGTAAACTTACCCCTTAACACCAACTTCCCCTCTTTAATTTTTTGAAATATTTTAAACTTAAGTTTTAATTTTAAAGACTCCCCGAAATGTAGCCGGGCTGGGAGTTCTAGTGGTACACCCCGAAAATATTTATTTTACTACATGTAAACCCCCACAAAACCAAATTCTGTAAAATCAGCTTTGGAAATCCTTATAGAGAAAAAACTTTGAATTAAAAACTTTTAAAGGGTCAGCATTCGAAAAGGCTAAAGAGGTTTTTGTGTTTTTTTAATTTGTTTTAAAAAGGTATGACGGGGTGGATAGGAGGCAATGGGGGAATTTTTTTGAAGTGTAGGAATGGGGGTAGGTTACTAAAAGCAGTGAAAATTTTTTTATGAGGATAGGAGGCTAAAGTTAGAGAAATGTGGGAAAGGGGGAATTTTTTTCCCAGTAAAAATGGGCCTTTGAACGGATGTGTGATTCACCGTGGTTGTTCAAAATATTTATAGTTTGGGGTTTAAAAAGGGAAAATAAATGAAGGGTCTTGGAAGAGGAGGGGGTTTTAAAAGATAAAAAGAATCAAACATAAATTTGGGTTGCCCACGGGTTGTTTTTTTCCTGATGAAACTGTGCTTTTGGGGGTTTTTTCTGAAAAAATTGCAGAGTTTGGGTGGTTAAAATTTGGTAGGGTATTTTAAAAGAAAAAAAATTTTTTAAAAAATACAGGAAAAGAAAGGGTTTATGAGGATAATAAAAAGATTAGGTGATGAAAAAAGGGGATTCAGAATGGGGGGAGAGAGTATGGGGGAGGTAAATGTACTCAATTTTTGGGAGTGTACATGCAGTGGATGGGTCTATTAAAGATGGGGTTAACCCTAGAACAGATGGGGGGAAAAAAGAGGGAGCCGTGCTTTTGGGAAACCCAAAGAGGGGAAGTATGAGAGAAATAGTTTCCCCAAACCGCTTTTAAATTGAGTGTGAAGCATGGGTGATGAATTTTTAAAGGAGGAGAAGGATGGAGGCAGTGGGGGTGCCCTGCCCTGAGGGAAATGGTTGGTGTAATATAATGCAGAAAATTTTCGTTTTTTAAAAGCCCAGACGAGTTTCAGGTTTGCCAAAAGTTGCCCAGAGGTCGGAGGAAGGGTTTTTTGATGGGTTGGACATATAAAGAATGGAACAAACCCCAAAAAGGGGACTTAAGAGGTACCCAATCGTAGTGGAGGGAATCGGGGTAGGGGTCAGCTTGGGAAAAGGGTTTGGGGAGGGGGTAAGGGGCTTTGTGTGGAGGGGCTTTGACTCCAGCAAGCTTTCATGGCATTTTTGATAGGGGGAAAAATCGAGACAAATGGTTTTAATATTTGATGTGCGTTGGAGTGTGAGCAAAGAAAACATTTATGAGGGGACCAGGAAAATGGGCAGGCTGGCCTTGAGTCCGGAGATGGGAAAACAGTGCTGCATTAAAAGGCAGGGGTCTTATTTTTTTTGCAGTTTTATAAACTGTTGGGGAAGCACCCCTCTGGAAAGAAAAGTGAGGGAGTGAATGTGGTAAAAAATTTTTCTTTTTTTAGGCCCCCTCCCTTTTGGTGGAATCGGCTGACGTTTTTAAAAAAAATAAATGATCAGTGAATCATGGTTTTCGCCATGCTTTTTTGCCTATTTTACACCAATTAAACTGGCATTTCCCCAAAAGGTAGTAAGTGGTCCCAGATTTTTTTTAATTTTTCTGCACACTGACTATTGGGACCCATTTATACGGGCCCAGGCATCTTAGGCAATTACCCAAATTTTGGGAGGCAGGAAAAAATGTAATTTTTAACTTACATTTGTTTTTATAATAAAAAAGGCACTAAAACCCCAAGGGCTTAAAAGACTGCGGGGAAGGGGAAGTGAGGGTATTGGGTAACAAAAGGAGAGGGGTGTTTTGTTTGGGTTTTGGAGGACATGGGGCAGGGATAGTGCGGAGTAAGGGGAAACAAAAATTTTGGGGAGAACCCGGGGGGTGGGGGGCGCTGAAAAATCATTTTTCAGAGTTTTGGGGTAAATCAGGGGTACTACTGAATCTAAGTTTTTAGCATTTAAAAAAATCCCCCGCTGTGACAGGACAGATACCCGTAAAATTAGGTTTAGAACTACAGCTCAGGACCTTGGTTTTTTTTGGAGTGTCAGTGTTGACACACAAACCCCGAAAAAAATCAAAAAATTTAAAGTTGGGTTTTGCTCCTTTAAACGTTTTCACAGAACTAACAAGGAGAGCGACAGAGATGATGTTCCCAAAAAGGGCCCGGAAGGGGGAGATGGTGACGGGGTGTTGTTGGAAAACACCATCAAACAGAGAGATTAAACCAGAGGCAAGGCAATCCTCTCACCCAGGTGAGGGGTGATCACCCCACCCTGATCACGTTACCTCCATGGAAATGCTGCTGCCCAGCAAAACAGAAAAAGTTCGCGCAAAACAAGCAGAGGGGTAGTTTGCCAAAGAGGGCAGCTACTTAAAAATCTCAATCAATGAGGGAACTGAGTTTAAAGGGGTTTTAAAGTTACATTCTACCTAATAAAATAATAAATTTAAAATAATATAAAGCAATGTATTTTCGAATTTTTCCCAAAATCATAAATAATTTAGCAATATGAATTTTTACAAAAAGGTAATGTACATTATATCCCTTGTACCCCTTTAGGGGTTGCAATACCCCTCAGCAAAAGGGAAAAAAGGTTTGCCTAGGAGTTGTGGGGGTGTCTTTCACATGATTACTTCTGTGATAATCATGTCACTTTAATAAAACAATTTAACATCAAATCGAGTCCCCTCTTGTGCCTACACTTTTTCAATTTTTTAGTGTCTTTTTTCATATAAGCTAGGCCCCCCATACTAGGGCAGTAAAAACAGCTTTATCGGGGATAGTTAAAGTGTAGGGACCCCGGAGAGGAAAAAAGGCATGACACGTTTTAGGCCCAATGAGTAGGGGAGACTGTATTAAATTTGAATGGCAGTCTTGTGGATTTGGGCGGAGATGGCATCCCCCTTTAAGGCAGTTTTTGGGGGGTGAGGCAGTAGGAATTGTGAAAAGAAAACTTGAAATGCAGTAACATAATGTGTTGTTTAGGTGGGGGCTGGGGCAGGATTGTTCCAAACCCCTCATTAAATAGCATTGCCCCACTTTACACACTCCCAAAACTTTAGCTTCTGTCTGCAACTGTCTCCTTCCCCCCCAACATATTCACCACTCCCGTGAATAAATAAAAAGAAAAATTTAAAATAAGTTTACATTTTAACATGGCTGAAAAATTATGTTTTTCTTTACTGAATTTTAAAATAGCAAGCAAAAATATTTGGGCAAAAATTACATTAATCTTTTAAAGTAACAATGATAAATTTAAGGGCATGACAGAGCGTCAGAAATTTCATTACAATAACCCCTGATATTTTTTATTTTTAATAGAGTTTGGCTGGATTCGAGAGCCCCCTCATGATCCCAGCATTTTTTCTCCTTTAAATTTTGTTTAGTAGGGGAGTGAATTGTGGCTGAAAAAAAAAAATTAATTTTAAATGGGGAAATGCCCCAAAAACACGTCAAAATTCTCCAAGGACACCACAAGAGGGTAAAGCCCCCCCTTTTTTAATAGGGCAAATTTTTCCCGGGGTCATTTTTAGCCTAGATGAATTGTAACTTAAAAGGGTGGAGAATGTCAGTGGGGTGGGTGCCCGTTTTGGGGCAGCACACACCCACTGCATAACTCCCCACATCTATACATAAAAAGAAGGGAAAATTGAAATTTGGAAACCCAATACGGGGAGAAGAAAAAAAGATGCTTCAACTTTTTAAAATATTTTGAAAAAAATCCCCATCCAAAATGAACGGACTTTGCTAATAGTGACTCGTGAGAGGAACAGCAATTTGGAAAAAAGTTTGGACAGAACCTGCAATAATATCCCGCCATTCCCCGGAAAACTCTGCACTCCCAAACCCCTTTGGGGTGGAAAAACGGGTATAGCCTAACTTTAGCATTTAATAAAACAAACCCCACCTTGGCCAATACAAAAGCCTAGATAGGTAATCTTGGCTTGACCAAAACTACATTTAAACTTTAAATTAACAGTGAAGTTTGTAATGTACCCTTTTCTCAAAAAAAACTCTGAGGGTTGTTTTTTTTTAATATGTTTATTATGCCCCCCATACCCTTCCGTGGGCCCGGGAGTCAAAAAATTTTCAGAGGTACAAATTGTTCCGGGAATGGACTCCAAAGTTTTGAAAAGCTGAGAAGTTACAGAGGTAATGAACTCCAATTTACAAAAGGGAAAAAAACCACAATTTTTTCAAATTAAGCCCCTGAGACATGTCCCAAATGTTGTTCCCCCCTCATCACTGTAAACCACAAAAACATTTAAAGGGAGGCTTTTACCGTCTAAGTTGTGGGTCAATTCGTTCATTATACGTGGGGAAGAGGAAAACCGTTTTCATAGGCTGAAAGGGGTGACAGATAGTTAAACAATCCATCTTGAAAAAGTTTAAAAACAGATATTTCTTTTAGGGACTTTTTTTGTAAGCGGGACTTTTAAAAGCCCCGTAAGAGTCTAAACAGTGACCCTATTTTGGGTTTCCCGACACACAATCAATAAGGTCGGGAAAGGAGGAAGGGATAACCATCAGGGAAGGTGACAGAGTTCCTTTTCCCGGGGATCAGAGACATCCCCGAAAAAAAAATGTGGGTTTGGACCTAAAAAACATGGAGGGTGCCCTGGAAATTTTACCCCTGCTAAATCCCCCCATGGGGAAAAAAAGAAAGGGCAACTTTATTCAACACTTTAGGGTTTTTTTGGACTTATCCTAAATGGGGGATTGCTTAAAGATTAATGTTTCCCCGTACATCAACATTGTAACCCCGAGTAAAATTTTAGCAACATCACAGAACAATTCAGCATACTGCCAAAAACATGTTTTTAATATCACCAGTTTATCAATCTCAAGGGTTTCTAAGAAAATTTTCTATTTTTATTTTTTAATCAAAAAAAATCCCAAGGGCCCCCAAAGGGGTATACAAACGCGCAGGGAGGGGAAGGGAAAGGGGGGATCAGGCGGCAGGGAAAGGGGAAAAGGATTTAGTAGGGTTTCAGAAAAACGGGGCAGGGATGTGCAAGGGGGGGAAAAGGGGCAAGAGATTAGGTAGATAGGGCTGAAAGGGTTTATCAGAGTTTGTGGAGTAATTTAGTTGTTGTCAAAAAGTTAATGAGAGAGGGTTTGGGTGAAAGTGGGTCCATCGCGAGAAGGGGAAATTAAAGAGAAAAACAGCTGGGCGAAGACGACGTTGGAGGTAAATATTTTGTGGCCGTTTTATAAAGTGGGCCGTCTAAACAGAAACGGCTGATCGAAAAAGGGGAAACCCGACAATTTTTCACAGAGAGGAGCAGGGAACCTCTCCATGAGATTCCATGGGGTAAGACGAGGATGGCCAATGCAAAGGCAGGAGAGAGTAGTCTCCCCCCAAAAAAACCCCGAACTGGTGACAAGAAAAATGGGGCCCGTAAACTATACCGGTTTAATTTGAAAAAAAGTTTGTTATTAGCAGGGCCCCCCCAACGTTGTTGCCAAAAAGGGGGTGAACGTGGGTAGCTAAAAACGCAAAATAGTCCAAAATGGAAAAACCTCTATATGAAAATTTGGGAGGTCATGTAAAAGCGGGCCCTGCACATTGGGTTTTCTGTTCATTGCCCCCGTACATCAACATGACCAGGGGCCCCAAAAAAAAACAATATCCCCTTTTTGCTTAGTAGAGAAAAAGGGGTAGCCAACTTGGGAAAAGAAGAATTTGAGGGGGAGGTGTTTCCCAAAAAAGTATGCCTGTAGAGCAAAAAGGGTGTCTGAGGGCAAACCCCAAATGATACACAGGGAAAAAATGTGATAGAATAAGTGCGCAAGAATGGGTTCCCAAATTTAGAAGTAAAAATTTCTAGCTGGGGAAGTAAAAACCCCCTCCCCAAAGCTGTCTGGAAAAAACTGCTGCAAATCCCAAAGGGCCCTCCGGAAGAAAAATTTAAAGCCATCTGTTACACCGCCCCAAAGGCGGGGGAGAATTTAAGGGGGGAAAGGGGTGGTCCCAAAAAAAAGAGGCAGGAAGCCCCCCGTAGGCCGGGTTGGAAATTTCGGGGCAAGGGAGTGAAAAAAAAAAAGACCCGAACGCTGGAAAATTCCCAAAGGGGGGAGGGAAAAGTGAGAAGCTTTTTTTTTTCATGAACCCTATAAAAGGGGTAACTGAAGGGAAGACAAGATGAATGTAGGGGAAGTAGAAGGGGGTTTCAGCAAACAGGGGCAAACAAAAAAAAAAAAGAATGTTAAAATGTCAGTGATAAAATTTTAAAAAAGGAAGGTTTTCGGGGATCATGAGGGGGGGGGGGGGGCGCACATAGTAGCGAAGGGAATGGGAAACAGGGGGATAAGAAAAGGGTGGGGAAAATTCGCTTCTGCATGGGGGCTCTCAACAGGGAAGAGCAAAAAGCACCAGGCCTAAACAAATCCTTGGTTTATGGATAGGGTTTAAAGGTAGAAAAAAAAAGGGTAGCAGAAGAGGCCGCTGAATAGATCTAGTCACCATAAACGGTTTTTATAAAATGAGGGCCCGAAAGTAGGTGAAGGAGAGTTCAACGATTTATCTCCCCCCGAAAGATAGCAAGGGTTTTAAGAAGGTTTTTAGGGGGGCTGTTCCCAAATTGCCTTTTTGAGAGGAAAAGTGGGGGGTTCCCGGACATCCTTTTCGGGCAAAGAGAAGGCCCCCGAAACCCGACTGTAAACATTCAGGAAATGGGGCCATAGAGGTTTGAAAGGATGATCAAGATGACAGACAACAAATGAAATAAAATTTTGGGGAGTTTTGGTTTTCTGGAAAATTTAAAACCATGGGAATTTTTTGGCCCAAAAGGGAAAAAGTCGACCGATGCTGGAGGAAAAAACTGTAATGAGTTACGTCAGCGCCGGGACAAGCAAAAGCAAAATCCCTCTACATAGAGTGATGGGCCAAATTTGGAGGGAAAAACATAGGCCCAAAATTAAATTTTAAACAAGGAAAAAAAAAGTGTTGTGCCAGAACACATCCCCGGGGGAACCCTTTAGCTTGGGGCAAAGTCAGGGGGAGCCATTATTGACACGAACCGGGGAAAAGTCTGTAGTTAAAAAGTTCTTAAAATTTAAAAAATGGGAGATTGCTTTTGGGGGCCTAAAAAATTGGCTTTGGGGGAAATTTTATACCCCCCAAGTGTCTTTTGTTCTTAAAAGGGCCCTAAAATTTGGCAAAAAACTGATGGGTTTTTGAAAAAGGGATTACAAACATACATATCCAATCGGAAATAAGGGGTCCCATGGTAAACGGGCCCCTTTGAAAACCATATTTAGGGGTTGAGAGATTGTTTTTTGTTTTAAATACCCCCATTAAATGTCTATTTAAACCCGAAGTTTTCCCTTTACTTTTAAACTGCACTGGTTAAAACGATGGGTGATAGTGGGGAAAAACTTCATGTCCCGTAGTACCCCGGGTTTTTGGGAAAAAGGGGGAAAAATGGCAGTTTTCCCCAAGTCAAGAAGGAAACACCTTGTGGCCAGAAAATTTTTTCTAGTGATTGAGTCACTGGGAATTTTTTAAAAACGGGCTCTATACCCCTAGAGATGTCAGGGAGAAATGACGTTTTCTTTCCTTTTGTCCTAGGAAGGAAAAGAGGGAGTAGGGTTTTTTTTTAAAATATTTTATTTAAAACTTCCCTGTACAAATATATAAAGGTACCTTTTAACAATAAAGTTTTCATTGACACGGTGATAGCAATAAACATTCACTACACAATCTACTGGAAAAGCACATCATAAAGACATTAAAAAAAATAACACAACCTTATATGCTTTACATACGTTGTTTTTACAAGTACACAAGGTTTTTAAAAAAATGGAACTTACTCAGTAGTGCTTACACCCCCCCCCCCCAATGAATTTCCCCTGTACATTCCCCAGCTACTTAAAATTAAAAAAAGACTTGAAACCCGGATTAAAAATCAAACCCAAACCAAAAATATCAACACTTAAAAAATCCAGGGGCCCCAAACCCGAATGGATTTACAAGGGTTTTTTAAAAAATTTTCACAAATTTAAGAAGGAAAAAAAGGGGTAATAATTAAAAGGGCCCCAAAAAGGTATAAATATAAATCCTAAAAATTTCCCAAACCCCAAAACCAAAAAAATAATTGACCAAAACCCTTTAAAAAACCCAAACACCCCTAATACAACTCGCAAAAAAAATACACAAGGGCCTTAAAAAAATGCAATTTTTAAGAAAACCCGTGATGGGAACACAGGTTTACCCCTCATCCCTCCTCCCCCAAAAACAACACAAGGGGCCCATCATCCCTCCCCCCCACTCACACACACCACTGAAAAATAACCCCCTCACCAACTAATAACTGACATTAATTATCCTCAATTTAGGAATTCTTTACACACGCCAAATTGAGGGAAAAAGGGAATTTTAAAAATTTGGGGGGTACGGGGCTACCAAAAACACAATACCTTAAATAAGTTAACACAATTTAAAAATTATATATCAAAACACAAATTTTACAACTTAAAAACTAAAAAAATTTGGGATTTACCCTTAAAGACAAACTTTTTTCACATTAATTACCCCCCCCCACCCAAATAATATGACCATTATCACCAGCTTTTAAAATGAAAATCCTTTAAATTTTACATATGAAATAAACCCCCAATGGTAATTATAAAAGTAAATTTGGGGAAACAGTAAAACCAAGACACATTCCCTTTAAAACAAATATTAAAAATAAGATAAACATGGCCCAAATCTTAAAACATTTCACTTCAACCGGTTTTTAAAATACCATCTAATGAAAAACCCCAAAACCCGGTGAAAAAAATACACTTCAAAGGATAATTTTCTAAAAAGGGGCATTTTTCACTTCCCCGACACTCATCCAAAACACCCCGCAAACATTTGTTGTCATCCATAACCAGGGGGGTTTCCCCTGTTTTCACCCCTGACTTCCCTACCCCGCAACCCCTTTCCAGTCATACCCTCCCCTCCATCGTTATTACAAGGGGGGGTAAAGAGCCCGTAACATAAGTTGCCTATACCCCCTGAAAAAACCCCCTCCCACCTCCCCCCCATAAATTTTTTTATTTCTTTAAAACCCTTTTAAAAGAACGTTACTGCTAACACCCTTCTTCACCCCACAAAACCCGTTTCCCCCACATTCCCCACACTATTATAAATATAAAATTTTACCATAAGTACCCCCCAGGGTCTAATGCAAATTTTTTCCCAAACCCCAACGTTCCGGGGACTTTTTGCCCCAAAAACAGAAAAATTTCCCTTATCTCCAAACCTATAATCCCCTATTTAACCGGAACAGCGTTAAAAAAATTTAACCCCTGTCTGGAAAAAAACTTCCAGCTCCCGACCCAAAAATCTTGCCCCTGAGGGATTTTAACTTAAGGCACCTAAAATGGAGGAATATAGCAAATAATTTTTGTTTCAGTAATAACACCAGGAGGCAGCTCTGGGTGAAAACTCACCCCTCCACGAGCTTTTTAAAACTCCAAAAAAATTTTAATTTTAAACCCCGCAAATAAAAGAGGGCCCCTTAAGGGCTGGAGAATACACTGCCTCATCTTCCTTAAAAAATGATGATCTGATAAGAAAAGTAACCCTAACAAAAACAAAATACTCAGATCCAAAATTTTAGGTTTTAAAAATGTATGCGTGGGGGCCCCAGACCGACAAAATGAGCTAGTCCCCGAGGGAACATTCACCAAATTCAACTTTAAAAAACCAAAAAAAATTAAAAATGGGGGCCAAATAAACCAAGTCCTAACCGATAAAAAGCTGGGAAGATTTCACAAAACAAACAAAACCCCAACTTATGCCCGAAAAGATTTAAATCGGGGGCAAATCGAAAGTAAGCACAAGGGTTATTCCTCTAAGAAAAAAGGAAAGGGGTAGATGTTTAAAAAAGAAAGAGACAGGCGCTCCCCCTTTTCAGGCACGGAAAAAAAAAATAAAAGGGGCGGCAAAAAAAGGGCAAAATACTGAAAAAGCTTTGGGAGACAACCCGGTCAGAGAAAAGCAAGCATGAACTTAAAACTAAAAAGAATCCTTTAAGGGGTCAGGAATCGCGGGGGAAAAACTAAAAGCCATAAAAGAAAACGAAAAAACCCCAAATTTTTTCTTCTCCCTTTGCCCCCCAAAAAAAAACAAAAACAGCGTCCCGTTTTTGGGCCCCCACTTAAACAAGATGGGTCCCCACACAGATGAAGCAAGGAAAAGAGTGAGTACTCAATCCCCCAAATGACTCAGTTTTTTGCAAGCCCCTTAAACCCGACGAGAGTCGAAGATCAAAAAAAAATTTTTTTTTGAAAAGACCAAAAATTTGATTAACAAACCCTACCCCGATGTTATCCTGACACCAAATGACTTCAAAAGGGGCGATAAATGACATCCCCAAGCACCTGCCCCGGGCCCAGACTCATGGAACTCTGTGTTATCAAGAATGCAAAAAGCCCCTATCACGAGCCTTTTCCATCCTATGGAGAGGGAGCTGGACAGGGGGGTTTTCCCCCCAGTTACTAAAAACAACAGACATAGCCCCATCCCCAAAAGGGGGGGTAAAACAATAGAAAGAACTACAGACCAAAGCATAACATCCCATATCATAAAAATCTTTGAAAGGGTCCTAAGAAGCAAGATCACCACCCTTCTAGAAACCAATCAGTTACCAACCCCAGGGCAACATGGGTTTAGACAGGTCACTCCTGTCTGTCTCAACTATTGATCACTACGTCAAGGTCCTAAATGCACTAGAAGACAAAAAGAATGCAGAAGGTAATATATACCGACTTTGCAAAAGCTTCGATAAGTGTAACCATGGAGTAATTGCGCACAAAATGCGTGCTAAAGGAATAACAGGAAAAGTCGGTCGATGGATCTATAATTTTCCTCACTAACAGAACACAGAGAGTTAGTCGTCAACAGAGTAAAGTCCGAGGCAGCTACGGTGAAAGCTCTGTTCCACAAGGCACAGTAATAGCTCCATCTTTGTTCTCCTCATCCTCATTTCGACATAGACAAGGGATGTCAGCCACAGCACCGTGTTTCCTTGCAGATGACACCCGAACTCTGCATGACAAGGTCTTCCATTGCAGACACTGCAAGCTCCAGGCGGACATCAACCAAATCTTTCAGTGGGACTGCGGGGAAAACAATATGAAGTCAACTGTATGAAGACAATTTCAATTACTCTGATATGGTAAACATGAGGAAACTTAATATTCATCAGAGTACAAAACAAATTCTGGCCACAAATAGAGCGGAAACCTCCAACGTCAAAGACCTGGGAGTGATGATTATGTCGGAGGATCTCCCTTCAAGGACCATATCATGGTATCAATCGCATCTGCTAGAAAAAATGACAGGATGGATATTGTGAACATTCAAAACTAGGGAGGCCAAGACCATGATGACACTCTTCAGGTCACTTTGTTTCTATCTAGGTCTGGAATATTGCTGCACATCTAAAGCACCTTTCAAGGCAGAGTGCAAATTGCCGACTAGATATTGTACAGAGAACTTTCAGGTGCGCATAAACGGAGATAAAAACACCCTCAATTACTGGAGCGCTTGGGGTTTCTAACTGTATCCTGGATCGCAGGAGGAGAGATTACATGATTATGACACCTGGAATATCATAGAGGGGACTAGTGCCGAACTTGCACACGAAAATCCACTCATACGAAAGCAAAAGGACTTGGCAGGACGATGCACCATCCCCCAATTGAAAGCAGGGGAGTCACAGCCTTTAAGAGCCAATACAATAAGGTGTCAGGGGCCTGAGACTGTTCAACTGCCTCCCCAGCACACATAAGGGGGATTAACCATCAGTCCCCTGCAGTCTTCAAGTGGCACTTGGACAAGCACCTCTAAAAGTCAGTTCCTGAATCAGCCGGGCTGCTGGCTCTGTACGTTGGTTTGCATGCAGCCAGGCAGCTTATCAGCCGGTTGATCAGGGGCTGATCCACAGGACGGACTGGTTCACAGACCGGGCCGCGGGCTTTGACCCGAAACTCTCTCATGGTAAAACCCCTGACACTTCTCAATCCGTCACAAATATATTCATGAACGCTGCTGAATCCTCCCACCACATATCTCACACACCCCCTCCATCAACCACTCGTCTATCCCGTAGGAAACACACCCGTTGGGTATCAAATGCGTGAAGAAAACTAGACACATTACATCCTGACACGAGGTTGCACTAACTCATCCTACGCAACCTATTCATATACTCCCATGCATACATCGGGAAAATTCCCATTACAGCACTAATACCATCCCGGCTTAAAATTCTACACAACTACCTATTTTGAACTTTGCCAGTCTCGATCACCCACGCCATAGCCCTCAAAAAACAGGTTTCACACTCATGCAAACTCAACTCTGTATATCAATCGTGTGAAATCTGGTGTGGATCTGGCCAAACCCCCCACCCACCCACACCCTTCCGAATCACCTCCCTTTTATTGAAGAAAAATTTTGACCTCCACTTTAAGTCACAATCCCAGCCCCACCGACTCTAAGGTAAACATTACCACATCCCTTTGAATCACAATCACAGCTCGAACCCACACTAATTTTACAAAACCCTCCTAAGTATGTTTGTTATTGCTGACAGTTTATGGGAAACTACAGCTGCCTCGTGCCTTACTTGCTATACAGTAAGATGTTAATAACAATTGGCATGCTGCACAAGGGGTCAAATGTTTAGGTCGCAGAAACACCAAAGTGTACCTGATTCCTTTCTACCATCCTAATCGGAGAGCAGTAGTTTTCCAGGCTTGCCACAGTTAGATTCGTATGCATAAATTATAGCCTGCAAATTTTAAACGAATTCACTGCCTCTTCACGACCTGCACTATCCCACTCATCCCTTCACGCCCAAGCTCCTCTAAACCATGACATGGATTTGTCTGATATTCACCCACATAACGTTGCCCCTCGCGAACAATTGTACCATCCCATCTGTGGCCAATGACATCCCCTCCCTGATCAGAAACAGTTGTGTCATCCACTATTCCCTATTAGTTATTTAAATCTGGCAAACCCTCGCACCCCTCCCGACCCTCTACACCTACACATACACTGCTCTACCAACCTTTTAAAAGGGGTCCTGTACATATGCAAAACAATAATAACTTGTGACATAGGTCACCCCTCCCAATCGGCTGTACCTGTACTCTCGCATTGCACCTTATTTACAACAGCCTCGACAAACCCAATATTCTTCCCCAAACCCCTGTCACTGAGAATGGCTCTCAATGCTTTCTGATCCTCATCTACTGTATGCTCCGTGCCAATTGAGTGCCACAAAACCTCCCCCTCACCCCCATTTTGCCTCCACAAAATCCAATCAGCCCAAGCCCATCCACCATGACCTCCTGGCAAACCAGGACTGAGTTTTCGATAATAACTGCCCACTTCACATATTTAACCGATTCCACCAAAATCTAGCAATCAAATTTGTATTCAAGAGCATAACATACGAGATCACCTGGTAATTCCCAAAGTGTAGGCTTTGCCCCTTACCCTTCAGTTCCATGACAACGACAGCCGTTGACCTGCTTTCTCTCCAAGCTCACCTTTCTCCTTCATGCAATTTAATACCTAACCAAAAAATGCTTAATTAGCTCCCAATGCTGCTGATAAAACTCTGCCGGAATCATCATTCCCCATTGCTTTGCCCTTTTGCATTCACTTAAAGCTCTCAAACATTTCCACTCAGTTATCTTCCCCCAAAACCCAGTGCTTCCCTATCACTGTTACGCAACTGAATACCCACAATCTCAACATCACCTGTGTCTAAAACCACTTCCTCTGACCCCTTCTCGTAGCCTGTAGGTAATTTCATCCCACTTATCCGCAAATGCCCCATTCCTTCCATAGCTTGTTTGGGCACTTGCCCTCCTGTACCACACTATCGGATCATGAACCATCCAACCATGGAATAGCCATTGCTGCTGTTTTGTTTCTGCCTATGCAATATGCACGATGAAGGTCTATCACCCCAAAACACCTCTTTCCACCCCGCCGGTACCGCAACGCTTGGAAACCTCTTCATACTGTACCTCACCCTCAGCCTACCCTTTAATTGCATAATATCATCATTGGATAAGTGCCCGCCACAGCCCCCCCTCGCATAACAACACTCGTATCCTATCTCCAAATAGTTGGCAAGCCATATTTTAAAGAATTGCTACGTTTCCCTTCCCTTACGTAATATTGTTAATCTGTCTTTAGCCACACCATCCCACCACATCACCACATCCTCTACCCCACTACTCTCTGCTTGGTAACCCCTCCCACAGCATTGCATTACCTCTATCCTATCCTCATTACCTAACTCACTTGTTTTAACTTCCAATATCCCCTAGATATACCTGCTAGTGACTCCAATACCCACCTCAGCTTACTACACCAAATGATCCGAATAAGCTACTTCTATTGTACGGAAAAAATGTCAACCAAAGCCCCTTGAGTATATACATGCCTATCCAACCTAAGCACGTAACCCCTTTTTTACAAAAGTGTGCTCTACCTCCCACAACCCTCCTCCAACTGCATACCTCAAATGAATATTACCTCAAGAAGATCTCGAAAGGACAGCCGACACTATGCCCGCCCTTTTGGTTCTACGTAGCCCCCCCCCCCCCTCCTAATAACGCTAGAGTTCAGTCCCCACCAAAGCGACGGCCACTGAGGTAACCACGTAAGAGAAAAATTGTTCTTCACATACAAAATCCCTTTTTTACTCTCACACATTTTATGCTGGTGCATACACACTTACGAAGAATACCTTGCCCTTACACACACCCATCCACGCGCAATACTCTCCCCTCTCCCCCCTAAATTATTAGCAACACAAACGGGCTGCCTCCCTGATCATATACCCACACCACTTTAAGACGTGCAAGATGGCTGAGCCTGACTGAAAAACCCGCCACCTCGAGCTCTCTTCCCTACTTGAAATTGTGTTTGCGGATAAAACTACATCCACTTTATTTTCACTAGAATCATTCGAAACCATTCCTTCGTCACACTATTACACACTCAGTCCATTTACATTCACAGTCATACACCTAAGGTCTATTTATAGTTTCAAACACATTCTCCTCTCTTCATTTCATCCTGAGCCTCCTGCCCCTGAGCCAGCACACAAGGATTCACACCATCAGACCCCCCCCCTTTTGCGATTGCCTCTTATCTTGGACTAACTCGACATGCTCTTCCATTCCACCAGACCTCTGCGCCGGCGCCGGGACATATCCAGAGTCTGATGCCGCCGCTCTCTTCCTGTGATGCCTCCACTTTCCATGTTACCTTCTGAGGTTCCCTCAATGTACCTCATCCTCACCACGCTTCGTTCCATACAAACACCACGGCAGACTTATCTTGCTTTCTAGTTTAGCCCATCAAGCATGCTATGGTTTTATCATTTCATCCCTCTTACAGGCAATGCCGTTGCCTCCACCAGCTCGGGAACATCCTCTGCAAGGCTGTGTCATGCTCACCTCAACTCTTCTGAAGCTCTTCTCGAGAGCTGCACCTCCTTATGCCACTTGCACTTCTGTACTTTTCCCTTGCCTAGTAACAGATCATTTCATGTCACAGCTTACCTCACACACGTTCAGTCTCCTCTTTGGAATCTCCACCTCGTCACTCCATAAGCGCTCATGCCATTGCTTTTGCGTGGGAGCTCTCAACAACAGCTACCACACTGGTAACTGGTGCTTCACGGTGTGTGCAGGCGCCCTCCTCTGCTTCACACACGCTGCGCCATATGGTCGTATTCCCACATTTTCTGCTTGTACATCGCTGTCAGCATATGATACCATAACTTGCGTACTGAAGTCTCCAAACACGACGTAAGATGGTATATGGGATGTCTCCCAGGGAATTCTTCAGGGAAAGGTTTCCCACAGATGGCCCATGTAAGCACCAGCCATCCACTTGCCCTTTGTGCCAGATGTATGGTCATATGCATCAATACAACTCTGTGTCAGATCATTCTGCCTCAAATGGGACAATTTCAAGCTTATACCCACGTAAAGTGGCGAGATCACATCGATCAAAACACA
Organism: Cherax quadricarinatus; assembly: GCF_026875155.1. NCBI lineage: Eukaryota > Metazoa > Arthropoda > Malacostraca > Decapoda > Parastacidae > Cherax > Cherax quadricarinatus. The sequence goes on along the minus strand of NC_069413.1, from coordinate 12,488,168 downwards.
ACCTTCACAGCTGTGTAGAGTCAAGACTCACATCTTGAAGTCTACACCACCAAGTCTCGTACAGGCCGTGGGAATTCGTTTGACGAAGATTCTGTAAGCCCATTCTGGGCAACCCATACACCTCATCGTCCTGGATACCATAGGTCTCCCTAATGATTGTTGGGAGTAATCACCTGTGTGAAGAGGGTGAAAATCGCGCATGAAGCAGCACAATATAAATGGTAATTACGCGGCCTTCCTCACACTCAGCGCCATGTTGGTACAAGGTAGCTGCGCCTCAAAACTGCAGAGGGGTGCAGAGACACAACAACACTCTCTGTTGTCAGGCAGCAAATCTGATGTTGGTAGGTAGATGACTAGCATAGTAAGCTTGAGCTAGTTTAATAGGTACAATGGTTGATTTTCCTCTTCCCCAGCGTTCGTATTAAATAATTTCTCAGTTAGTTTCAAAATCAAATTTCAAATTCAATTGTTTATCTCTATATGGATACAATGCTGAGTTTACAGGGAATTTTGGTTATTGTGGGTTTACATGTAGTAAAATTAGTGATTACTGAGTGTACACTAGAATGCTTAGATAACACTAGACATTTCGGGCAGACTTAGTTGTATTCTTTATTGTAAAAATATTACAAATTATGAGGTAAGTTTGTTTTATGGCTAAGTGACTAAAATAATAGTTTGTGAGTTTAGCAATGTGAATGCCTTTTGTTTTGGCACAGTACTAGTTTCAGTTATTGGAGTATCCAGGATTCATTTTTCAAGATTGAGGATATAATATTTATGTTTTTGGGTCAAATGTGGTGAGTGAGTGTAAGTGTGTACACCAGGTAGTATTCATGTAGTTAGTTGACGGGGTTGTATCAGGGAGCTAAGACTGTTTTCTAATGTAGTTTTGAGGTGATGAATGTGTCTTCAGTTCTTGAAGTTATCACGTTGGGGTATTCCAGATTTTGAGGGCCTTTGGACATACATTTGAATTTTTTGTAAAGTGTTTAGTTGACATGGGGAATGTCGTTTAGAGTGTTTGTGTCTGGTGTTATGCATGTGGGTTCTGTCAAACTATCAAGAAAGCGTTTAGGTCAAGGTGATATTAGAGTTTTAAGGCCCCTTAAAATGTAGATTGACACAGTAGTAAGTGTGGATGTACTGAACATGGGAGTATGTTTGGTTCTATGGAAGAGTGGGGGGGGTTTGTTGCCAGGGATAGGATTTAGTGATTATTCTTACTGCAGCTTTGTGTTGTGTTATTATTGGCTTTAGGTGTGTTGCTGCAGTTGATCCCCAGCACAAAAATGGCATAGGTGAGGTATGGATAAATAAGGAGTGGTTTAGTGTGAGGAAGGGGGATTTTGTGGCACGTAGTATGTATCTTGGAGGGATCCCAACCGTTTTGGATTCTGTTTTTGGTTTATTTGCTGGTTATTAGTTGCTGAAATTCAGGTTGTTGTCAGGTATAAGCCTAGGAATTTGCCCCCATAATTTCTTCGGTAATTAGAGTATTGTCATTCTTAATGTTAATTTGTGCATCTCCTGCTCTGCTACCAAACATATATATAGTAGGTTTTGTCAGTGTTTATGGCTAAGTTTATGGCTGTCCATCCAAGTCGATATTTTGATCTGCTCCTCATTCACAATGGTGTGGAGGGTGGCAGATTTGGGGTGAGAGATGACATAAGTCGTGTCGTCAGGAAAGAGAATGGGTTTCAGGTTGTTGGGATACGTTTGGTAGGTCATATGATGTATTTGGGAAGAGCAGGGGGACAAGGACATTCCCTGCGGTACTCCAGTATCAAGTGGCCCGTATTGACTGATGCTGTGTCTTAATGGGGAATACTGATACCTATTAGTATGTAAGAATTTGAATAAGCAAGCGCTTGCTCTTATACCGTACATGATCAAGTTTTGTGGAGTATGGATGTCGTGGTCTACTGTGTCAAATGCATTTTTAGGTCATTAAAAATTCATAGTGATATTCCTTTGTTTTCCAGTGCTGTGTAAAGCAGATCTAGCATTTTTATGATTGCATAATTAGTGCTTTTATTTTTTCCTGAATCCAAATTGGCAGCGGGTTTGAGTATGTTTTGAGAGTTCAAATGAATACAGTATCCTGGCACGAGTTTCTCAAAGATTTTGGATAGCAATGGAAAGGTAGATATTGGCCTCTTTAGTTGTTTAAAGTCTGTAGAGGTCACCACCTTTATGTATTGGGTAACCTTGCCATCTTGAGTAGTTTCGGGAGGTGTAGTCTCTAGTGATTGTTAAAAAGTAATGAAATAGCATGCGAAAGGTATGGGCGCTCGCTTGTTTCATTAATGGTGGGACATGGAGCAGATTCCCCGAGTTATTTTTTATGTGAACTTTTTAAAACTCTGTGAACTTCCATGGGCTCAGTTGGTGCAAGATAGATGGAATTAGGGAAAATTCCCATCTTAGGTGTCCCGGCATGGGCATTGGTATGTGGGATTTTACTGGGAGATTGATCCTATGGTTGAGAAGAACGTCGTTTATCTGTTAGCTGTACAGTGGATGTAGTGGTGTTGTCATTTACGATTTAGTTAGGACAAGATTCTTGGTTTTTCTCTGTTTGGGGTCCCTAGAATCTGAGAGAGTGTTTTCCAGGTCTTTTTTTATAATCTTCCTCTAGTGTCTGTGAATCTACTGGAGTTGTATAGTTGTTTGGCTTTCTTTATTTCTTTTGAGAGCTGATGAATAGTGTTTAAGAATATCTGTGTGTATAAGCCCTGTCTATATGCTTTTCATATTGGTGTTTCTGTCAATGGATTTCAGATTGTGCTGGTTAGCCATGGGCAACCAAGCCGTTTGTTTGTGATCTGTTTTGTTTTTATAGGACAATGTTTGTTGTATAGATAATTATTTAATATGTATAGTCCTACTTAGACTCCCGATAAGTAAGAACTCATAGCTAAACAAATCTTTTTATCAGATACTCATTCTGATGCTAGCATATATTCTGAGTATTTTTATCATAAAACCAGTGGGATCAGATGGTATTACTAGATTTTGGTGCCTTTGTTGCAAGGAAGAAGGATATGACTGTGTGGGGGCGCCAACTGCACAACCGTTTCTTGTATCTCTTTCTAACTTATAGCAATACTCTCTAGCATGTCCTTTTCTGTTACAATAGGCACATTTAACTTTCTTCTCGGTATCAGATTTCTGTCTAGCCACACCAGATTCAGGATGTGAATTTTCATGGTAAATGTACCAAGAAGTTACAGTAGCAGGTTCATCAGACTGGCACTCATCAGCTGATTTAGGTTGCCAACTTCTAGGACACTTTTTAGTTACCTTGTTTCTCTGTTATACTATGTACAAGTTTGTGAGAAATCTCATCATTGTCTGCTAATGCTGCAGTCTCCAGAATATCTGAGGCAGTATGATCGATCAGATATTCTTGTATGTCAGCGGACATACAGTTGCTAAACTCTTCATGAAGAAACAACTGAACCAGACTCTCATAATTATTGCACTTAGCAGCTCTGCACCACCTCTCAAATGCAACTTTTTTCTCACGAGCAAACTCAACACAAGTTTGATCTTGTCATTGTTGTAACGTACAAAATGCATGTTGATAACTTACAGGTAAAAAGTTATATGTCTTATCACAGGTAAAAAGTTATATGTCTCTAGAATAGTTTCCTTGACAGAGTCATAACTAATGTCCTTGGCAAATTGTTAAAGCAGCCAGTACAAAGTTTGTGATGTTCCTGTGTGAGGGAATAAGTGTCATAGATAGGAGTAGCAATATAGAACAATAGTTTCATTGCCGGACTACTAGTTAGGCAGGGCAACATAGTCAAGCTCCTCGTTTTTTCCGCTTTTTTCCCCTCCTGAAAGTGATAGTTTGACTGCGGGCGCTTGTTTAAGGTAGGGTCAGTCTAGCTCTCGCTATCCCTTCCCCTCCCTCTCCCCCCCCCCCGAAAGGTGACGCCTGTGGGGCTCGGGTCCAAAACAGTAAATCACTCGACTCACAGCTCCCAACACTACTGTATGTACATGCCTGCCTTGTATTTAGTGGATTTATTGGTTTTAAAAGCTTCATTTGACCAATAATAAACTTTAGTCCCTTTCAGTCTTGCTCTAGGTTGATGTTGTAATGTCACCACGTCTTTTTGACGTATTGTGTGCGGGTGTGTGTGAGGGTGTGTGTGTGTGAGGAGTGTGGCATGTAGTGTGTGCGTGTGTGTGGCGTGTGTGTACGCGTGTGTGTGCCGTGTGTGATTGTGTGTGTGGGTGTGTGTGTGTGGGTGTGTCGTGAGGGTGTGTGTGGGGTGAGGGTGTTGTGTGTGGGTGTACTCACCTATTTTACTCACTCTATTTGTGGTTGCAGGGGTCGAGTCCTAGCTCCTGGTGTGTGTGAGGGGGTGTGTGTGGGTGTGTGTGGTGGGTGTGTGTCGTGGGTGAGTGTGTGGGTGTGTGTCGTGCGGGGGGTGTGAGGGTGTGTGTGTGGGTGTGTGTGAGGGTGGGGTGAGGGTGTGTGTGTCTGTGGCGGTTGGTGTTGGTGTGTGTGTGTGGGTGGTGTGTCGTGGGTGTGCGTCCTTTTGTGTATGCATATTTTGTGCCGCTAGTAGTGACACTGTCCGTGCGTGCGCCCCGCCTCGTGTGTGTTTATTGCGCGCGCGCAGTAGTGTGGGTGTTTGATCCACTTAATTTTTGTAATTATAACTCATTACAATTGTGACCAGGTGTGGACGTATCAGTGGTTCTTTACTTTTGTCATTTGTTCAGACTGTAACCATGTATAGGAGTGAAGCTGATTCATTACCTCTGTAAACTTGCTCATGATTAGTGACCAGATCTACTGGAGTCATTACCTTTGTAATTTGTTAGGCTATCTTAACTTTGGGGTCCAGTAACTGGACCCATTATGTACCTTTGTATCTTTCTTTGACTACCGCCCCACAGGATGGGTATGGGTGTGCATAAGATATTAAAATAAGTGTGTGTGTGTGTGTGTATGTGTGTGTGTGTGTGTGTGTGTGTGTGATGTGTGATGTGGGTGTGTGATGTGTGTGTTGTGGGTGGTGTGTGTGTGTGACTTCAACAGTCAATATTTGCACCAATAACTCAATTTTACAGTTGTGACGGGTGGTGGAAGTGTGAAATTGCTCATTACTCTTAATTTGTTCATGATTGTAGCCAAAGTAATAACGTAAGTATAAAATTCTACAGAATTCATTTACCTTTGTAACTTGTGAGCTCTTACCTTTGTACTAGTCAGCTATCATAACCTTTGGGGGCCAGTCCCTGTGGACCCATTTCATACTTCTGTAATATGTAAATACCTTTGTAACTTGTCATGATTGTGAACCAGGACTTACCTGAGTCATTACATTGGTAAATTGTGAGTTCATTTACTTTGTAATTGTGAGTTTCATTACCTTGTAAAATTGTGAAGTTCATTAACCTCTGTAACTTGCTAGCTATCAAAAACTTTGGTAAGTCCAGTCCTGCGACATATTATGTACACTGTAATCCTTTTGACTACCGCCCACAGGATGGGTATGGGGCGGGTGCATAATAAAACATATTAAACTAACTAACTTTGAGTATTGTACTTGCCATGCGAGAGTCGATTAATTTAGCAGTGGGTAACCTGTCTGTCTTTTCAGCTTGGATGACAGTGAGAGGTCACCCTGTCAACATCGAGAAGAAACATGGAGACGGACTTACGTCCTTGGGAGACGTCCCATTTTGGATCTTAATTACCTGTGACCTGAATGAAAATTGCAGGACTTAACCCCCATCATGCGCGGTTAAAGACTGTTTCTGTCATCGGGATAATACTCACGGCGATAATCTGTGAAGGAAACTAGACAGTGGTGGTCACCAACACCTGCGACCCCCCCCAAATCTGCAATGGCTACGAATTAAAAAATTTCCCATTACAACAGTGTCATCACCACACCAAGACACCCCTAAAATGTTAGCGTTGAATTTCGGTTATCATTTAATTTTTCAGTTTTCATTTTCTTAATGTAGGATTAATATTTACATATTTTTAATTGTTTTATATTTTATATTTTTTCTCATATATAGTGTTTATGTTTGTCTGTTATTATTTCTTTTTCAATTCACTAATTTTCCTGAGTAGGAGCCAGCTTTGGTAATACTATCTGAAGTTGTTACAGGCGAGTAAGCCTCAAAGTGAGCGTCCTTGTCAGATCAACTCTACTGAATAAGATTCAAACTCAATCTCGAATCTACCATTGAAAACTTCAACGCTTGCATACCACAGACGGATACCACAGCCTGAGTAATCATTCTCTATGGTAGGACTACAGTACAGGTATTTAAAAGATTTGGTGATTGTTATAGTCTAAATTTATTGTAAATAAAGTCAGGCAGGATATAATATTTAATTCTGCCACCTAATTGTGTGTGAGCTTGAAACACTTTGGAGGATTAGACTCTAGGGACCCGAGATTTTCCAGTGACAACTTGTTTCATTGAGCTCTTTATTATATCTTTTTTTTTTTTTTTTTTTTTTTTTTTACATTCTGAAAAGTGTTATATCTACCATAACGAGACCTTGATCCCTACATCCACACTTGGATGCCATAAAGTACCAATGAAAACCAGGAAACCATTCCACACCCACATTCACAACACTCTCACGACCCCCCCCCCAGGGAGGCGAGCCCGCTGTTACCCCCTGACTCCCTCTCCACATATGAAAACCCTATCACTCACTCATTTTCCAATACGGATTTATGAGAATCCCTAACGTTAGCATTCTATACCCCTCTGAGGAAAGCCTGAATCCCACCTCCTCCATACAAATCTCTGTTACGACCCTCGTACGATTAGAACGTATACGCAAGACCTTTTTCTTCTCTCCTCACTTCCCCTCTCCCCTCAATTCACCCACGACATATACATATAATCTACCATGTGTATAATCTAAAGCTCTTATGACAACCTATTAAACCCACCCATATCACTAGACTTAGAGCACGCAAAAACGTCACCCACGTGGCCCACCACCCTTCTGTACAACTAATCTTAACCAGCACCTAACCTCCTCTAGCCTTCACAAAAGTAAACTACATGGAACGCTGTCTCATCCCCTCCACAGATACCACACCCCCCACACCTCTACAACCTTGTATGTTGCGTAATATTCCACCAGAAGGAAGGATCCCTATGCAGAAGAAAACGAAACATCACCTCACAGCTGCCGAGGTTATTTAACTTTATATATTTTACTAATCTAAACCAAATACTCTCCACGCATACCATGGGGAAAAACCCTCAACTGGGACACGCTCCTACTTCAAGTAACCTACACAAAAACCCTTATACGAACCTTTGTCAGTTCCCATAACCAAATCACACCCCTTCAAAACTATTTCACATTCCCTCAACTCCATTCCTCGATACACATACCCAGCCTCTCGTGTATCCTTCCCAAACGCTCCGCGTTTCACACCTTCACGCAAACACTTCCATTTTAATAAACACAATTTAGCCCTCCGCCCCCCCCCCCCCCCCCCCCCCATTCTCCAATCCAACAACCCCAACCCACCCCTGATTAAACCGGTAACATTACAACCCCCTCGTAACCAATACAACGTGGAACCATAAAAAATTTGTTTACACCAGTCTTAGTATCCCGCAATCGCTGTCCCTGTTAATGGAACTCAGCTGCAACATACCATATCCTTACTTTACAATAAAATGTTCAGACTATCACTCGCTGTATCAGAGTTAGGTGCTGGGGTTCAGAACACCTAGACGCCCCACGATCCCTTTCCAATAACCTTTTGGATTTCCCACTCCCGCGCCGCAAACCATTATCCCTATAAAATAATAACCACAAATCTTTTAAAGACACCGCCCATTCTTTAACACTTTAACATCTCCCACCACACCCCCCACCCAATAACCCATCCCATGCACCTTGACTTCGCACTATTACTCTGCATTCCCGCTAGGCAATTCCAAATTATTGCACCACCTCGTCCAACACTCCAATTGACATCCCCTGCACGAATGAGAACAGTGGTGTCGTCAACATATCCAAATTAAACCCGGCCAGGCCATCCACCCACCTCCACTTTCCTCACATGGAGTAAATAAGCTAAGGTCAAACCTTTTATAAATGGGGTCTGGCAACACGCAAAACAATATTTGGCCGACATGGGCATCCCTGTCTAAGGCCTCTTCCCATTGCAATTTTCCTCCCCATACAACCCCATTAATCTAGTATCCTCATTTCGACCCCTTGTACAACGTATTGACCCATGACTATTTCCTCCCCAAAACCCTGCTCATAAGTAAACTGCAAAGCTCTCCTTTCCACTCTAGCACATGCTCCCTGCCAGTTCTTAGAGCCAAACGAAGCCGCCCCTTCCACTCCACCTTAGCTTCCACAAAAACTTCTCAGTATCCATGTCCTTCAATATCGACCTTCACGGAACCCGACTGAGATTTGACACTCCTCTCCAATCTACAACATTTGAACCCTATTTCTAAAATTTTTGCAAACACCTTATAGTCTGCACACATTCAGTGATATGGCTCGGTACTCCGAAGTGTGGGCTCGCCCCTTGACCTTCGGGCCAAACACTACAACTGCCGTTTCATGCTTCTCCCCAACTTTCCCTTCTCCTTCATACTATTAAATTAACCTAA
>NC_069413.1:12458652-12479007 GCF_026875155.1 Cherax quadricarinatus | reverse complement strand
GGGTGTGTGTGTTCTGTGGGTGTTGGTGTTGGTGTGTGTGTGTGGGTGTGTGTGTGTGGGTGTGCGTCCTTGTGTGTATGCATATATTTGTACGCTCGTGTGCACATGTCCGTGCGTGCGCCCTCGTGTGTGTATGTGCGCGCGCGCGCTAGTGTGGGTGTATGATCCACTTAATATTTGTATTTATAACTCATTACAATTGTGACCAGGTGTGGACGTATCAGTGGTTCATTACTTTGTAATTTGTTCATGACTGTAACCATGTATAGGAGTGAAGCTGATTCATTACCTCTGTAACTTGCCATGATTAGTGACCAGATCTACCTGGAGTTCATTACCTTTGTAATTAGTTCAGCTATCATAACTTTGGGGTCCAGTCACTGGACCCATTATGTACCTTTGTAATCTTTTGACTACCGCCCACAGGATGGGTATGGGGTGCATAAAGATATTAAACTAAAGTGTGTGTGTGTGTGTGTGTGTGTATGTGTGTGTGTGTGTGTGTGTGTGTGTGTGTGTGTGACTCAACAATCAATATTTGCACCAATAACTCATTACAGTTGTGACCGGGTGTGGAAGTGTGAATTGCTCATTACTCTATAATTTGTTCATGATTGTAGCCAAAGTATAAACGTAAGTAACCATTCTACAGAATTCATTACCTTTGTAACTTGTGAGCTCATTACCTTTGTACCTAGTTCAGCTATCAAAACTTTGGGGGCCCAGTCCCTGGACCCATTACATACCTCTGTAATCTGTAAATACCTTTGTAACTTGTCATGATTGTGACCAGACTTACCTGGAGTTCATTACCTTTGTAAATTGTGAGTTCATTACCTTTGTAAATTGTGAGTTCATTACCTTTGTAAATTGTGAGTTCATTACCTCTGTAACTTGCTCAGCTATCAAAACTTTGGAGTCCAGTCCCTGGACCAATTATGTACCTCTGTAATCTTTTGACTACCGCCCACAGGATGGGTATGGGGTGCATAATAAACATATTAAACTAACTAACTTTTGAGTATTGTACTTGCCATGGAGAGTGATTATTTAAGCAGTGGGTAACCTGTCTATCTTTTCAGCTTGGATGACAGTGAGGGTCACCTGTCAATCAACGAGAAGAACAGGAGACGGACTAACGTCCTGGAGACGTCCCATTTTGGATCTAATTACCTGTGCACCTGTATGAAATTGCAGGACATAACCCCACATCATTGCAGCGGTAAAGAACCTGCTTTCCTGTCATCGGGATACTACTCACGGCGATAATCTGTGAAGAACTAGCCAGTGGTGGTCACCAACACCTGCGACCCCCCCCACATCAGCAATGGCTACGATTTCAACAACAGTGTCACCAACACCAGACACCCCTATATATGTTAGCGTTTGAATTCGGTTATCATTTATAATTTTTCAATTTTCATTTTCTTTAATGTAGGATTAAATTCATATTTAATTGTTATAATTTTTAATTTCTATATCATAGTGTTTATGTTTGTCTGTATTTATTTCTTTTCAATTCACGTAATTTTTCCTGAGTAGGAGCCAGCTTTGGTAATACTATCTGAAGTTGTTACAGGGCTGAGTAAGCCTTCAAAAGTGGCGACCTTGTCAGGATCAACTCTACTGAATCAAGATTCAACTCAATCTCGAATCTACCATTGAAACTTCAACGCTGCATACCACAGACGGTTACCACCAGCCATGAGTAATCATTCTCTATGGTAGGACTACAGTACAGGTATTTAAAAGATTTGGTGATTGTTATAGTCTAAATTTATTGTAAATAAAGTCAGGCAGGATATAATATTTAATTCTGCCACCTAATTGTGTGTGAGCTTGAAAACAACTTTGAGGATTAGACTCTAGGGACCCGAGATTTTCCAGTGACAACTTGTTTCATTGAGCTCTTTATTATATCTTTTTTTTTTTTTTTTTTTTTTTTTTACATTCTGAAAAGTGTTATATCTACCATAACGAGACCTTGATCCCTACATCCACACTTGGATGCCATAAAGTACCAATGAAAACCAGGAAACCATTCCACACCCACATTCACAACACTCTCACGACCCCCCCCAGGGAGGCGAGCCCGCTGTTACCCCCTGACTCCCTCCAACCTATGAAAACCCCTTCACTCACTCATTTCCAATCACAGATTTATGAGAACCCTAACTTAGCAACATCTATACCCCTCTGAGAAAGCCTGATCCCACCTCCTCCATACAAATCTCTGTTACGACACCTCGTACGAGAGAACGTTACCCGCAAGAACCTTTCTTTCTCTCCTCACTATCCCATCTCCCCCCCCCATTCATCACCCCCGACATAATACATATACTACCATGATATAATCTAAAGCTTCTTAATGACACCCTCATCTAACCCACCCATATCTAGAACTTAGAGCATCGGCAAAAACCGACACCTCACGCCCCCCCGACCCTCTGTAACGCAACCTACTTAACCAGCCCTAACCTCCTCTAGCCCTTCACAAAGTAAACTACATGGAACGCATGTCCTCATCCCTCCACAGATACCAAACCCCCCACCCTCCTACAACCTTCTGTTTCGTAATATCTCACCAACGGAAGGATCCCATGCAGAAAACGAAACATCACCCACGTGCCCCGAGTTTTTACTTCAAATTAACTAAATCTAAACCAAATACTCCTCCACGCATACATGTGGGACCAAACCCTCAACTGGGACAACGCACCTACCTACAAGTAACACTACACAAAAACCCTTATACGAAACCTTTCTCAGTTTTCCCTTAACCAACATCACACCCCTCAAAACTATTTACACATTCCCTCAACTCCATTCCCGATACCACATACCCAGCCTGTCGTGTATCCTTCCCAACCCCCGCGTTCACACCCTCATTGCAACACTTCCCATTTAATAAACACACATTTGCCCCTCCGTCTCAAACCAACAACCCAACAACCACCCACCCTTTGACTTACAGGTAACATTACAAACCTCCCTCGTAACCCAATCACAACGTGAACCCCATAAAATTTGTACACCCGTCTTAGTAATCCCCGCAATCGCTGCCCTGTAATTGGGGACACAGCTGCAACATACAAGCCTTTACTATACAATAAATATGATCACGACTATCACTCGCTGTTATCAGAGTTAGTGCTGGGGTCTCTGAACACCTAACGCCCCACGATCCTTTCCAATAACCTATCTGAATTTTCCCTCCCGCGCCGCAACCATGTCATCCCTATAAATAATACCACAAATCTTTAAGACACCGCCCATTCTTTAACAACATTACATCCTCCCACCCACAACCCCCCACCAAGAACCCAACCCCATGCACCTTGACTTCGCACTATTTACCTGCATACCCCGTGGCACTTCCAAAATTTGCACCACCTCGTCCAACACTCGCCATTGACTTCCCTGCACGAATGAAACAGTGGTGTCGTCAACAATCCCAATTAACCCCGGCCAGGCCTTCCTCCCAACCCCCCCAGCACTTTCCTCGACATGGCGAACAAAGCTAAAGCTACGGTCACCATTCTAAAAAAGGGGTCCTGGAACAACGCAAACAATATTTGGGACATGGGGCATCCCTGTCCTAAGCCTCTTTCCCATTGGCAATATCTCCGCCCCATACACCCATTATCTTATCCTCATTTCGCCCCTTGTACAACGTATTTACCCACTCGACTATTTCCTCCCCAAAACCCTGTCTCCTAAGTATACACCTGCAAGCTCCCCTTTCCACTCTATCACATGCTCCTGCCAGTCTAGCGCCAACAAAGCCGCCCCTCCACTCCACCCTTAGCTTCCCCAAACTTCCTCAGTACCCCCTGTCCTTCAATCATCGACCTTCACGTCCCGCAAACCCGAACTGAGATTTTGACACCATCCTCTCCACTACACAATAGAACCTATTCCTAAAATTTTTGCAAACACCTATAGTCTGCACCACATCAGTGATATGGCTCGGTACTCTCCGAAGGGTGGGCTGCCCCTTGCCCTTCGGACCAACACTAAACGCGGTTTTTTCCCTGCTTCTCCCCCAACTTACACCTTCCTCCTTCATACTATTAAATAAAACCTAAAACTATAAATTCTTTATCAACGCCCAATGTTGTAAAAAAAATTCTACGGAGACCATCATACCGGGAGCTTTTTCCCCCTTCCTTCATATCCCCTTAAACGCCATTCTTCAGCGAGAGAGCGCCCTCCTGGGGCCGTAATCGTCCCACGCGAGCAAGCTTTCCGATCACTATTTTCCTAAATACACGTCACATACGTTACAACCTTGTCCAATGCCCCGTCATCACCCACGCCCTGCGCACTGTTCCAGTTACTATCCTCGTACCAAGCCTCCGCATACACACACATCCCCATCGTGGTTCGTAATCTCCTGCCCCCTAGCTCTATAATTCCCAACCATCATCCCGTTACCTCAAACATGGTATAGCCTGTCAGCGCCTGCCTTTGCTTTAGTTTGGCCGCAAAACACACACGCTGCCGCTTGTCGCCCCAAAGCACTTCCTCCACCCCTGCTGCATCCTTACAGCTGGAAACCGTTTCATTTTGCAACACCCTCAACCTCCGCCTTTATTCCAGCTATTCCATCAATAAAGGAAAATTATTCCCACCCCCACTCCCCCTCACCATAGCAACCTCTTACGTATCCTCTAAGAGATAGTTTAGCCAGTCCAAATTTTAACATTATTAATACGTTTTCCTTCTCTCAACATAAAACTTCTAATCTCCTTTGTGAACATTTATCCCACCATGTCACAATGTCATCCACTCCCTGTTCTTCCACACTAAGCTCCCTCCATAGGACTGAAAAACCCCTCCAAACCCCTCCCTACATACCTAACACACATATATTTAATTTCCAATAACTTCTATATTTTCCGCGAGCGTCCCCCACCCAACTCTCCACCACTCACTTGCCCTATGATCTGACATTTGTTAGCCCCTCAACAGTACTGGAAAGATTTCACACCACGTCCACACCCTGAAAGGTACACTCTATCAGTCTCGCAGCATAACCACTCTAACAAACATATATTCAGTCCCCACACCGCTCGCCCAAAGGCATCACGTAACCTACATCCCTTAATAAACACAGAGGCCTCAGAGCCACAGACCTATATCCAGCCCCGTCGTGGGTCCACATCACCAACCCTGATTACACTATTCCCTAGTCCCCACCAACTAATCGCCAACTCATGGCAGTGCCACTTAAGAAAAAAACACATACAAGATCCTCACACACAAAATCAATCTTTACCTTTATGTTATTTTCTGCCGGCGCATACACACTCACATAAGAACACGCTTACCCATCCACCACCCATCCACACGCAACAACACCGTCCCTCTCCCCTCCTCCCACGCTCTCCTGGCAAAACAACGGGCTCGTCTCCCTGATTAAAATTCCCAACACTCACCTTTTAGACGGGGAGATGGGCAGGGTAAACTACTCAAATCCTGCCACCTGCCAACACCCTACCCTCTTTGGAAATTCTGCTCCTGCAGGAACACAACATCCACTCTAGATTTATTCAGAAAACTACGAACCAATCTCTCTCATAACCGCTACATAAACCCATTAACATTTACAGACATGCACCTAAGGCCTATTAAAAGTTTCCACCCTGCTTCCCTCTCTCCATCCACTCTTTACAACTCCCGAAGCGTGAATTTACGTTTGAACACCTCAGAGTGCTCTCTTTCCCGTCCCCCTGCCTTCCCTTCTTCTGGTGCCTCCTATCATGCTACCACCACCTACACACTACCTTCATCACTTTCACCTCATCTGTTGTCCCAGGCCTTTGGTGCAGGCGTAAGGACGTCATCATAATCTGAATGTAGCCGCCTCTTTTCCTCGTACAGTCATGTTACACATGTCTGGGTCAGATGTTACCCTCTCGATGAACCTCCACCTCCACCTGAGAAGGTTTAATGATCAATGGACGACTCCAAACCACCATCACGTCCCCAAATTATCTGGTCCTCAGACTTTTCTGGAAGCGACGATTCTCCAATGACACCACGCCGGGGGGAATGTAACGTCCCTCTCTGGTGGTGTCAACGGTCTTCAACACCTCCACCAATTTCCTCCTCAATCTCAAGAATCTTCTCTGTACTTGCTGCTCCTCGTTATCCACAGGAGCGACACCTGATCATGCAGTTTGGGGGCGGGACCCAACTCCACCACCAGTCCTGTGTGCCCGATCCATCTATCTCGCTCCACAAAACACCACGCCCTCCCTCCCGATGTTTGTTTCTCACCTGCCACCTTTGAAGCAGGGCTGCGACGTCCACCACAGTCCAGGCACATTCTTCGCTTGTCAACAGGTCGCCAGCTAAATGTGATCATACTCACCACATAGGCGGCATGGTACGTCATTGTCCCTGGTACATTAACCATTATGGACCTGCGTCCCTGAAATCTGTGTAGGTACACATAGGTTGGTATTTGGTGCCTCAAAGTCATTTTGAGGTTGAAAGAACCCCTCTGGAAAACCAGCATAGGCTCCTGCCGCCCACGTACCATGTTGAGCATAATGCACCGTCCCATACTTCTCAAAAACTATCCTATATCCGCCTCGTCCGCCTCAAAGGGAACATTGCGTAACTTGCCCACGTATAATACCGTGAAACATCTATCATTCTTTTTACAGTGACAGCGGGTGTGACGTAAGACTCATCGTCCTGAAACCTGGGATTAGCGATTCAAAACCGTGCTGATAGCAGTTTTGACAAAAATCGTTGTCCTCCGTTCAATGCTTACACCATACAAGTCTCAATTCTTGTACTCCATATCTCCCGTATGATCTTTGGGCAATAAAGACATGCCGCAAACTGGTCGATATCGTTCCTTTAAGTACTCGATGCCTACATATTTCTCCTTCGTCTCACAGACTAACCGCCATCTTGACGATTCACAGTGCAGCCTAAGTTGTTAGCCGAGGTGTGACTGCACCACTTCACACCACTGCAGCCAGGTAACATCTTTATTATATCAAGGGAACTGTCCATAGTAAACTCTTGATTTGTTGGAGAGTAAAGATTGGATGTCAAGTGTCGCCCATTCAACTTACTGTTTTGCTCAGGAGCCGGCATAGAACCCATCGTTTTAATTAATACAAGTTGTTTAATTGAAGCAGGGATCGAGCCCTCTGGTTTATTTACACAGTTTGAGCAGAGCAGGAATTTGAACCCTCCGTTTTCTTTATACCCGTTTCATTTTCCCCTGATAGTTTAAGTATTCTTGCAAACATGGAGGAATACCAGTGTTTGGATGAATGGCTGGAAGTAAGTAGGAATAACAGGGAAAAATTTAGAATCTTCATTAGTGCTAAGATCCAGGAATAGACTTGAAAGAGAGAGAATTGAGAGAGGAAGAGAGAAAGTTAGAAAGGAAAGAGAAGAAAGCAAAGGAGTTAGAGAGAATCGGAAGAGAAAAAGGAGAAAGAGAACCTTGAAAGACAGGAGAAAAAGGAGAGAGAACAATGAAAGACAAGGAGAAAAAGGTGAGAGAATTTTGAAGAGAAATCCGAGAAGACAGAAAGAGAGCGAGAAGACGAAAAAGGCATGATAGACTTGATCGGAGGAAAGAGCTTAGAGAACGTGAGAAAGAGCTATAGAACTTGAGTTAATGGAGAGAGAAAAGGATCGCAAGCTCGAAACAAAAGCTCCGCTTGAATTAGAGAATAAAAAGTTAACTTTTACACAACAACAATTAGAGGAAGGAGTAATGGAACAAACGGGCATCAGTGCACATATTCCAACACCTAATTTACCTCACCTTCGACAGAGGGGGAAGACATACTTCATACATTATCAGGTTTGAAAATACCCGCTACCCTTTGAATGGCCTGCTGAACCTGGGCTACCAGGTTATAGGAATGTTATTTTCTTGTACAGCCTTGGAATACTATGCAACTTTGTTGCAGGATATCATATGTAAATTATAACCTACATAAAGAAGCAATCCTTAAAGCATATTCAAAAAACCACTAATTTCATTACAGAAAGATTTCAGGTAATGCCACCCTTAACAGCTTGCCAGACTTCCAGCAGTTACATAGGTAACACTCTTTCGTTGTTCGACTTTGGATAGAAAGTTCAGGAATTGATCGCAGTTATGAATCTATCTCTTAGACCTTCATGGTTGCTGACCATTCTGACAGCTCTTCTCTTCCCCATCAGATACGACATGTCATCAGAGAACGTACCCTGATTAAAGCTGAGGTCAGTGTCTGAGCTTGCTGAGCTCTGTATGCTGAGGCTCAGCAATTCTATAAAGAACTAAAGGATCGAACCCTAAGGGCAAGAGGTTCATCAACCTTAAGAAATCAAGCCTCTATTGGAAAGTAAAATGACTTCTTTATTCCTGTTTGTCATTTGTGTGTGGTTAAGGGACAATAAAACGTCAAGATTGTCCCCTTCTAAGAAGGTCCAAAAAGTTTTGGAAGATTGTTTTTGAAAAGACTGAAATTGACCAAAGCACCCCTCTGTTCAGGAACAGTTAATAGACTTAATGTATCTACAACCATTTTACGAGACACTGGATGCACATGTATAGTGATTTCTGATAAGACTGTTCCCAACCTTAAAGAAACTCATTCCTCTGCTATACTTTCCGACTTACTGGCCGTACAGACACTTTTTCCTACCATCCGTATAACATTAGGTCTAAATGGTTCACAGTTTGGTCCTGAAGCCGTACTAGCTCCCATCACTTCTGCTCCGTACTAATAGTAATGTAAAAGGTGCCATTCTATCCTTCTGCGTTGACCTTCATCCCAAGACGATATAAGTGTTTCAGATCCTTTCCTGTAAGTCGGAGAAGTCCCCGAAAGCTCGAGATGAGAACAATGTCTCGTGAGATTCATGTGGGATTAAAACCCAGTGATGAATACTCTCCGAAAGCGAGGTAGTAGGAATCACCGGTTCACTTGTTAGAATGAAAGTGAAGATATAACCTCCGATAACCATAAATGTCCTTGACTAGGGCCTCAGACCAAAGCCAGGCCTTCTCCTACTGTCCATTACTTTGAATTTCACAGACTTTAAGCCTTTAGACATATCAAAGGACTCCTTTTTCAATTTACAACTATTTGCCCTCTCTTCAAGAATTGCCATAATGCTGCTAAAGCAAAAGCAAAGGTTATCCAAAGGAAAAACTTTTTCATATAATTTGAAAATATAAAAGGTATCTTGCACAAGTCAGTATTCAAATTAAATTCAGATGAGACAGACTATTCCATGTTAGTTGTTCCAAGTCAATGCGAGAGACTGTTCTTAAAATGGCTCATGACTCTGCCAGTGCCGGGACATAGGAGTCTTCCTCGCATCGAAAAACCTTAAATAAAATTTGGGAAAACCTAATTTGCCAAAAATGTCCTCGGCTATCACACCTATTGAAGATCGTGTAAAAAGTTGCCAACTGAACTGCCATCCTCCAAGGTACCAGGCGAGTACCTATGGTCAAAATGCCTATCTTTACGGTACCATTTGAAAGGTACTATTGACATTGTTTGGTCCTTTATCTCCACTTCATATCTGGGGGACATAGATATATATTAAAATTAGTGATACAGATTGCTTCGAGTTTGCCTGAAGCCATACCTTAAAGTCCATACAACTATTACAAGAGGTGGCTGACAATCCACTTTATTTTGTCTCACTTAATCTTTGATCTCCAGAGTGGGCATCCCTACGAGAAATTTTTGTCTTGGCGACCGTGGGACACAATTCACATCCTGACCTTAATGCAACATCTATACCAGCTTCTGGGATGAATGCTCTCTTCACAACACCTATCATCCCAGCTGTAATGGGTGGATTAAATGCCAGCATTCGATTCTCAAGTCCTGTTTTAAGAAACTTTGCTCCGTTAAACCTAGAGGAGTGGCAGTCGTTACCTACTGTTGCATTGTTTGCCATGAATGGGAAGTTCCCAGTTACTTCTTCTGTGGGTTTTCCATCTTTTGAGACTTCTCTATGGGTAGAAGGGCAGTAAGTCCCATTGAGTCCAGTAGACCTGTCATTGACTGAACTTAAAGAGACAAAATGAGGTAGATGGCAAATGCTGGGTTCAGTCCTTCTTACCAGTTTCCTCCTTGACCTTAGATCCAAACGTTGAGGAAAATCTCTCTGACAGTTTGAAAAACCTAAGCTTGTCAATGGACAGTACAAAACCTATTTTGGATTCCAAAAGTCAGAAGTTTTAAAGAAGAGATGAAGTTCTTGTACTTTTGCCCATCAAGACATTAAATTATTAGTCGCATGGAAAGTCCATATAAATTATTAAAAATTTGTGGGAAAGTTGACACCTCATAGAAGTCAAGGGGGGGGAAAAACTAAGCTTTATCCAAATCAGCATCCTTAAAGAAATTTTACCAAGAAATTCGGTTAATTAACTGCCTTAATAACTTTGACTTAGTTTTTCCACCACGAACTTGATAAGACAACTGAAGAATGTAAAGTGCTCCGTCAATTGACACCTCTACTTAACCATTGATAAAAGAACTACATGACTGGTGACTCTTGACACCACTCGACGCAAGCCACGTTAATATTATGAATCCTTTGGAAGACCCATAAGAGACATGAACTACTTCAATGTGTGAGTATACTTTTCAGACGTCTTTAACTGATATTCCAGGTGTTAAACCTCCATGGGTAGTCCCATAAGAATGATGTGATGGACAATCCTATCAAACGAAAATTATCCCCAGTTCCAGTTCACCTTAGGGATGCATTTGATCGAGAGGTAGAGCAAATTATTAAAACTAAAGATCATTGAACCTTCGTATCTTCATATTGTTCACCTAGTCATGGTTAAGAAGGAGGATAATTCATATAGAACTTCTATTGACTTCAGAGGCCTTTATGCTATAACACGGTGGAAGCTGAGCTATGTTCCTTAATAGATAGCGATCTACACAAATTATTATGACCGCTTCCTTCTTTTCCAGAGATTGATATTGTGCAGGCATATCAAGTAATGTTAGATCTTCTTCTAGCAAGTACAAGCCACTTTTCCTAACACACCAAGACTGATCAGTATAGAACTATGCCCTTTCCGGTTTTTGGATCTGCCCTGTGCTACCTACTGAGACAGATGAGAAAGGTCTTGGGTAATAGTGTCTAATGTTTCATTTATTTTGATAACATTTATGTAATAATATCTACGTGGGGCGAACAATCCAAACATTTAACACAGTTTTGCGTAGGTTTTACGCTCATATGGCCTACTGCCAAGCTGAAGAAATGCTTCCCTGGGTATAACAAGATTAGATATCTTGGACTGATACTTTCTAATAACTCTCTGCAGCCTCTCCTCAGTAGGATCAAAGCTTTATTAGAATTTAAATCCCAAAACCAAGAAGCTCTGCGAAGCTTTCTTGGTTCTGTAAATTTTTATTCACGGTTTATCCCGAACCTTTCTTGATCTTACAGCAATCTTATCCGACTTCCCTTAAAAAGTCTGTGAATGAACCTCTTGAACTTTCGACGTATCGGGAAAGTTTTAATGAGATTAAAAGTGGGCGGTTCGGGGGGGGAAAGACCCTATCTTAAGATTCCAGATATTAATAAAACATTTTGTTTTGAGAATTGATGCCTCCCCTAAACTGCTAGGTGCAGTGTTACTACAATAACAATGATGGTACTCCCTTCCCTGTATCTTCCTAAGCCGGAAACTCCTCCCGCAAAACAAGATACCCCACAATAAAAGGAATGTTTTAGCCCTTGTGTGGGGTATCTCCGCTCCAACCTTAAAATTTTATTTACTGGGAAAAGAATTCATTTTAGAAACGGACCACAAACCCTTTGATATACCTAGAAAACTTTTTAAGGGAACCAACAGTTCGCCATCTTGAGTGACTGGCACTAGCTCCAGGCTTTTAAGTTTCATATTGTGTTTAATCATGGTTTTTTTTCACTCCAATTATTTCTCTGATTGGTTAAGTCGTGACAGTCAGAAGATTTGTTGCCTTAATGCGACTTCCACGTTAGAACTTTTTTCCTCGCCTATTCTTCTTATACTCCTTGACTATAAGTCTTGTATGGGGAGTGTGAGGGAAAAAGTCAATAGATAGGAGTAGCAATATATAACAATAGTTTTCCATTTGCCAGTTACTATTAAGGTAGGGCAAGTCAAGCTCCCGTTTTTCCTCCTTTTTTTTCCCCCCTTGCCCTGAAAGTGATAGTTTGAAACTGCCGGCGCTTGTTAAGGTAGGGTCAGTCTAATCTCCCGCTATCCCCTTCCCACTCCCTCTTTCCCCCCCCCCAAAAGTGTCGTGGTGGGGCCTGGTCAAGAAACAGTAAATTCAACTCGACTCACAGCTCCCACCATACTGTAATACATGCCTCCTGTATCTAGTGGATTTATTGGTTAAAAGCTTCACTTTTGACCAATAATAAACTTAGTCCGTTTCAGTCTTGCTCTAGGTGACTGTTGAAAATAATCACCACGTTTTTGAATATTGTACTTGCCATGGAGAGTGATTATTTAAGCAGTGAGCAACCTGTCTATCTTTTTCAGCTGGATGAACAGGAGGGGTCACCTGTCAATCAACGAGAAGAACAGAGATGGACAAACGTCCTGGAGACGTTCCCATTTGGATGCTAATTACATGTCACCTGTATGAAATTGCAGGGACGTAACCCCACATCATTGCAGCGGTAAAGAACCTGCTTTCCCTGTCCTCGGGATACTTCTCACAAGATAATCTTGAAAGAACTAGCCAGTGGTGGTCAACCAACACCTGCGACCCACCCCCACATCAGCAACCGGCTACGATTTCAACAATCAGTGGTCACCAACACCAGACACCCCTATATATGTTAGCGTTGATTTCACTATCTTTATATTTCCGTTTTCATTTCGTTAATGTAGGATTAATATTTCATATTTAAGTGTTTTTAATATTTATATATAATAAAGTGTTTATGTTTGACTGTTATTATTTCTGTTACTATTCACCTAATTTTCCTGATGAGGAGCCTCCTTGGTAAGAACTGTCTGAAGTTGTTACAGGGCTGAGTAAGCCCCCTTCACATCCTTTCAAAGCTGTGTGCACAATATACCCAATGGCTTACGTGGACAAGTTCACAGCACGTGCCTGGTTCTTCAAACACTTCAAAGTAGGTGTCCTAGTCAGTTCGAAAAAAACTAGGAACCAATGAAGGTCCGCTTTCGCACATTAAATGTGTCCTGTTGATGTACTAACATGTTTTTATCAACTTGTCAGATGTATTAGACTGTTGTCTTTCGAGAGGAACAGTTCTCTTCTGGAAAATCTTCTTTGTTCAATTTCTCTGTGCCTCTTATTTGCACATTTTGCAACATAGAGTGAGGCATTCCAATCCTCTCTCAAATTGTTTCTTAGAGATAAGGGAACCAAGTGGGTAACGAGGAGTTTTTTTTTTTTTTTATTTAAACATGACATTACAAAAATATAATATGTAAAACTCATTAAGTCTATAATTTAACACAATCCTCCCTACAGCTATTATTACAACACCCCACTTACAACTCCGTGTGGGTACACCCCCCCCCCCCCTCCCTGGCTCCCTCATCCTAATCACTTTAACCCAAACAGTTAAGACTCAACAGAATTACATGATATATATATCACAACAAACATAACATTGCTACATACAATAAAGCATGTAGCACACAAGTATTTCCTACAGGAAAGACACCAACCCTAAAAAAATAATCACCAACACAAACGTGTTTGAAGCCTCAACCCCCCCCCCCCTTGCTTGTCCCACCCAAACCGTATTCACAAACCAAACATAACAAATTATACAGTAAAGAAAAAGCATACAACATCGTAACACATTGATACGTACATGGGTTATACACCCATTTCACAAATATCCTCGAGTAATTACAAAGGGTTCTGTCCCTTGTGCAAACAAGAGGCCTCATAACAGCAGTCCTGCACAGTAACACTAACATGGTTTTAATACATGTGTAGGGCATAGTAACAAATACATACCTAAACTTGACATAGAATAAGAATGCCTCAAACTCCACCATACAGACCCACCCTCTATCATACAACATAATAGTCCAAGATTCATAAACAACAGCAGCAGCACACAACGCCACCTTCAACCGCAACCAGCGTACCTTAGCGCCGTACACAGGCCGCAGGCAGCAACACCTCTAACCAAATCCTAACACACTCACATTCACAATTTGCAGACACATCTGAACAGCACATATCAAGCCACTTTCATCTTACAACACACTTGGGGCACAAGCCCTCTCCTCAATAGCACGCTATCTGGTGCCCCCCAACACACACGTCCATTTAACCGACGCTGCCATCAAGGCAGCAACCTCATCACACCCTTCCACGACATCCCCGCCCCTGGTCTCAACCCCCGCCCCTCACATCCTGGCTAAGGTTTCCTCACCTCGCTGCCCCACTTGTACTTTTGCATGCCCACTTGGGCCCTGGGGGCCGAAGGGGGGGGGGGGGGGGGGGGGGGGTTTTTGGGGGGGGGGGGGGGGGGGGGGGGGGGGGGGGGGGGGGGGGGGGGGGGGGGGGGGGGGGGGGGGGGGGGGGGGGGGGGGGGGGGGGGGGGTGGGGGGGGGGGGGGGGGGGGGGGGGGGGGGGGGGGGGGGGGGGTCGGGGGGGTACGTTTGCCATGCTCTCACACGCACGACAACCCGTGCACCTGCACCACCAGCTGTCGCTGCTCACCTCCACTAGCACAGCCTGCCCCTCCCCATCTAACCGATGCTTTCTTCCTGTTTCGTTGAGCCGGGCGTCAGGACGTCGTCAGAGTCCACAATGCGCAGCCCTCTTCCTCGTCCCAGCATCCTCCTCATGTTTGTGACCGATCGTCCACGAACGATGTACCTCCCCAACACCTTCGTCTCTGCCTTCTGACGAGGGGTCCACCACGTCGCCCTCCAGCCCCACCACACCAACAACCTCCTACTGCTGCTGCTTCGAGACCGCCACAAGACAAGATCTCCGGACTGGGCCGTCGTCACAGCTGGGGAGGATCCACCCATCCGTATGAGAACGATGGTATGCAAAACAGATTGCTATTGTCGCATCCAAGTCCTCCACTCCCACCGTCACCTGGTCTTCCCCGGAAGCCTGCTGTACCACCGGCGATGCAGGTGACTAGATAGACGACAGCTCCAGATTCGGACACCCACACTGGCCTTCCTCAATCTCCTCACTCCAAAGCCGACCGTGGCACCAACTCCTTTTATCGGTCCACGTATGGAGCCTCCTGCCCTCGTCATTCCGTTGATTCCACCGGCTGCCCTTCTGGCCTGCCCGCGCCCCTACTGCCCAACACTCTGCTGCCATAGAACATATTCACCGCAGAGCTACAGTGTCCGTCGTTGACCAGAAAAGACAAACCATGACCGTGTGCGGAAGTCATCAAGGTACACATACGATGGTATGGCCTGGCGTAGAGACATCTTGAGGGTAAACACAACCGTCCTGGGAGACCAACATACGCCCCACCACCCGCTTGCCTTGAATTTAGCCATGTGTATCACGTCCCGTATCTTCTGAAAACACTGCGGAGAGTCTGTTTGCATCGGCCTCGAAGGGCAATATGCGCAGTTTTCCACCCACTATATTGTCGAGAGACATCCACCATAACTCCACAAGCACGTCAGGGGACACATCTACGCAGAGATCTTGGAACTGCTCAACCAGCTGCTCGTACACTGCTTCGTAGAGTAAGTTTTTACAAATATCCGGTATGCGCCATTTAACCCACACACCGTACAAATCCTTGTCCGCATACATAAGTGTCACGGATAATCTTAGGGTAGCAAAACGTGTTCATTCTCAGGAGCGTAATCACCCCCCCCCGAACAAGCTGTATAACCAACGGAATTCACAGCCGCCTCCTCACGCTGAATGCAGCCATGTCGGTCCACCGGATAGCTTGCTAGCTGGTCAGCAAGAAGTATGAGGCACGTCCACACTCCCTGGCAAAGCTAGTCCCCATTTGTGTAACGAGGAGTGGGAAATTAACATGTCCCTTTCTAGACGTTCCTTAGGTTGGGCACACTAGTCCAGGCCATCCTCAGAGAATCTGGATCTGGTTTAGGAAAGTAGATACGGGTGTAGTATACATGGTACTAATATGAGGCTGAGTCATAATGCCAGCTACACTCTTTAACTATTGTGTTAGTCAGGCGTGAAGGTGTGAACTGTGACCAAGCTACACTAGGTACAGACACTTCCTGCTATTGCTCTTTCTAACTTCATCAAATAGTCCCATGCTTCCTGTTGACATTATACTCTCGTATCTGAATCATAATCAGGACATCTCGGCATAGCAGAAAACAATTTCTTTAATTAAAGCTCTGAACAGTTTCTGTGGTGTAATTCCTTTTATATGTCACACTGAGGATATTTTGGCTACTAACCAACACATCTAAGTTTTAAAAGTTGTCAAACTTCAAGAAAGCAGAGGTATCAATTAACTGTTTTCACTTTGACATACATCATGAAAATAAGTACATTATGAGAGAAATGATGATTGGAAACTATAATCCAAACCAGGAATTTAAAACTCTAGTGTTGGTTGTCTTAGGCTAGAGCTCATAAAAAGTATTTCCATCTCCTTGTATCAAGAGACTCAGTCAGGTACAATATATCCACCTATAAGTTGGTAACCTTGGAGATAGGTTATATCCTGTAATATTTAACTGTTGTCCTGAAGAATGTGATCTTTTTTTTTTTATAATTTTTATTTAAAACTTTTTACAGCTTGATATTAAATAAAGATATAAAATGGGTACAGTAGGATCCTCAATCCTACACAACATACACTAACCCAATTATTAACAACACATTGTAATTGACATAAAAGAGTTACCCAATATACACCACAAAATTTTTCCATATAACATGACTATGATAAACAATATAAACTATAACTATATAAACAAATATAAACATATATAAACTATATAAACTAATAAAATCATAAACTATATACAACATTGCAGATTTGTATAGTTTAACATACTATGACGACGATAAGACAAAGGTTCACAACCTTCACATAGGAGATAATACAGAGAATAACCTACATCACAATCTCAGTTAAAACAATCACATGCTTTTCCCCAAAATTAGCCCCTATACAATAAAGAAGTACCTAAGCACATAACATACTGCCTCACACAATCTCTCTTTAAGCATTGATAAAAAAAAAATCAAAATCAAATCCTAAATCTAAAATCCCGCATCCTAAGCCTCACAACTTATACCAATTATTTTACCACCTGTAATCTTTGACTACCTGCCCACAGGATGGGTATGGGTGCAGAATAAACATATTAAACTAACTAACTTTGAGTATTGTACTTGCCATGGCGGTGATTATTTAAGCAGTGGGTAACCTGTCCATCTTTCAGCTTGGATGACAGTGAGGGTCACCTGTCAAACAACGAGAAAGAACAGGAGACGGAACTAACGTGCCTGGAGGACGTCCCATTTTGGATCTAATTATTACCGTGCACCGTGTATAAATTGCAGGACATAACCCGCACATCATTGCAGCGGTAAAGAACCTTCTTTCCATGTCATCGGGAATACTACTCACGGCGATAATCTGTGAGAACTAGCCAGTGGTGGTCACCAACACCTGCGACCAACCCCCCCCCACAATCAGCAATGGCTACGATTTCAACAACAGTGTCACACACCAACACGACCCTTAATATATGTTAGCGTTTGAATTCGGTTATCATTTATAATTTTTCAATTTTCATTTTCTTTAATGTAGGATTAAATTCATATTTAATTGTTATAATTTTTAATTTCTATATCATAGTGTTTATGTTTGTCTGTATTTATTTCTTTTCAATTCACGTAATTTTTCCTGAGTAGGAGCCACTTGTAATAATACTATCTGAAGTTGTTACAGTGTCTTAGTAACCCTTCAAAAGTGGCGACCTTGTCAGGATCAAACCTACTGAATCAAGATTCCACTTCATCTCGAATCTACAATGAAACTTCAACGCTGCATACCACATTAAAACAATTAAATCTTTCCCAAAAAAAAACCCCTTATACTAAATAAATATTAAAAAATATTCAAAATATTAAAAAGCCTTTTCCCAAACGCCTGAGCACTTTAAAAAAAATTGGGGACAAACCTCTGCCCCATTACAAACTTTTACGAGGCTTTACAAATTTATGGAAGCATTACTTTTCCATTCGCAGCAAGGATGAGCACATTATATAATGCAAAAATAAAGACAGTACCCTCCAAAAAAACCCACAACATAAACAAACATAATTAAAAAAACTCTCATTGCGATACAATTATCGCAATGAAAATGCCCAAAAAAGGCTATAAACGCACCTCTACATAACCCCTAAAGCTTTTCAGGTTTTAAAAAACATAATCTTACCCCATTCCCCTTAATACATGAAAAGGGTCATGACGACCCTGAACTCAAAACAAATTCTCCATTCGGTATACTAATTCTTGTATCCCCTTTTTCTTTCTGTGCCCACTTGCATGCTAATCCCGTATGCCACCTCTACCCTTCATATACCCACTACACCTTACTCCCACCCCCCCCCTGGGGGGGACCCCGTGTGTCCCCCTAAAAACCCCCCCTTCCCCGTATGTAATCCCAAAACCCCCCCCTTTTTATCACTCAGCCCAAGTGTAGATTGTGAAAAACCCCTAACGTTAACATTTCTATCCCCTTTCCAAAAAATCCTTCTCCCACTCCCCCCTCATTTTATTACGAAATCGTACGAAAAAAACCTTTTACCGCTTTTACCGCCCCCGCCCCCACCTCAAAATTTCCCCCCCCCCCCCCATCACCCACGAAATATTTTTAAAAATCACTATTATATAATAAAAGCTCTTAAACATTTCCTTTCAACCCCCCCACATTGGCTTAGTGCACGCAGAACCAAAACCCCTCGGCCCCCCCACCCCCGTACTACCCTATTAAACCAATACCTAACACCCTCCGTCCCCACAAAAGTTCGCAGGGAACCCCGTTCATCCCCCCAAAATTTCCCAACCCCTTCCCCCCAAATTCCCCTCGGTCTTAAAACCCCCCCCGACGGTGTATGCCATGCAAAAAACGAACTTCCCCCCTTCCCTGGCTTTAAACTCAACGCTAAAACCATACCAAATACTCCCCTGCGTACAGGGGGAAACAATCCCTCAACTGGTACAAAAACCCTGTCTGCAAGCACCCTACACAAAACCCCTACTCGAATTTTCCTAGGTTCTCTAACCACATCAAAGCCCTCAAAATATTTTCACTTTCCCCTCACCCCCCCCCAAAACTTCCCAACCCCATTCTTTTCCGCTGCCCTCCATCACCCCTTCGCGAAAAAAACCTCCCATTTAAGAAAACACTTTAATCCCCCTTTCAGATCCTCAACCCCCACCCAACCTGGGCAAGGAAAAAATTAAAATCTCTCCCCAGCCCCCCAACCCAAAAAAAAGAAAAAAAAAAAAAACCCCCCCCATGGGGGACGGGCGGGCCAACTCCCCTAAAAAACCCCAAAATAGGCAGGGAATTTTATTAGGGGGAAAACCGGCCCCCCCTTTTTCACAAGTTTCCTCCCCCCCCCTCACTTTAAATGAAAAAAAATTAAAAAAATTTTTTCTACAATTTCCCAAAAAAAATTTTTTTCCCCCCCAATCTTTACCCCTTTTTTTCCTATCCCCCCTTTAAATTTAATTTTTCCAACTTAAAAAACCGGTCCTTTTGGCCAGAAATTTTAAACCTTTACTCCCCTTTTTTATTCCGCCCTTTTTTTTCCCAACCCCCCTAATTTTCGTTTTCTAAAAATCATTTTAGGGGGCCCATCACCCGGGAAATTTTGATACATCCTTTGTCCCCTTTTTTACATTTTCCCCCCAATTTTTAAAATTTTAATCCCCAAAAACTGGAATTTAAATACCCCAACCGGGTTAAGTTAAAACCCCAAACCCGGGAAACCCCTTTTTTTTGCCTTTTTAAAACCCAAACAAGCCCTTTTTACCCCTTTTTCTTTTGGGGCGATTCTGAAAAAAAATCTAAAAATTTTTTTGCAACCTAATTTTTACTTTTTTTTTTTTCATTTTTTTCCTTTAAAATTTTCACTTATTTAAAAAGGGACGTTTCCCCACCCTTTGGGCTTTCTCCCTTCCCGGACCCTTTCCCGGTTTTGGGGTTTTTCATCCAAAATTCCCTTTTCGTTTTTATCCCTAAACTATTTTATGTAGGTAACAAGGGGGGCCCATCCCCGTGGCCCTCGGACCCTTCCCCCCAAAATTTTCCCCCCCTTTTCAAAACCCCCCTTTTTTCCATTTCCA
>NC_069413.1:12382785-12458152 GCF_026875155.1 Cherax quadricarinatus | reverse complement strand
AGAGGTTGGGGGAGAAGAAGAAATGGGGTCTCAAGTCAAAAACTGCAGTCCTGTATAAGGGTCCTAGAAGATGAGGTAAGCAGGCTGAAGTGAGTTACAGGAGTATTGACCAGAGACGACACAGCATATGAAACTGGGAGGCCCAACAGAAAGGAAGGAGGTATAAATTATGCTAAGGCCGCATCAGCAGGGCCAAGGAGTGAAGAGGGAGAGCAGCTGGGTGCAGGTGGAGAGGGGGATATGTCAAATGCAGTGGCACAAACATGCCACCAAGAGCTACAGGAAAAAACATGGGAGAAAATGACCATGTACAGACAGGAACCAGAGTCACAGAGGGAAAGGGAATTGGAGGAGGAGAGGGCAAAGTCAGTGTTTGTTCATGGGCTGCAGGAGAGCCAGGGTAGGACACACACTGACAGGCGGCTGGCAGAAAGAAAGGAGATTGAGAACATCACAGAAATAGGTGAGGAGGACATGTCCGAGATTGTTAATTTTCAGAGAATAGGGGGGGGGGTATTTGAAGGTTGGAAAACGAACACTCAAGCTAATTTTCAGGACAGAAACAGTGTGGAACAGGAACCTCCAAGAGAAACCACAGTTGAAGGACTCGGCAGAGTGCAAGAGGGTGTTCCTAGACCGAGACAGAATGCAAACAGAACGACACAAAAGCAAAAGGAGCTAGGATGACACAGAAAGACAGAATCAGCAGAGAACAACCAGAACAGGGCAGAACAACAAGATCAAGCACACACAGAACCATCCCCAGAACCCCACAACTAATCATGCTATCCCAACACAAACCACAATCCACACCCACAGCTCCCACACTCAGCTATAGCATCCCACAGTACACTGCCAGACCCCCCACCCTCAAAGACCCCCTAAAATGCAGTGTTAGAGAGGAAGCTGAAGGTATGGTACACAAATGCTGATGGAATAACAAATAAGTGGGAGGAGTGGCACGAAAGAGTCAAAGAGGCATCACCGGACATCATAGCTCTCACAGAAACCAAGCTCAGAAGTATGATAACAGATACCATCTTTCCATCAGGATATCAGATCCTGAGGAAAGACAGAGGGAATGGAGGGGGTGGAGGAGTGGCACTGCTGATCAAGAACTGATAGAATTATGATGAGCTGGAGAGAGGAGACAGTGGAGAAGCTAGGAATTATATAGTAGGAACGCTTCAGTCTGGAGGTCCCAAGGTGGTAATTGCAGTGATGTATAACCCACCACAGAACATCAGAAGGCCAAGGCAAGAGTATGATGAGAGTAATAGAACGATGGTTGACACACTGGCTGAAGTGGCAAGAAGGGCTCATGCGAGCAAGGAAATTGATTGGGAGAACTTGGAGTCACATGGGGGCCAAGAAACGTGGAGGGCTAAGATGATGGAGGCGGTACTGGAAAACTTCATGTACCAACATGTATGAGACACTACCAGAGAGAGAGGAGAGGATGAACCACCGAGACTGGACCTAGTATTCACCTTGAGTAGTGCAGATAGTGAGGACATCACATATGAAAGATCCCTTGGGGCCAGCTATCATGTGGTTTTAAGATTCGAATACACAGCAGAGTTACAAGTGGAGGGGGAAGAAGGAAGAGCCCGACGAATAAAGCCAAACTACAAGAAGGGTGACTATGCAGGAATGAAGAACTTCCTGAACGGGGTTCAGTGGGACAGAGAACTGGCAAGGAAGTCAGTAAACAAGATGATGAAATACATGACAACAATTTGCAAGGAAGCTGAGGAGAGGTTTGTACCCAAGGGTAACAGGAATAATGAGAAAGCCAGGATGAGCCCATGGTTCACCTAAAGGTGCAGGGAGGCCAAAACCAAGTGTGCTAGGGAATGGAAGAAGTATAGAAGGCAAAGGACCCAGGAGAATAAAGAGAGCAGTCGTGGAGCCAGAAATGAATATGCATAGGTAAGAAGGGAGACCCAACGACTATATGAAAATGACATAGCAGCAAAAGCCAAATCTGACCCAAAGCTGTTGCACAGCCACATCAGGAGGAGAACAACAGTTAAAAGGACCAGGTAATCAGACTAAGGAAGGAAGGAGGAGAGATCACAAGAAACGACCAAGAAGTATGTGAGGAACTCAACATGAGACTCAAAGAAGTGTTCACAGAGGAGACAGAAGGGACTCCAGAAAGACGGAGAGGTTGGGTACTGTTATGTCGTTGTCTCTTATTACTTTGATAGTAAGGTTCTCACTATATGTTCTAGTGTGGGGTAACTTTTACATAAAGGTCTTATATGTCTAGGGTAATACTTACATTCATGATTGATCATCCTCAGTCTCTGAAATCCTTTCACCAGCCCTCTTCACAGGTTATTTAAACTACTTATATAAAAGAATATAACTGTATTCTAAATAGATATGTACACCCCTTAGCTGCTCTTCTAAGACAGCCCACATGGTGGATCTGGACAAATTGCCCTTCTTTCTTCTGGACAAATCTCTGGACTAACCAGTGTTTTGACACACTTTGGTCACCCTGGGTATGGTGGCCACAACTTAAGTTATAAAACTCATCCCTGGGGGCACACATAATGCCCAAAAAAATAGAAAGGAGGACCCAGAGGTCCTACCAGCTTGAAGTCAACAAAAGGAGAGAGGGAGAGGGAGGAGCCTAGCTAAGCTCCTCCCACACCCACCAAACAACAAATGACTGTTGCCAAGCACAATTCTCTAGTTACCACAGTTTTACCACACCTTATTTACTTTTACAAAAAGAAATACAACTTTATAAACTACTTATTTAAATTATGTGTGTGTGTGTCTATAGTATAACCTATTATATTGAGAAAAACAGGCTTGACTCAGCTGCCTTACAGCCATAAGAGTGATCTGCCCTTATGACATTTAGAGCTGAGTCCCCATCAATTCAATATAATTAGGTATTCCAGAGTAACTGTTACTTATAAATACATGTTGGGTCCTATAGCCCCATAACAGGTACACCACCAAGTGTTGGACACAATACATACATCACCTCAAAGGTGATGGGGCCGGATAACATCTGTCCATGGGTCCTGAGAGAGGGTGCAGAAGCACTATGTGTACCCCTAACAACAATATTCAACACATCTATCGAAACAGGAAAATTGCCTGAGGTATGGAAGAGAGCAAATGTGGTCCCAATTTTTAAAAAAGGAGACAGACAAGAAGTGCTGAACTATAGACCAGGGTCACTGACATGTATAGCATGCAAAGCCATGGAGAAGATTGTTAGGGGAAAAGTGGTGGAACACCTAGAAAGAAATGAGCTTATCAACAACAACAAACACGGTTTCAGGGACGGGAAATCCTGTGTCACAAACGTACTGGAGTTCTATGACAGGGTAACAGCAGTAAGACAAAAGAGAGAGGGGTGGGTAGATTGCATTTTCTTGGACTGTAAGAAGGCGTTTAACACAGTTCTACACAAAAAATTAGTGTGAAACTGGAGGATCAGGCAGGGATAGCAGGGAAGGCACTACAACAGATCAGAGAATACCTGTCAAGAAGACAGCAGCGAGTCATGGTACAAGGCGAGGTGTCAGAGTGGGCGCCTGTGATGAGTGGGGATCCACAGGGATCAGTCCTAGGACCGGTGCTGTTTCTGGTATTCATGAACGACATGACGGAAGGAATAGACTCCGAAGTGTCCCTGTTTGCAGATGATGTGAAGTTGATGAGAAGAATTCAATCGGACGAGGACCAGGCAGAACTACAGAGGGATCTGGACAGGCTGCAGACCTGGTCCAGCAACTGCCTCCTGGAGTTCAACCCCACCAAGTGCAAAGTAATGAAGATTGGGGAAGGGCAAAGAAGACCACAGATGGAGTACAGTCTAGGGGGCCAGAGACTACAAATCTCACTCAAGGAAAAAGATCTTGGGGTGAGTATAACATCAGACACATCTCCTGAAGCACAAACATAGATCTATGTTTTTTCAACATTTGAAAGTATGTAAAAAGTATGTAAAAAAAAAGTAGATCTTTTTTTTTTTTACATTTGAAAACGTGTAAAAAAAACTTTGATCTACTTTTTTTGTTGTTTAAAAACATGTAAAAGAAAACGTAGATCTACTTTTGGAGCACCACACATGTGAACGTAGATCTGCTTGGACAGTTTAAGGGTTAACAAACCCAGACAAGATACTGCCGAGAGGATATACATAGTGTTAGGTAAGACACATATGCAACAGTTAGGTATCTTTATTTCGAAACGTTTCGCCTACACAGTAGGCTTCTTCAGTCGAGTACAGAAAAGTTGATAGAAGCAGAAGATACTTGAAGACGATGTAATCAGTCCATCACCCTTAAAGTTTT
This sequence comes from Cherax quadricarinatus, assembly GCF_026875155.1. Classification (NCBI taxonomy): domain Eukaryota; kingdom Metazoa; phylum Arthropoda; class Malacostraca; order Decapoda; family Parastacidae; genus Cherax; species Cherax quadricarinatus. Next base: position 12,453,824 of record NC_069413.1, on the reverse strand, counting down.
GAGGTGGTCAGTCCCTCAGTCTGGAGAAGAGCATTGTTCCGTTGTCTGAAACAATATGAAGTTGAAGTGACGGGATGGAGCTTTATATAGTGCCAGGAGGTGAGACGCAGGTTGCTTTGTGAGGGCAGATCCCTCTCAAACCCAGCCGTTCTCACTAGTAGAGGTTGGTACAGACCATCAACTTCGACAACCTCTACTAGTGAGAACGGCTGGGTTTGAGAGGACCTGCCCTCCCAAAGCAACCTACGTCTCACCTCCTGGCACTATATAAGGCTCCATCCTGTCACTTCAACTTCATATTGTTTCAGACAACGGAACAATGCTCTTCTCCAGACTGAGGGACTGACCACCTCAAAACTTTAAGGGTGATGGACTGATTACATCGTCTTCAAGTATCTTCTGCTTCTATCAACTTTTCTGTACTCGACTGAAGAAGCCTACTGTGTAGGCGAAACGTTTCGAAATAAAGACACCTAACTGTTGCATATGTGTCTTACCTAACAATCTGTCGGTATTTTATACCATTTTAATGTTCATTCAGGATATACATAGTCCTTCACAGCACCTCCCTTACCAAACACATTTCCAACATCTTTTCCAGCACCTCATTCCAGTACTACCTCCACATCTCACCACCTATCAAGGACCGTCTCAGCCCAATAAGAGACACCACAAGGTTCTCAGAGTCCTCTGACAGGTGTATCAACTCAATCTCTTACAATAATCTGCAACGTATACGGTGTCCGAAACCTACCATACTTCCATACACGCAGTTTCAGGTCGCACAGCCCAACCTAAAAATTCTACCGCAGGCAGATCAGACGATTTAAGGAACGTCTGCGTTTAAAATCCGATATCCCAAACCATTTAATCGATACCTACAGGATCCTGGAACCATACTTATTTGTATATCGATATAGTTTCAACCAGAACAGCAGCTTCTGTTAAAACATAGCTGAACCCCTTGCCAAGAAACTTTATCTTTATTCTAAATAACTATAGCTACTTACATAGCCACGCATCCCCTGAGGGGTCCGTCTCAGACCCAACCTACCTAACATTCTCAGCGGTCCCTTACAGGTCCGTCTCAGACCCAACCTACCTAACATTCTCAGCGGTCCCTTACAGGTCCGTCTCAGACCCAACCTACCTAACATTCTCAGCGGTCCCTTACAGGTCCGTCTCAGACCCAACCTACCAAACATTCTCAGCGGTCCCTTACAGGTCCGTCTCAGACCCAACCTACCTAACATTCTCAGCGGTCCCTTACAGGTCCGTCTCAGACCCAACCTACCTAACATTCTCAGCGTCCCTTACAGGTCCGTCTCAGACCCAAACCTACCAAACATTCTCAGCAGTCCCTTACAGGTCCGTCTCAGACCCAACCTACCAAACATTCTCAGCGGTCCCTTACAGGTCCGTCTCAGACCCAACCTACCAAACATTCTCAGCGGTCCCTTACAGGTCCGTCTCAGACCCAAACTACCAAACATTCTCAGCGGTCCCTTACAGGTCCGTCTCAGACCCAACCTACCTAACATTCTCAGCGGTCCCTTACAGGTCCGTCTCAGACCCAACCTACCTAACATTCTCAGCGGTCCCTTACAGGTCCGTCTCAGACCCAACCTACCTAACATTCTCAGCGGTCCCTTACAGGTCCGTCTCAGACCCAACCTACCTAACATTCTCAGCGGTCCCTTACAGGTCCGTCTCAGACCCAACCTACCAAACATTCTCAGTGGTCCCTTACAGGTCCGTCTCAGACCCAACCTACCAAACATTCTCAGCGGTCCCTTACAGGTCCGTCTCAGACCCAACCTACCAAACATTCTCAGCGGTCCCTTACAGGTCCGTCTCAGACCCAACCTACCAAACATTCTCAGCGGTCCCTTACAGGTCCGTCTCAGACCCAACCTACCAAACATTCTCAGCAGTCCCTTACAGGTCCGTTTCAGACCCAACCTACCAAACATTCTCAGCGGTCCCTTACAGGTCCATCTCAGACCCAACCTACCAAACATTCTCAGTGGTCCCTTACAGGTCCGTCTCAGACCCAACCTACCAAACATTCTCAGCGGTCCCTTACAGGTCCGTATCAGACCCAACCTACCAAACATTCTCAGCGGTCCCTTACAGATCCGTCTCAGACCCAACCTACCTAACATTCTCAGCGGTCCCTTACAGGTCCGTATCAGACCCAACCTACCAAACACTCTCAGCGGTCCCTTACAGATCCGTCTCAGACCCAACCTACTAAACATTCTCAGCGGTCCCTTACAGATCCGTCTCAGACCCAACCTACCTAACATTCTCAGCGGTCCCTTACAGGTCCGTCTCAGACCCAACCTACATAACATTCTCAGCGGTCCCTTACAGATCCGTCTCAGACCCAACCTACCAAACATTCTCAGTGGTCCCTTACAGGTCCGTCTCAGACCCAACCTACCAAACATTCTCAGCGGCCCCTTACAGGTCCGTCTCAGACCCAACCTACATAACATTCTCAGCGGTCCCTTACAGATCCATCTCAGACCCAACCTACCAAACATTCTCAGCGGTCCCTTACACGTCCATCTCAGACCCAACCTACCTAACATTCTCAGCGGTCCCTTACAGGTCCGTCTCAGACCCAACCTACCAAATATTCTCAGCGGTCCCTTACAGGTCCGTCTCAGACCCAACCTACCAAACATTCTCAGTGGTCCCTTACAGGTCCGTCTCAGATCCAACCTGGAGTTTACCTGGAGAGAGTTCCGGGGGTCAACGCCCCCGCGGCCCGGTCTGTGACCAGTCCTCCTGGTGGATCAGAGCCTGATCAACCAGGCTGTTACTGCTGGCTGCACGCAAACCAACGTACGAGCTACAGCCCGGCTGGTCAGGAACCGACTTTAGGTGCTTGTCCAGTGCCAGCTTGAAGACTGCCAGGGGTCTGTTGGTAATCCCCTTATGTATGCTGGGAGGCAGTTGAACAGTCTCGGGCCCCTGACACTGACTGTATGGTCTCTTAACGTGCTAGTGACACCCCTGCTTTTCATTGGAGGGATGTTGCATCGTCTGCCAAGTCTTTTGCTTTCGTAGTGAGTGATTTTCGTGTGCAAGTTCGGTACTAGTCCCTCTAGGATTTTCCAGGTGTATATAATCATGTATCTCTCCCGCCTGCGTTCCAGGGAATACAGGTTTAGGAACCTCAAGCGCTCCCAGTAATTGAGGTGTTTTATCTCCGTTATGCGCGCCGTGAAGGCTCTCTGTACATTTTCTAGGTCAGCAATTTCACCTGCCTTGAAAGGTGCTGTTAGTGTGCAGCAATATTCCAGCCTAGATAGAAAAAGTGACCTGAAGAGTGTCATCATAGGCTTGGCCTCCCTAGTTTTGAAGGTTCTCATTATCCATCCTGTCATTTTTCTAGCAGATGCGATTGATACAATGTTATGGTCCTTGAAGGTGAGATTCTCTGACATGATCACTCCCAGGTCTTTGACGTTGGTGGTCCCTTACAGGTCCGTCTCAGATCCAACCTACCTAACATTCTCAGTGGTCCCTTACAGGTCCGTCTCAAATCCAACCTACCTAACATTCTCAGCGGTCCCTTACAGGTCCGTCTCAGATCCAACCTACCCAGCATTCTCAGCGGTCCCTTACAGGTCCATCTCAGGTCCAACCTTCCTAACATTCTCAGCGGTCCCTTACAGGTCCGTCTCAGACCCAACCTATCCAACATTCTCAGCGGTCTCTTACAGGTCCGTCTCAGGTCCAACCTTCCTAACATTCTCAGCGGTCCCTTACAGGTCCGTCTCAGACCCAACCTACTCCAACATTCTCATGACGTCCCTTACAGTCCGTCTCAGTTCAACCTTCCATAACATTCTCAGCGGTCCTTTAAAGGTCCAGTCTCAGATCCAACCTATCCAACATTCTCCACCTGACTCTCCACCCTATACTCATGTACTCTTTACCCAGGAAAATCTGTTTGTGACTTGATAAAGTCCACTGTGTGTACGAAACGTTGTCAATAAAGGATCACGTTATACTGTTTTTGTGTCGGTATTTTATGCCATTTATCCACAGTTAGGTATCTTTATTCCCAAGCATTTCACCTACATAGTAGGCTTCTTTAGTCGAGTACTGAGGTACCCGAAGCAGTAGAGATGTAAAGACGATGTAATCAGTCCATCACCTCTGAAACGTAGTTTTCGGTAGTCAGCTCCCTCACCTGAGCAGAATCTGCTCCATACGTGCCTCACTGCCTCAGTGGGAACACTATAGTGCTCACACTACGGTGCCTCCCTGCTCCCTAGGCTGAGGGACTGATACCTTATCTTCCAGTGTCACAAGGTTCAACACCTTCAAATAAACTATCTCCCTCGTGCACGGCTCCTGTCTCCCTCGTGAACGGCTCCTGTCTCCCTCGTGCACGGCTCCTGTCTCCCTCGTGCACGGTTCCTGTCTCCCTCGTGCACGGCTCCTGACTCCCTCGTGCACTCCAGAACTTGTTCCCAGGAGAACTCCTCCCACTGGCTCATGCATAACTTATACACAAATACACCACACTGTTTCAGTATACAACACTATTCTATATTTTTTAGTAATAGGCCTGACGTGGGCAACAGGCCTACTGTAATCCACCATGTTTACATTCTCGTAGGCAGAGAAAATGTTTATAAACTGATTAGATTTAGATTAGATTTTGCCACCGAAGTGCTAGTTTTAGTGCAGGTCTTCCTCCTGTGGACGGTTAGCGCAACAGCATATGGAAAACCCAAAAGGCCCCAGGAACTAGGCCCAAAGAGTTAAGAGGAATACATTTGGATTATATTCTTATCTATAGTTAAATTTAAACTGTTACAAGCAAATTTAGGAAATGCTTAGTAAATCGGGTACTTATTTTCATTAATAAGATATCTTGACCATGTAAACATAGGTTATATACTTCTGTCTCTGTATTCCTCAATAATGACAATTAGCACATAGTGTTCAAGACAGGACCTAATGCCTGATCATAAATTTACATTTAGTTTGATCATCACTGTGTGCCCTTTTCCCAAACTGCCAGAAGTACTTGTAACCAAGCCTAAGCTGGCCACTACAACATCAGTCAGTTACTTGTAACCAAGCCTAAAGCCTGGCCACTACAACATCAGTCAGTACTTGAAACCCAAAGACTAAGCCTGGCCACTACAACATCAGTCAGTAACTTGTAACCAAGCCTAAGCTGGCCACTACAACATCAGTCATAACTTGTAACCAAGACTAAGCCTGGCCACTACAACATCAGTCGTACTTGTAACCAAACAAAGCCTGGCCACTACAACATCAGTCAGTACTTGTAACCAAGACTAAGCCTGGCCACTACAACATCAGTCAGTACTTGTAACCAAGACTAAGCCTGGCCACTACAACATCAGTCAGTACTTGTAACCAAGACTAAGCCTGGCCACAAACAACATCACATATTTGTAACCAAGACTAAGCCTGGCCACTACAACACAGTCAGTACTTGTAACCAAAAAACTAACCCTGGCCACTACAACATCATCAGTGTTCACATTTGCAAGTTGCTCCTTTAAACAAATTTTATCTACGTTCATGTTATTCATAGTGGGTTATAGATCTACTCAGGCTTCTAACTGCATTCCTAAAACAATCATTTTCATTATTTACTTCTCTCCTAATATTATTCCTAATGCTAGACACAGTTATACCAAAGTTATATTCTACATTCTCCTTCTGGGTATAGACTGGTTACAAAAATTCGTACTGGTCAGTCTTGTTTGATCATTGTAAGTCTGACAGTGCGTCAGTGCGTACGCTGAGTGCGTCAGTGCGTACGCTGAGTGCGTCAGTGCGTATGTTGAGTGCGTCAGTGCGTATGTTGCTGGTGTTGCTGTTCCTGCTGATTCGGCTACTGTTGCTGTTGTAGTTGTTGTTGCTGTTGTTGTCGCTGCTGTTGCTATTGTAGTTACTGCTGCTGTTAATGCTGTTGTTGGTGTTGTTGTTGCTGCTACTGTTGTTGGTGCTACTGCTGTTGCTGCTACTGCTGTTGCTGTTACTGCTGCTGCTGTTGTTGTTGCTACTGTTATTTGTGTTGTAGTTTAGGCCACGAGTAAGACAGGCAGGTTACCAGGCTTGCTGGTGCACCTTACATGGAGTAAGACAGGCAGGTTACCAGGCTTGCTGGTGCACCTAACATGGAGTAAGACAGGCAGGTTACCAGGCTTGCTGGTGCACCTTACATGGAGTAAGACAGGCAGGTTACCAGGCTTGCTGGTGCACCTTACATGGAGTAAGACAGGCAGGTTACCAGGCTTGCTGGGTGCACCTTAACCATGGAGTAAGACAGGCAGGTTACCAGGCTTGCTGGTGCACCATACATGGAGTAAGACAGGCAGGTTACAGGCCTTGCTGGTGCACCCCTTTCATGGAGAAGACAGGCAGGTTACCAGGCCTGCTGGTGCACCTTACATGGGGGTAAGACAGGCAGGTTACCAGGCTTTGCTGGTGCACCTAACATGGGTAAGACAGGCAGGTTACCAGGCTTGCTGGGGCACCTTACATGGAGTAAGACAGGCAGGTTACCAGGCTTGCTGGTTGCACCTACATGGAGTAAAAACAGGCAGGTTACCAGGCTTGCTGGTTTCACCTAACATGGAGTAAGACAGGCAGGTTACAGCTTGCTGGTGCACCTAACATGGAGTAAGACAGGCAGGGTTTCCAGGCTTGCTGGTGCACCTTACATGGAGTAAGGGCAGGCAGGTTACCCAGGGTTGCTGGTGCACCTAACATGGAGTAAGACAGGCAGGTTACCAGGCTTGCTGGTGCACCTACATGGAGTAAGACAGGCAGGTTACCAGGCTTGCTGGTGCAACCTAACATGGAAGTAAGACAGGCAGGTTACCAGGCCTTGCTGGTGCACCTAACATGGAGTAAGACAGGCAGGTTACCAGGCTTGCTGGTGCACCTTACATGGATAAGACAGGCAGGTTACCAGGCTTGCTGGTGCACCTAACATGGAGTAAGAAAAGGCAGGGTTACCAGGCTTGCTGGTTTCACCTAAAATGGAGTAAGACAGGCAGGTTACCAGGCTTGCTGGTGCACCTAACATGGAGTAAGACAGGCAGGTTACCAGGCTTGCTGGTGCACCTAACATGGAGTAAGACAGGCAGGTTACCAGGCTTGCTGGTGCACCTAACATGGAGTAAGACAGGCAGGTTACCAGGCTTGCTGGTGCACCTTACATGGAGTAAGACAGGCAGGTTACCAGGCTTGCTGGTGCACCTTACATGGAGGAAGACAGGCAGGTTACCAGGCTTGCTGGTGCACCTTACATGGAGTAAGACAGGCAGGTTACCAGGCTTGCTGGTGCACCTAACATGGAGTAAGACAGGCAGGTTACCAGGCTTGCTGGTGCAACCTTACATGGAGAAGACAGGCAGGTTTCCAGGCTTGCCCGGTGCACCTTTCATGGAGTAAGACAGGCAGGTTCCAGGCTTGCTGGTGCACCTAACATGGAGTAAGACAGGCAGGTTACCAGGCTTGCTGGTGCACCTTACATGGGTAAGACAGGCAGGTTTTCCAGGCTTGCTGGTTGCACCTTACATGGAGTAAGACAGGCAGGTTTTCCAGGCTTGCTGGTGCACCTTACATGGAGTAAGACAGGCAGGTTACCAGGCTTGCTGGGGGCACCTAACATGGAGTAAGACAGGCAGGTTACCAGGCTTGCTGGTGCACCTTACATGGAGTAAGACAGGCAGGTTACCAGGCTTGCTGGTGCACCTTACATGGAGTAAGACAGGCAGGTTACAGGCTTTCTGGTGCAACCTTACATGGAGTAAGACAGGGAGGGTTACCAGGCTTGCTGGTGCACCTAACATGGAGGGAAGACAGGCAGGTTAACAGGCTTGCTGGTGCACCTTACATGGAGTAAGACAGGCAGGTTACCAGGCTTGCTGGTGCACCTAACATGGAGTAAGACAGGCAGGTTACCAGGCTTGCTGGTGCACCTAACATGGAGTAAGACAGGCAGGTTACCGGGCTTGCTGGTGTACCTACATGGAGTAAGACAGGCAGGTTACCAGGGCTTGCTGGTGCAAACCCTTACATGGAGTAAGACAGGCAGGTTTTCCAGGCTTGCTGGTGCACCTTACATGGATTTAAGACAGGCAGGTTACCAGGCTTGCTGGTGCACCTAACATGGAGTAAGACGGCAGGTTACCAGGCTTGCTGGTGCACCTAACATGGAGAAGACAGGCAGGTTACCAGGCTTGCTGGTGCAAACCCAACATGGAGTAAGACAGACAGGTTACCAGGCTTGCTGGTGCACCTAACATGGAGTAAGACAGGCAGGGTTACAGGCTTGCTGGTGCACCTAACAAGGAGTAAGACAGACAGGTTACCAGGCCTTGCTGGTTCACCTAACATGGAGTAAGACAGGCAGGTTACCAGGCTTGCTGGTGCACCTAACATGGAGTAAGACAGGCAGGTTTTCCAGGTTTGCTGGTGCACCTTTCATGGAGTAAGACAGGCAGGTTACCAGGCTTGCTGGTGCACCTAACATGGAGTAAGACAGGCAGGTTACCAGGCTTGCTGGTGCACCTTACATGGAGTAAGACAGGCAGGTTACCAGGCTTTCTGGTGCACCTAACATGGAGTAAGACAGGCAGGTTACCAGGCTTGCTGGGCACCTAACATGGGAGTAAGACAGGCAGGTTACCAGGGTTGCTGGTGACCTAACATGGGGGTAAGACAGGCAGGTTACCAGGCTTGCTGGTGCACCTAACATGGAGTAAGACAGGCAGGTTACCAGGCTTGCTGGTGCACCTTACATGGAGTAAGACAGGCAGGTTACCAGGCTTGCTGGTGCAAACCTAACATGGAGGAAGACAGCAGGTTACCAGCTTGCTGGCGCACCAACATGGAGGAAGACAGGCAGGTTACCAGGCTTGCTGGTGCACCTTACATGGAGTAAGACAGGCAGGTTACCAGGCTTGCTGGTGCACCTAACATGGAGTAAGACAGGCAGGTTACCAGGCTTGCTGGTGCACCTAACATGGAGTAAGACAGGCAGGTTACCAGGCTTGCTGGTGCACCTTACATGGAGTAAGACAGGCAGGTTACCAGGCTTGCTGGTGCACCTAACATGGAGTAAGACAGGCAGGTTACCAGGCTTGCTGGTGCATCCCTTTCATGGAGTAAGAAAAGGCAGGTTACCAGGCTTGCTGGTGTACCTTACATGGAGTAAGACAGGCAGGTTACCAGGCTTGCTGGTGCACCTAACATGGAGTAAGACAGGCAGGTTACCAGGCTTGCTGGTGCACCTTACATGGAGTTTAAAACAGGCAGGTTACCAGGCTTGCTGGTGCACCTAACATGGAGTAAGACAGGCAGGTTACCAGGCTTGCTGGTGCACCTAACATGGAGTAAGACAGGCAGGTTTTCCAGGCTTGCTGGTGCAAACCCAACATGGAGTAAGACGGCAGGTTCCAGCTTGCTGGTGCACCTAACATGGAGTAAGACAGGCAGGTTACCAGGCTTGCTGGTGCACCTAACATGGAATAAGACAGGCAGGTTACCAGGCTTGCTGGTGCACCTAACATGGAGTAAGACAGGCAGGTTACCAGGCTTGCTGGTGCACCTTACATGGAGTAAGACAGGCAGGTTACCAGGCTTGCTGGTGCACCTAACATGGAGGAAGAAAAGGAGGTTACCAGGCTTGCTGGTGCACCCCTTTCATGGAGTAAGACAGGCAGGTTACCAGGCTTGCTGGTGCACCTAACATGGAGTAAGACAGGCAGGTTACCAGGCTTGCTGGTGCACCTAACATGGAGTAAGACAGGCAGGTTACCAGGCTTGCTGGTGTACCTTACATGGAGTAAGACAGGCAGTTACCAGGCTTGCTGGTGCAACTAACATGGAGTAAGATAGGAGGGTTACCAGGCTTGCTGGTGCACCTAACATGGAGTAAGACAGGCAGGTTACCAGGCTTGCTGGTGTACCTTACATGGAGTAAGACAGGCAGGTTACCAGGCTTGCTGGTGCACCTAACATGGAGTAAGACAGGCAGGTTACCAGGCTTGCTGGTGTACCTTACATGGAGTAAGACAGGCAGGTTACCAGGCTTGCTGGTGCACCTAACATGGAGTAAGACAGGCAGGTTACCAGGCTTGCTGGTGCACCAACATGGAGTAAGACAGGCAAGGTTACCCGGCTTGCTGGTGCACCTAACATGGAGTAAGACAGGCAGGTTACCAGGCTTGCTGGTGCACCTAAAATGGAGTAAGACAGGGCAGGTTACCAGGCTTGCTGGTGACCTTACATGGGGTAAGACGGCAGTTACCAGGCTTGCCCGGTGCACCCAACATGGAGTAGACAGGCAGTTACCAGGCCTTTCTGGTGCACCTTACTGGAGAAGAAAAGGCAGGTTACCCGGCTTGCTGGTGCACCTAACATGAGTAAGACGGCAGGTTACCAGTTGCTGGTGCACCTTACATGGAGTAGACAGGCAGTTACCAGGCTTGCTGGTGCACCTTACATGGAGTTTAAAACAGGCAGGTTTTCCAGGCTTGCGGTGCACCTAAAATGGATAAGACAGACAGGTTACCAGCTTGCTGGGCACCTTACATGGAGTAAGACAGAGTTACCAGGCTTGTGTGCACCTTAACATTTGGGGTAAGACAGGCAGTTACAGGTTGCTGGTGCACCTTACATGGAGTAAACAGGCAGGTTACCAGGGTTGCTGGTGCACCTAACATGGAGTAAGACAGGCAGATTACAAGGATTGCTGGTGCCTTACATGGAGTAAACAGGCAAGGTTACCAGGCTTGCTGGTGTACCTTACATGGAGTAACAGGCAGGTTACCAAGCTTCTGGTGTACCTTAATGGGGTAAGACAGGCAGGGTTTTCCAGGCTTGCTGGTTCACCTTACATGGAGTAAGACACAGTTACCAAAGGGTTCTGGTGCACCTAACATGGAGTAAGACAGGCAGGTTACCAGCTTCTGGTGAACCTTACATGAGTAAGACAAGGCAGGTACAGGCTTGCTGGGTACCTTACATGGAGTAAGACAGGCAGGTTACCAGCTTGCTGGTGTACCTTACATGGAGAAACAGGCAGGTTACCAGCTTGTGGCGCACCTAACATGGGGAAGCAGCCCGTTACCAGGCTTGCTGGTGCACCTTACAGGAGTAAGAAAGGCGGTTACCAGGTTGCTGGTGCACCTAAAATGGAGTAAGACAGCAGGTTACAGGCTTGCTGGTGCACCTAAATGGAGGGAAGACAGGGAGGTTACCGGCTTGCTGGTGCACCTTTCATTTATAAGACAGGCAGGTTTTCCAGCTTGCTGGTGCACCTAACATGGAGTAAGACAGGCAGGTTACAGCTTGCTGGTGCATCTTTACATGGATAAGACAGGGCAGGTTACAGGCTTGCTGGTGTACCTTACATGGAGTAAGACAGGCAGGGTTACAGGCTTGGGTGGTGACCTAACATGGAGAAAGACAGGCCGGTTACAGGCTTGTGGGCACCTTACATGGAGTAAGACAGGAGGTACCAGGCTTGCTGGTGCAACCTAACATGGAGTAAACAGGCAGGTTTACCAGCTTGCGTGCACCTAACATGGAGTAAGACAGGCAGGTTACCCGGGTTGCTGGTGCACGTAAAATGGATAAGACAGGCAGGGTTTCCAGGCTTGCTGGTGCACCCTTTCAGGGGTAAAACAGGCGGTTCCAGGGTTGCTGGTGCACCTTTCATGGAGTAAGACAGGCAGGTTACCAGGTGCTGGGGCACCTTTTATGGAGTAAGACAGGCAGGTTTCCCGGCTTTCTGGTGCAAACCTTTCATGGGGTAAAACAGGCAGGTTTTGGGGTTGCTGGGGCCCTTACATGGAGTAAAAACAGACAGGTTTCCCGGTTCTGGTGTACCTTACTGGAGTAAGACAGCAGGTTACCAGGGTTTCTGGTGCCCTAACATGATAAGACGGAGGTTCCCGGGTTGCTGGTGCACCTAACAGGAGTAAGACAGGGAGGTTACCAGGCTTGCTGGTGACCTTACATGGAGTAAACAGGCGGTACCCGGGTTGCTGGTACCTTACATGGAGTAAGACAGGCAGGTTACCAGGCTTGCTGGTGACCTTACATGGAGTAAGAAAAGGGAGGTTACCAGGCTTGCGGTGCACCTACATGGAGTAAAAACAGGCAGGTTACCCGGGTTGCTGGGCACCTAACATGGATAAAACGGCAGGTTTCCAGGTTTCTGGGGTACCTAACATGGAGTAAGACAAGCAGGTTACCAGGGTTGCTGGGGCACCTTACATGGAGTAAGACAGGGAGGTTACCGCTTCTGGTGCCCTTAATGGGGTAAGACAGGCAGGTTACCAGGCTTGCTGGGGCACCTTAAAGGAGAAAAACGGCGGTTACCAGGGTTGCTGGTGCACCTAACAGGAGTAAGACAGGCAGGTTTCCAGGCTTTGGTGCCCTTCATGGAAAGACAGGGAGGGTTTCCAGGTTGTGTGCCCACTGGAGTAAGACAGGCAGGTTACCAGGCTTGCTGGGGCCCCTAACATGGGGTAAAAAGGCAGGGTTTCCGCTTGCTGGTGCACCCCACATGGAGTAAGACAGGCAGTTACCAGCTTGCTGGTGCCCCAAAATGGGGTAAACAGGCAGGTTTTAACCAGGCGTGGGCACCTAACAGGAGTAAAACAGGCGGTTTCCAGGGTTCTGGGCACCTTACATGGGTAAGACAGGCAGGTTACAGGGTTGCGGTGCCCTTACATGGAGAAAAGGCAGGTTACCAGGTTTCTGGTGCACCTACATGGGTAAGACAGGAGGTTACCAGGGTTTCTGGGACCTTACTGGGTAAGACGGGAGGTTACCAGGGGTTTCTGGTCACCCAAAATGGAGTAAACAGGCAGTTACCCGGCTTGTGGTGCACCTAACATGGAGTAAGACAGGGAGGTTACCAGGGTTGTGGGCACCTAACATGGAGTAAGACGGCAGGTTACCAGGCTTGCTGGTGCACCCCTTACATGGGGAAGACAGGGAGGTTACCAGGCTTTTCTGGTGCACCTAACATGGAGTAAGACAGGGAGGTTTTCCCGGTTGTGGTGCACCTAAAATGGAGAAGACAGGCAGGTTCCAGGGTTGCTGTGCACCCTTTAAAGGAGTAAAACAGGCAGTTACCAGGGTTGCTGGTACCTTTTTTTTTTTTTTTTTTTAAAGGGTAAGACAGGGAGGTTTCAGGGGTTTTGGGGGTACCTTACATGGAGTAAGAAGGCAGGGTTCATGGCTTGTGTGCCAACCTTACCTGGAGTAAGACAGGCAGGTTACCAGGGTTGCTGGGGCACCTAACATGGAGTAAGACAGGGGTTACCGGCTTGCTGGTGCACCTAACATGGATAAGACAGGCAGGTTACCAGGCGTGGTGCACCTACATGGAGTAAGAAGGCAGGTTACCAGGGTTTTCTGGGGGACCTTCTGGGGTAAGACGGCGGGACCAGGCTTGTGGTGCACCTTACATGGGGTAAGACAGGCGGTTACCAGGCTTGCTGGGGGACCTTTCATGGAGTAAGACAGGCGGTTTTCCAGGCTTTCTGGTGCACCCAAAATGAGTAAAACAGGCAGGTTTTAGGCTTCTGGTGCACCTTACATGGAGTAAGAGGCAGGTTCCGGCTTTTGGGGCACCAACATGGAGTAAAAAGGCAGGTTACCAGGCTTGCTGGGGGCACCCAACATGGAGTAAGACAGGCGGTTACCAGGCTTTCTGGTGCCCTTCATGGAGTAAAAGGTAGGTTCCAGGGTTTCTGGTCACCTAAAAAGGAGTAAACAGGGAGGGGTTTCCGGCTTGCTGGTGCACCTAACATGGAGTAAACGGCATTACCAGGCTTGCTGGGCCCTTACAGGAGTAAGACAGGCAGGTTCCAGGCTGCTGGTGCACCTTACATGGAGTAAGACAGGCAGGTTTTTCCAGGCTTGCTGGGGCACCTTACATGGGTAAGACAGGGGGGTACCAGGGTTGCTGGTGCACCTAACATGAGTAAGACAGACAGGTTTCCAGGCTTGCTGGTCCCTTCTGGATAAGACGGAGGGTTTCCCGGCTTCTGGGCACCCAAATGGGGTAAGCAGGAGGGGTTTCCAGGCTTGCTGGTGCACCTAACATGGAGTAAAACAGGCAGGAACCAGGGTTGCTGGTGCACCTTTCTGGGTAAACAGGGAGGTTACCGGCTTGCTGGTGTACCTTACTGGGGAAGACAGGCAGGTTACCAGGCTTGCTGTGTACCTTAATGGAGTAAGACAGGCAGGTTTCCAGGGTTGTGGTGTACCTTACGGATAAGACGGCGGTTACCCGGCTTGCTGGTGTACCTTACATGGGTAAGACAGGCAGGGGCCAGGCTTGCTGGTTACCCTTCATGGGGTAAGACAGGCAGTTACCCGGGGTGCTGGTGTACCTTACATGGGGTAAGACAGGCAGGTTACCAGGGTTTCTGGGGGCACCTTACATGGAGTAAGGGGCAGGCAGGTTCCGGCTGCTGGGCACCTAACATGGGTAAAACAGGCAGGTTACCAGGCTTGCTTGGGTACCTTACATGGGGTAAACAGGCAGGTTAAGGCTTGCTGGGGCACCTTACATGGAGTAAGAAGGCGGTTCCAGGGGTTGCTGGTGCACCCCAAATGGAGTAAAAGGGAGGTTACCAGGGTTGTGGGGCACCTAAATGGGGTAAGACAGGGGAGGTTACCCGGCTTGCTGGTGCACCTAAACAGGGGGAAGAAGGAGGTTACCCCGGTTGCTGGTGCCCTTACATGGAGTAGAAGGGGGTTTTCCAGGCTTGTGGTGCACCTAACATGGAGGGAAGACAGGAGGTTTTTCCGGTTTCTGGTGTACCTTTCATGGAGTAGCGGCAGGTTACCCGGCTTTTTGGTGCACCTTTTATGGATAAGACAGGCAGGTTTCCAGGCCCTTTTGGTGCACCTAAAATGGAGTAAGACAGGAGGTTACCCGGCTTGCTGGGTCCTTAAATAAAACAGGCAGGGTTTCCCGGGGTTGTGGGGCCCCTTTCATGGGGGTAAGACGGAGGTTCCCCGGGTTTCTGTGGCCCCAACATGGATAAGAAAAAGGCAGGTTACCAGGCTTGCTGGTGCACCCTTTCTGGAGTAAAGACAGGGAGGGTTTCCCGGGTTGCTGGTGCACCTTTCATGGAGTAAGACAGGGTTACCAGGCTTTGGTGCCCTTACATGGGGTAAAAAAGGCAGGGGACCAGGTTGCGGGCACCTAACATGGAGAAGACGGGAGGTTACCAGGCTTGCTGGTGCACCCTTTCATGGAGTAAGACAGGCAGGTTTCCAGGTTGCTGGGCACCTAACATGGAGTAAACAGGCAGGTTACCGGGTTGCTGGTGAAAATTACAGGAGTAAGACAGGGAGGTTTTCCAGGCTTGTGGTGCACCCTTTCATGGAGTAAAAACGGCAGGGGTTTCAGGCTTCTGGTGCCCTAAAAAGGAGTAAGAAGGCAGGTTACCGGTTCCCGGTGCACCTAACATGGAGTAAGACAGGCAGTTACCCGGCTTGCTGGGGACCTAAACATGGAGTAAAAACAGGAGGTTACCGGTTGGGTGCACCTTACATGGAGTAAGACACAGGGTTTCCAGGCTTTCTGGGGCACCAACATGGAGTAAGACAGGCGGTTGCCAGCTTGTGGTGCACCTAACATGGGTAAAACAGGGAGGTTTCCAGGCTTCTGGGGCCCTAACATGGGGTAAAAAAACAACAGGTTACCCGGGTTGCTGTGACCAAAAAGAGTAAAACAGGCAGGGTTTCCAGGCTTGCTGGGGGCACCAAAAGGAGTAAGACGGAGGTCCAGGCTTGCTGGTGTACCTTCATGGGAAGACAGGGAGGTTACAGGCTTTTTGGTGTACCCTTTCTATAAGACAGGCAGGTTACCAGGGTTTTTGGGGCCCTAACATGGATAAGACAGACAGGGACCAGGCTTTTTGGTGCACCTTACATGGAGTAAGAAGGCGGTTACCAGGGTTGCTGGTGCACCTAACATGGGGTAAAACAGAAAGGGTTTCCAGGGTTTCTGGTGCACCTTACATGATAAGACAGGGAGGTTACCAGCTTGCTGGTGCCCTAAATGGATAAGACGGCAGGTTACCAGGCTTGCGGGGCACCTAACATGGGGGTAAACGGCAGTTACCAGGCTTTCTGGTGCACCTTACATGGATAAGCAGGCAGGTTACCCGGTTGCTGGTGCACCTAACAGGGTAAGCAGGCAGGTTACCGGGTTGCTGGTGCACCTAACATGGGGTAAGACAGGGCGGTACCAGGCTTGCTGGTGCCCTTACATGAGTAAGACAGGCAGGGTTTCCAGGTTTGCTGGTGCCCTAACATGGAGTAAGACAGGCAGGTTTTCCAGGCTTGCGGTGCACCTTAATGGGTAAGACAGCAGGTTACCAGGCTTGTGGGCACCTAACTGGAGTAAGACAGGCAGGTTACCAGGCTTTTCTGGTGCACCAAAATGGGTAAGACGGAGGTTACCAGCTTGGTGCACCTAACATGGGGTAAGACAGGCAGGTTCCAGGCTTTCTGGTGCACCTACATGGAGTAAACAGCCCGGGGACCCCGGCTTGCTGGGGCACCTTCATGGAGTAAGACGGCAGGTTACCAGGCTTGCTGGTGCACCTTTTCATGGAGAAGACAGGCAGGTTTTCCAGGCTTGCTGGTGCACCTAAACATGGGTAAGAAGGCAGGTTACCAGGTTCTGTGCACCTAACAGGAGTAAGACAGGCAGGTTCCCGGCTTTCTGGTGCACCTTACTGGGGTAAGACAGGCGGGTTTCCCGGCTTTCGGTGCACCTTTCATGGAGTAAACAGGCAGGTTACCCGGGTTTGGGGCACCTAAAGGAGTAAGACAGGAGGTTACAGGCTTGTGGTGCATAACATGGGTAAGACAGGGAGGGGGTTTCCAGGCTTGCTTGGGGCACTTTCATGAGTAAGCAGGCAGGTTACCAGGCTTGCTGGGGCACCCCAAATGGAGTAGACAGGCAGGTTACCGGCTTGCTGGTGCACCTAACATGGGGTAAACAGGCAGGGTTTCCAGGGGTTTCTGGTGACCAACATGGGGTAAAACAGGCAGGGTACCAGGGGTTGCTGGTGTACCTTACAGGGGTAAGAAGCAGTTTCCAGGGGTTGGGTGTTAAACCTACATGGGGTAAAAGGAGGTTACCAGGCTTGCTGGCGCACCTAACATGGAGAAGAAGACAGGTTACCAGGGTTGCTGGGCACCTTACAGGGGTAAGACAGGGAGGTTTTCCCGGGTTGCTGGGGCACCTAACATGGAGTAAGACAGACAGGTTACCAGGCTTGCTGGGCACCTTCATGGAGTAAGAAAGGCGGGTTTCCAGGGTTGCTGGTGCACCTAACATGGAGTAAGACAGGCAGGGTTACCCCGGGTTTCTGGGGGCACCTAACATGGGGGTAAGACAGGCGGTTACCAGGCTTGCGGTGCACCCTTTCTGGAGTAAGCAGGCAGGTTACCAGGTTGCTGGGCACCCAACATGGAGTAAGACAGGGAGGTTACCAGGGGTTTCGGTGCACCAACATGAGTAAACGGCGGTTTCCGGCTTGCTGGTGCCCTTTCATGGATAAGAAGGGGAGGTTACCAGGTTTGCTGGTGCACCTAAATGGGGTAAACAGGCAGGTTACCAGGCTTCTGGGGCACCTTTCATGGGTAAAACAGGCAGGTTACCAGGGTTGCTGGTGCACCTAACATGGATAAAAAACAGGGAGGTTACCAGGCTTTTGGTGACCTAAAATGGAGTAAGAAGGCAGGTTACCAGGTTGTGGTGCACCTAACATGGAGTAAACAGGGGGGTTTTCCAGGTTGCTGGTGCACCCAACATGGATAAGAAGCCAGGTTTTCCAGGGTTTCGGTGCATTACAGGGGTAAGACAGGCAGTTACCAGGCTTGTGGGGCACCTTACATGGAGTAAGACAGGAGGTTCCAGGCTTGCTGGTGCCCCCAACATGGGGGTAAGACAGGGAGGTTTCCAGGGGGCTGGTGCCCCTAACATGGAGTAAGAAAAGGCAGGTTACCCGGCTTTGGGGCACCTTACAGGGTAAGACAGGCAGGTTACCAGGGTTGCTGGTGCACCTTACATGGAGTAAGACGGCAGGTTTCCAGGCTTGCTGGTGGGGACCTAACATGGAGAAGACAGGCAGGTTACCACTTGCTGGGGCACCTAAAATGGAGTAAGACGGGAGGTTTTCCAGGCTTGTTGGTGCCCTTACATGGAGTAAGACAGGCAGGTTACCAGGCTTGCTGGTGCACCTAACATGGAGTAAAAAAACAGGGAGGTTACCAGGCTTTTCTGGGGGCACCAACATGGAGTAAGACAGGCGGTTACCAGCTTGCTGGGCACCTAACATGGAGTAAACAAAACCCCCCTTCACAAGGGAACCTCTCAACCTCCTTCACATTAAAAAACTCCCTTTTTCCTCCCTTTCCTTCATTAGTCTTCCTTCATTCATTCTTCCTTTATTCATGTCTTCCTTTATTATGTCTTCCTTTATTTTAGTCTTCCTTCATTCATGTTTCCTTCTTATGTCTTCCTTCATTTTGCTCTTCATTTAAAAAATTTTTAATAAAGATAAAAAATAATAATAATAAAATTATTAAATTTTTATTATTATTTTATTTTATTATTTTATTATTATATTATGTTGTTTTTGTTGTTCGTTGTTGTTGTATGTTATTTTTTTTTTATAGAGTGGGGCCCTTTTTTTAAAATTGTTTATTTTTTATTGTTCCTATGTTGTTATTGTTATTGTTATGTTATTTTTTTGTTATGTTGAAGTATTGTTATTGTTTTTATGTTGTTATAGTTATTTTTTTTATTAATTTATATAATATATATATATATAAATATATATATAAAAATATATAAATTTTTTATATATATATATATATATATATATTATTTAAAAAAACATTACTGAGGGAAAATTTATCACAAAATCTTCATAAAAACCTGATGAAATTTAAATCATTATTTAATAAAACATTAAATCCAAAATTTCAATGAAATTTTGAAGTCCCAGTTCAAGTATATTAATTCAGAGTAACGTACAGATGTGGTATATGTTAGAATTTCTTTTAAAAATACGGTGAATTTTAATTAATAATGGAATGATATTTGCTAGGCGAGTGTTGAGGGAGTTGCTGCTGGTGGCGTGTGGCAACACCCGTCACTTATATACGTCAAAATAATCGTATTTTGAGTATATTTAAGATTATTTTGGTTGAGAATGTATAGTTCATGTGTCTCTCTCTCGCTAGGAGAGTAATACAAGGCAGATTAATGTGATAGGGAGGTTGTAAGAGGGAATATAAGAGAGGATAGTGCTGTGTGGTAGTGGTAGTGATGGTGGAGTAAAGGTAACAACAACAGTCAAGTCTGAGATACAACACAGGATGGCTGTGCTACTCCTCATCCTCCTTACACTGTGATATACCTTGTAGATATTAATGTACTTGTGCGTCCGTGTTCTCCCCGTGTTCGTATATTCTCTCCTGGTACTTGTGGATGGTGACGGGAGACTGGTGGAGTGATGTTAACTTAGAGTACAGCCTCCTTACTCTAGTTAATAAGTGATTATACTCGAAATTCTTGTGTCCTGAGTGCGGACCATTCTCAAAATAGACATAAGATGCTCGTGTGTAGTGTTTGCTCCCAGGTTTTTGAGTGATTTGCGTATGTAACTGGAAATATCTCGGTGTTAGTCACAGCCACGATCACTCCCTCTTAGCGATATCGAAAATTGGATTCCCGGGAGGTTAAATACATAATTGAAGAGTCCAGAGAAAAGACTGGATGTCCTCGCCATGGTAGACATTTGTCTGGAATTTCTGAAGCACAGACGAGGAAAGTTTATATAGAGGTAGCTTGAAAAACCATGATGTTTCACGTTACTTTTAATCAAACTAAGACGCTTATAAGTGCACTTATAAGTGAGGGTTTTATTATCATTTGATCATATGGTACACTACTATGTAGTTATTCTTTGTGTATTGGAGTGTATAGTTTAGGTGGCTTGGTTTAAGACAAGCCTGGCTTTGATCACGACGTCTACAACCCATGCCAGGAGACAGTATTTTCCTAATAAAATGAGCTGAAGACATTACAAACATAATGTAAGATGGTAAGATTGATCATCAACTTGTGTCCAAGAGAGCATGTACGCCAGGATGTATTTTAAAAATCTGGCGTTGCTTGAATTGATAGATTAAATCAACACTCGACCACCAGTCAAGTTGGACACTTGTTAGTTTCAGACGAGACTTCAGCTTGTGGCCTGGGTTGTAGGCAACAAGATGCGGGTATGGGTAGTGTTGTGGGTATGGGTAGCGGGTCTAGCAGCAGCAGTAACCTCCGAGTGGTCCTATGAAGGGGCCACCATCACCCTGGCCCACCTCAACCTCTCCTTCACCGATCCACAGACGGGCCACCAACGTACCTACATGGGCGAGGTGGGCAAATTCGGCAACGGGGCGGTGGGGGCCGCCTCAGGTGTCCTTGTTGTGGGCCACACGGCCCTTGGGGGCCCCCCTAGCAAGAACAACCGTCATGGGTGCTCCACACCCTGGGCGGCACCACCCCCAGCTGAACCCTGGGTGGCCCTGGTCTCACGTGGCCACTGCTCAGATAGAGAAAAAGTGGCCAACAGTTTGGCCCTGAATGCTTCGGCCATACTGGTGTATGCCAGAGATAATCATGCCCACCTCCAGAACATTGCTCTTTCATCTTTTTCACGTGAGTAAATATTTCTTGACACCTATAAGTAGCTTATATAATGTATTTCTCTCTTTCTCATATATATATATATATATATATATATATATATTATATATATATATATATATATATATATATATATATATATAGTGTATGTATATATGTACACATTAGCGGCACCAGGAAAGGTTGGCTTGATGTATGTATATATTTATGTATATATTTATGTATATATGTAAGTATGTATGTATATATGTATGTATATATGTATGTATATATGTATGTATGCATATGTCGTGCCGAATACGGAAAACTTGCGATTTTGTCTTAAATAGCAACGCTCTTCTTGCCGAATAAGGCAAGCGAAAATTTGTGTATGCAATAATTTCGCAAAAATCATTCTGAACCTAACGAAAAAATATATTTCATTGTGTTTGTTTATTATTAAATTATTGTAAATTTATCTAAAATATATTTAGTTGGATTAGGCTAAATTAAATTGCGCTTATTATAATACGGTTAGGTAAGTTTTCTAAGGTTCTTTTGGTACAAAATTAATTTTGGCATTAACATAAATGAAAAAATATATCTTTAAACGTATAAAAGAAAATTTTAGAAAGGGCTTAATTTTAAATGAGCTCTTGCTAATTGACCAGTTTTAACCATTTGGCACATATATGTATATATGTACGTACGTATGTATGTATGCATGGAAAATCACTCGCGAAGGCAGTATAACCCAGGTAAGAGGTTAATAAGAAGCTTGCAGATTCTTGCAATAAGAAATGTTTGAACCATGACAGTAATAATGTAACTACGACCCTTTGTGTGGTAAACCTGACGGACTTGAAACCCAGTAAGTCTGACTCACTTTTTGTAATTATTTACGCTGATGACTTTCCAAATTGTAGTACCAGATATATCACGGAACCTGTGGTGTTGTATTATGCATGAATTGTTAGTACTGGTCTTTGTTATGCAGTGGTCCCTCCCAGGGCCCCGTGGCTCGGTTGGTAGCGCACTCGGCTCACGTTCAGTGTTCGTGGTTCGATCCCCGGTACGGGTGGAAACATGGGGGTGTGTTTCCTTAAGACACCTACTGTCCCTGTTCACCTAGCAGTAAGTAGGTACCAGGGTGTTAGCCACCTTACACCTCCTGTCCCTGTTCACCTAGCAGTAAGTAGGTACCTGGGTGTTAGCCACCTTATACCTGCTGTCCCTGTTCACCTAGCAGTAAGTAGGTACGTGGGTGTTAGCCACATTATACCTGCTGTCCCTGTTCACCTAGCAGTAAGTAGGTACCTGGGTGTTAGCTGCCTTAAACCTGCTATCCCTGTTCATCTAGCAGTAAATAGGTACTTGAGTGTTAGTGGACTGGTGTGGGTGGCATCCTGGGGGTGGGGTGGCAGTATACCTCAGATAGTGCTGGACTTTGATATAAACTGAGGCAGGATAACATCTCTCAGCCTGTAAAACTGATGTGTAAAAAATGCTCCTGGTCCATGGAATCAGAGCTCTGCTCGATTTCCTTGAGTCCAGTATGAATGCCTTCCCCCCCTCCCCAGGCTCTACACGACCCTTGCGGATTTAGTGTTTCCTCGTGAATATAATAATAATAATAATAATGAAATACCGTGATATCTTCATTATGACGTCTCGAACCAGAGAGAAAAACGTCTAAACGTTTGTATAGCAGTTTACACAACCATCCTAGTGTTGTGTAAATTTACACAAAGAAACGTTTTAACCTTAACGTTTTGTATCACTTGACCATTTTAGCATTACGTAAACTTTTTGCAGTAATAGAAACGTTTTATGTATCGGGAACTATCCTAGTATTACGTAAATGTTTTTACAGTAGTTTTTAGAAACGTTTTATAATTCACTTGAACCATCCTGGTATTACGTAAACGTTTTGTAGTAATTTTATCGCTTGAGTCATAGCATTGCATAAACGTTTTTATAAAAGATAAACGTTTTAAATTATTAATTGAACCATCCTGGTATTACGTAAACGTTTTTTACAGTAATTTACAGATAACCATTATCTGGAGTTTAACTGGAAAGGGTTTCGGGGTTAACGCCCTCGCGGATCGGTCTGAGACCAGGCCTCATGGTGAATTAGGATCTGGTCAATCAGGCTGTTACTGCCGGCCGCACGCAAAGTGACGTGGAACCACAGCCCGGTTTGTCAGGTACTGACTTTAGGTGGCTGTCCAGTACCTTCTTGAAGACAGTCAGGGGTCTATTGGTAATCCCCCTTATGTATGCTGGGAGGCAGTTGAATAGCCTTGGGCCCCTGACACTTATTGTGTTGTCTCAGTGTACTCGTGGCACCCTTGCTTTTCATTGGGGGAATGTTGCATTACCAGATTCAAGAAATGCAACAGTATTGCTGCACCAAAACCTGTTTGACAGTAAATAATGGGTAAGTAAGTAACTTTATTAAGCACAGGTACACACAGTACAGTTACACAAATTATCACACACAGGTGGCAAAAGCTCTCGCTTCACACGCTGAGATGTCCGGGTTCGATTCTCGGCGAAGGTGGAAACATGGGACGTGTTTCTGTACACCGGTTGTCTATGTTCACTCACCAGTAAAATGGGTACCTGGTTGTTAGTAGACTGGTGTGGGTCGCATCCTGGGTGTTAGTAGAGTGGTGTGGGTCGCATCCTGGGTGTTAGTGGACTGGTGTGGGTCGCATCCTGGGTGTTAGTAGAGTGGTGTGGGTCGCATCCTGGGTGTTAGTAGAGGGGTGTGGGTCGCATCCTGGGTGTTAGTAGAGTGGTGTGGGTCGCATCCTGGGTGTTAGTAGAGTGGTGTGGGTCGCATCCTGGTTGTTAGTGGACTGGTGTGGGTCGCATCCTGGGTGTTAGTAGAGTGGTGTGGGTCGCATCCTGGGTGTTAGTAGAGGGGTGTGGGTCGCATCCTGGGTGTTAGTAGAGTGGTGTGGGTCGCATCCTGGTTGTTAGTGGACTGGTGTGGGTCGCATCCTGGGTGTTAGTAGAGTGGTGTGGGTCGCATCCTGGGTGTTAGTGGACTGGTGTGGGTCGCATCCTGGGTGTTAGTAGACTGGTGTGGGTCGCATCCTGGGTGTTAGTGGACTGGTGTGGGTCGCATCCTGGGTGTTAGTAGACTGGTGTGGGTCACATCCTGGGTGTTAGTGGACTGGTGTGGGTCACATCCTGGGTGTTAGTGGACTGGTGTGGGTCGCATCCTGGGTGTTAGTGGACTGGTGTGGGTCGCATCCTGGGTGTTAGTAGACTGGTGTGGGTCGCATCCTGGGTGTTAGTGGACTGGTGTGGGTCCGCATCCTGGGTGTTAGTGGACTGGTGTGGGTCGCATCCTGGGTGTTAGTAGACTGGTGTGGGTCGCATCCTGGGTGTTAGTGGACTGGTGTGGGTCGCATCCTGGGTGTTAGTGGACTGGTGTGGGTCGCATCCTGGGACAAAACTGACCTAATTTGCGGGAAATGCTCTGTATAACAAAGTTCTTTCTGTATAGTAGTATGTTATTGTCAACTATGGTCTGTATACTTTGTACATACACTTGTAGCAGATAAAGATATTATTATTATTATTATTATCATTATTATTATTATTATTATTATTATTATATTATTATTATTATTATCATTATCATTATTATTATTATTATTATTATTATTAATTATTATTATTATTATAATTATTATTATTATTATTATAATTATTATTATTATTATTATAATATTATTATTATTATCATTATAATTATTAATTTATTATTATTTAAATTATTATTATTATTTTTATTATTATTATTATTATAATTATTATTATTATTATTATAATTATTATTATTATTATTATTATTATTATTATTATTATTATTATTATGCACCAAGATAACCCAAGAGAAGTCAAAGTGACTTATTTCCATTATGGTTCTTGTAGTCTGCAATTCACGTTTTATTTTTTATTTTTAATACATGGACTGTGTCCCACCAAGGCAGGGTGACCTGAGAAAGAAGAAACACTCATCATCATTCTCTCCATCACTGTCTTGCCAGAGGCAACATCAACACCCCTCCAGAGTGCAGACACTCTACTTCCACCTCCAGGACTCAAGTCCGGCTGACCAGTTTCCCTGAATCCCTTCATAACTGTTGCATTAACACTGAGATATTCATTTAATCACTACTTTAAGTATTATACTCAGAGAATTTCATCACTATTTTTATTGATTAAAACTTGTGTGAGTCATGTGGGTTTAGATCTTAGTTTTGATTGTATGCCACAGTGTCCCTTGGCCTGGTTGGCAACGCTTTCGCCTCACACACAGTGTCTGTGGTTCGATCCCCGGCACGGTTGGAAACATTGGACGTGTTTCCTTACACCAGCTGTCTCTGTTCACCTAGCAGTAAGTAGGTACCCTAATATTAGTCACCTTGCACCAAGTGTTCCTGTTCGCCCCCATCTTATTCCTTATCCTCATATCAGACATAAACAGAGATATACACCACAGCACCGTATCATCCTGTGCAGATGATACTAGGATCTGTATGAGGCTGTCATCTGCTGAGGACGCGGTTAACCTCCAAGAAGATATAAACAAAGTTTTCCAGTGGGCAACGGTAAACAATATGATGTTCAATGAGGACAAATTCCAACTACTCCGTTATGGAAAACTGGAGGAGATAATAACTAGAACAGAGTATACTACTGACTCCGGCCATACAATAGAGCGGAAAAATAATGTAAGGGACCTGGGAGTAGTAATGTCTGACGATCTCACTTTCAAGGATCACAACAGTGCCACGATCGCACGTGCAAAGAAAATGATAGGATGGATAATGAGAACTTTCAAAACGAGAGATGCCAAGCCCATGATCATTTTCGAATCACTTGTTCTCTCTAGGCTGGAATACTGCTGTACATTAACATCTCCATTCAAAGCAGGTGAAATCGCAGATCTAGAGAGTGTACAGAGATCCTTTACTGCACGTATAAGTTCTGTCAAGCACCTTAACTACTGGGAACGCTTGGAAGCACTTGACTTGTACTCGTTGGAACGCAGGAGGGAGATATATCATAATCTACACTTGGAAAATCTTGGAAGGAATGGTCCCAAATCTGCACACACAAAATCACCCCCTACGAAAGTAAAAGACTGGGCAGGCGATGCAAAATGCCCCAATAAAAAGTAGGGGCGCCATTGGTACACTAAGAGAAAACACCATAAGTGTCCGGGGCCCAAAACTGTTCAACAGCCTCCCATCAAGCATTAGGGGAATTGCCAATAAACCCCTGGCTGCTTTCAAGAGAGAGCTGGACAGATACCTAAAGTCAGTGCCGGATCAGCCGGGCTGTGGCTCGTACGTTGGACTGCGTGCGGCCAGCAGTAACAGCCTAGTTGATCAGGCCCTGATCCATTGGGAGGCCTGGTCATGGACCGGGCCGCGGGGGCGTTGATCCCTGGAATAACCTCCAGGTAACCTCCAGGTAAGAAGTAGGTACCTGGGTGTTAGCTATCTGGTGTGGGTGGCATCCTGGAGTTTACCTGGAGAGGGTTTCCTGGGGGACAAAATTAACCTAAGTTGCGGGAAATGCTCTGTATAACCAGGAACTTTATATATAGTATGACACTGATGTCAACTATGGTCCTGTATAAGTTGCATAATGTACTTGTCAAATATATATATATATTATAATATTATATATATATATATATATATATATATTATGTATGTGTATATATATATATAATATATATATATACTATAATATTATATATATATATATAATATATATATATATATATATATATATTATTGAGGGATTTACACTTCAGTATGTATATACATTGAGATATATATAGTACACCTCTCGTATTAAATTGCTGTAGTGTAAGTGTTTACTGTTTGTACGAAGACAGTGGTGTAGTTCTGTGAATTGAAGAGTGTTAATATTCTGGTTTAGCTGAGTGGTCGCTTAATGTAGTTAAGTGAACACCAGCTGTGTCTGTAAGTGGCAGGATGAACAACGTAGTAGTAGCAGGATGAACAACGTAGTAGTGGCAGGATGAACAACGTAGTAGTGGCAGGATGAACAACGTAGTAGTTGCAGGATGAACAACGTAGCAGTGGCAGGATGAACAACGTAGTAGTGGCAGGATGAACAACGTAGTAGTGGCAGGATGAACAACGTAGTAGTGGCAGGATGAACAACGTAGTAGTTGCAGGATGAACAACGTAGCAGTGGCAGGATGAACAACGTAGTAGTGGCAGGATGAACAACGTAGTAGTGGCAGGATGAACAACACAGCAGTTACAGGATGAACAACGTAGTAGTGGCAGGATAAACAACGTAGTAGTGGCAGGATGAACAACGTAGTAGTGGCAGGATGAACAACGTAGTAGTGGTAGGATGAACAACGTAGTAGTGGCAGGATGAACAACGTAGTAGTGGCAGGATGAACAACGCAGTAGTGGCAGGATGAACAACGTAGTAGTGGCAGGATGAACAACGTAGTAGTGGCAGGATGAACAACGTAGTAGTGGCAGGATGAACAACGTAGTAGTGGCAGGATGAACAACGTAGTGGCAGGATGAACAACGTAGTAGTGTAGGATGAAACTAAGTAGTGCAGGATGAACAACGTAGTAGTGGCAGGATGAACAACGTAGTAGTGGCAGGATGAACAACGTAGTAGTGGCAGGATGAACAACGTAGTAGTGGCAGGATGAACAACGTAGTAGTGGCAGGATGCACAACACAGCAGTTACAGGATGAACAACGTAGTAGTGGCAGGATGAACAACACAGCAGTTACAGGATGAACAACGTAGTAGTGGCAGGATGAACAACGTAGTAGTGGCAGGATGAACAACGTAGTAGTGGCAGGATGAACAACGTAGTAGTGGTAGGATGAACAACGTAGTAGTGGCAGGATGAACAACGTAGCAGTGGCAGGATGAACAACGTAGTAGTGGCAGGATGAACAACGTAGTAGTGGCAGGATGAACAAACAGGTAGTGCAGGATGAACAACGTAGAGTGGCAGGATGAACAACGTAGTACAGGAAATGAAACACGTAGCAGTGGCAGGATGAAAAAACCGTATGTAATGGCAGATGAACAACGTAGTAGTGGCAGCGTGAGGATGAACAACGTAGTAGTGGCAGGATGAACAACGTAGCAGTGGCAGGATGAACAACGTAGCAGTGGCAGGATGAACAACGTAGTAGTGGCAGGATGAACAACGTAGCAGTGCCAGGATGAACAACCCAGCAGTGACTGTGTACACGTAGCAGGATGAACAACGTAGTAGTGGCAGGATGAACAACACAACAGTGACTGTACACGTAGCAGGATGAACAACGTAGTAGTGGCAGGATGAACAACGTAGCAGTGGCAGGATGAACAACGCAGCAGTGAGTGAGACTGTATAGTGCAGGATGAACAACGTAGTAGTGGCAGGATGAACAACGTAGTAGTGGCAGGATGAACAACGTAGCAGTGGCAGGATGAACAACACAACAGTGACTGTACACGTAGCAGGATGAACAACGTAGTAGTGGCAGGATGAACAACGTAGTAGTGGCAGGATGAACAACGTAGTAGTGGCAGGATGAACAACGTAGTAGTGGCAGGATGAACAACGTAGCAGTGGCAGGATGAACAACGTAGCAGTGGCAGGATGAACACATAGCAGCAGGATGAACAACGTAGTGCAGATGGACAGTAGTGGCAATGAACAACGTAGCAGTGGCAGGATGAACACACAGTACTGTTACGTCGCAGATGAACAACGTAGTAGTGGCAGGATGAACAACGTAGCAGTGGCAGGATGAACAACGTAGTAGTGGCAGGATGAACAACGTAGCAGTGGCAGGATGAACAACGTACAGTGGCAGGATGAACAACGTAGTGGCAGGATGAACAACGTAGCAGTGGCAGGATGAACAACAACAGTTCAGGATGAACAAAGTAGTAGTTGCAGGATGAACAACACAGCATTTGATAAATTAGACACATGTGCAACTCTTGGGTATCTTTATTGAGGAAACGTTTCGCCACACAGTGGCTTCGTCAGTCCATACGTAGGAGAAACTTGAAGAACAGGAGGAGAATGAGGTAATCAGTCCCTCAACCTTGAGTCGATGTGTTCAGTCCATCAACATGTCGGTTCTCTGAACCATTCATCTACAAACACAGCAGTTGCAGGATGAACAACGTAGTAGTGCAGGATGAACAACATCATGCAGTGATGACAACGTAGGTCAGGATGAACAACGTAGTAGTGGCAGGATGAACAACGTAGTGGCAGGATGAATAACGTAGTAGTGGCAGGATGAACAACACAGGAGTGGCTGTACACGTAGCAGGATGAACAACACAAGTGACTGTAGTGGCAGGATGAACAACACAGTGGCAGGATGAACAACACAACATGACGGATGATACAACAAGCCAGGATGAACAACGTAGTAGGCGCAGGATGAACACACAGTTGCAGGATGAACACACAACAGGATAAAAACGTAAGCGGGGATGAACAACGCACAGTGGCAGGATGAACACATGGAGCAGTAAACAGCAGGATGAACAACGTAGTAGTGGATAAAAGCAGTGGCAGATGAACAAGGAGCAGTACAGCAGGATGAACAACGATGATGAGCAGGAGAGAATGAACAACGCATCACTGGCAGAGGATGAACAACGCATCACTGGCAGAGGATGAAACAACTGCAACATCACTGGCAGCAGGATGAACAACGCATCACTGGCAGAAGGATGAACAACGCATCACTGGCAGCAGGATGAACAACGCATCACTGGCAGAAGGATGAACAACGCATCACCGGCAGAAGGATGAACAACGCATCACTGGCAGAAGGATGAACAACGCATCACTGGCAGAAGGATGAACAACGCATCACTGGCAGAAATGAACAACGCATCACTGGCAGCAGGATGAACAATGCAACAGTACCAGCAGGATGAACAACGAAGCAGGATGAACAATGCAAGAGTACCAGCAGGATGAACAACGAAGCAGGATGAACAATGCAAAGACCATGAACAGATGAACAACGTACCGCAGGATGAACAACGAAGCAGGATGAACAATGCAAGAGTACCAGCAGGATGAACAACGAAGCAGGATGAACAATGCAACAGTACCAGCAGGATAAACAACGTAGCAGGACGAACAACGCATCACTGGCAGCAGGATGAACAACGCGTCACTGGCAGCAGGATGAACAACGCATCACTTGCAGCAGGATGAACAACGCATCACTGGCAGCAGGATGAACAACGCATCGCTGGCAGCAGGATGAACAACACATCACTGGCAGCAGGATGAACAACGCATCACTGGCAGCAGGATGAACAACGCATCACTGGCAGCAGGATGAACAACGTAGCAGGGTGAACAACGCATCGCTGGCAGCAGGATGAACAACGCATCACTGGCAGCAGGATGAACAAACGCATCACTGGCAGCAGGATGAACAACGTAGCAGGATGAACAACGTAGCAGGATGAACAACGTAGCAGGATGAACAACGTAGCAGGATGAACAACGCATCGCTGGCAGCAGGATGAACAACGCATCACTGGCAGCAGGATGAACAACGCATCACTGGCAGCAGGATGAACAAAGCATCACTGGCAGCAGGATGAACAACGTAGCAGGATGAAGAACGTAGCAGGATGAACAACGTAGCAGGATGAACAACGCATCAATGGCAGCAGGATGAACAACGCATCACTGGCAGCAGGATGAACAACGTAACAACAAAAAGATGGAGTGAACACCACACTGAACACAACGCGAACACACTGAACATGTGAACACAACACGTAAACGCGCTGAACATGTGAACACAAAATTTAACGCACTGAACATGTGAACACAATGAACACCGTGTGAACACTGAACACGACGTGAACACAACTGAATACGGCGTGAACACACTGAACACGACATAAACACAACACTGAACACGGTGTGAACACTGAACACGACATGAACACAACACAGAACACGGTGTGAACACACTGAACACTTGAACACAACACTGAACACGACATAAACACAACACTGAACACGGTGTGAACACTGAACACGACATAAACACAACACTGAACACCGTGTGAACACTGAACACTTGAACACAACACTGAACACGGTGTGAACACACTGAACACAACACTGAACACAGTGTGAACACACTGAACACTTGAACACAACACTGAACACGGTGTGAACACACTGAACACAACACTGAACACGGTGTGAACACTGAACACGACATGAACACAACACTGAACACGGTGTGAACACTGAACACGGTGTGAACACTGAACACGACATGAACACAACACTGAACACGATGTGAACACTGAACACATGAATACAACACTGAACACGGTGTGAACACTGAACAAGAACACAGCACTGAACACGGTGTGAACACTGAACACATGAACACAACACTGAACACGGTGTGAACACTGAACACGACATGAACACGGTGTGAACACTGAACAAGAACACAACCATGAACACGGTGTGAACACTGAACAAGAACACAACCCTGAACACGGTGTGAACACTGAACATGAACACCACCTTGAACACGGTGTGAACACTGAACATGAACACAACCCTGAACACGGTGTGAACACTGAACATGAACACAACCCTGAACACGGTGTGAACACTGAACAAGAACACAACCTTGAACACGGTGTGAACACTGAACACGAACACAACCCTGAACACGGTGTGAACACTGAACAAGAACACAACACTGAACACGGTGTGAACACTGAACATGAACACAACCCTGAACACGGTGTGAACACTGAACAAGAACACAACCCTGAACACGGTGTGAACACTGAACATGAACACAACCCTGAACACGGTGTGAACACTGAACACGAACACAACCCTGAACACGGTGTGAACACTGAACACGAACACAACCCTGAACACGGTGTGAACACTGAACACGAACACAACCCTGAACACGGTGTGAACACTGAACACGAACACAACACTGAACACGGTGTGAACACTGAACACGAACACAACCCTGAACACGGTGTGAACACTGAACACGAACACAACCCTGAACACGGTGTGAACACTGAACAAGAACACAACCCTGAACACGGTGTGAACACTGAACACGAACACCACTTTGAACACGGTGTGAACACTGAACATGAACACAACCCTGAACACGGTGTGAACACTGAACAAGAACAACACTGAACACTGTGTGAACACTGAACAAGAACACAACACTGAACACGGTGTGAACACTGAACACCACAATGAACAATTCACTCGTTAACGCACTCGTCGTGGAAGCGGAAAACCCGTAAGGGGGATCACAATTCCGTAGATATTGAGGTTTGATCCGAGGCAGGGGAGGAGTAGCAGCTCCAGACCCTCAGATCAACAGCCGTTGTGCCTTACTGAAGGAGATGAGACGTGGGTTGGTTAGTGAGGTTGGAAGCCTGTCCACTACACGATTGTCGTGAAGGCTGTATATACACTGAGATTTGTAGATGAATGGTTCAGAGAACCGACATGTTGATAAATTAGATACATATGCAACTCTTGGGTATCTTTATTGAGGAAACGTTTCGCCACACAGTGGCTTCATCACTCCATACGTAGGAGAAACTTGAAGAACAGGAGGAGAATGAGGTAATCAGTCCCTCAACCTTGAGTCGATGTGTTCAGTCCATCAATCTTGAATAGAATCTCCTCCTGTTCTTCAAGTTTCTCCTACGTATGGAGTGATGAAGCCACTGTGTGGCGAAACGTTTCCAAGAGTTGCATATGTGTCTAATTTATCATACACTGAGATATACACCTGTCAGTGTACATACACTGAGATATACACCTGTCATTGTATATACACTAAGAGATATACAACTGTCATTGTATATACACATATACACTTGTCAGTGTATATACACTGATATACACCTGTTTGTGTATATACACTGATATACACCTGTCAGTGTATATACATAGAGATATATACTTGTCAGGGTATATACACAGACATACACCTGTCACTATATACACCGAGAGATATACACTTGTCAGTGTATATACAACGAGAGATATACACCTGCAGGGGTATATACACAGATATACACCTGTCATTGTATGTACAGATATTCACCTGCCATTGTATATACACAGATATACACCTGTCATTGTATGTGCACAGATATACACCTGTCAGGGTATATACACAGATATGCACCTGTCAGGGTATATACACAGATATGCACCTGTCAGGGTATATACACAGATATGCACCTGTCAGGGTATATACACAGATATACACCTGTCAGGGTATATACACAGATATACACCTGTCAGGGTATATACACAGATATACACCTGTCAGGGTATATACACAGATATACACCTGTCAGGGTATATACACAGATATACACCTGTCAGGGTATATACACAGATATACACCTGTCAGTATATGTACACAGATATATACAGAGTGAGAGTTACTAGGGAGTAAGACTCACCAAGGAGTAAGAGTGAGAGTTACCAGGTCGTAAGAGTGAGAGTTACCAGGTCGTAAGAGTGAGAGTTACCAGGGAGTAAGATTGAGTCACCAGGAAGTAAGTCACCAGGGAGTAAGAGTCACCAGGAAGTGAAAGTCACCAGGGAGTAAGAGTCACCAGGGAGTGTGTGAACAACCCGGAAAAGGGGAAGTGTGTGGTAGTGACTGCAGAGCAGCCGCGGCCAGACAGCGAGGGGGGAGGGGGAGGGTGGACTTGTCTACCTAAAAAGAGGTTAGCGGGATTATGCCAGGAATGCCCAGGGCAGGGCAAGATATCCAGCCTGCTGCACCAAGGTCACAGCCAGTGCTCTGCTGCTGCAAATGTTTACCTGGTGCTGAGCTGCAGTCATTGCTGCTTCAAGATGTGGGGCCACTCACCAAGGATCATATGTAATCGAGTGTGGGGCCACTCACCAAGGATGATGGGTGTCTGGTGTGTTTGTGTGTGTGGGGGGTCCACTCACCCGTTATGGCAGGTATCTGGTGTGTGGTCGGGGGCCACTCACAAAGGATGACAGGTATCTGGTGTATGTGGAGGCCACTCACCAGGCATGACAGGTATCTAGTGTGGAGGCCACTCACTAAGGGTGACAGATATCTGGTGTGTGTGTGTGTGTGTGTGTGTGTGTGTGTGTGTGTGTGTGTGTGTGTGTGTGTGTGGAGGCCATTCACCAAGGATGACTGGTATTGAGTGTGGAGGTCACTCACCAAACATGACAGGTATCGAGTGTGGAGGTCACTCACCAAACATGACAGGTAGCTAGTGTGGAGGCCACTCACCGAGCATGACAGGTATCTACTATGGAGGCAACTTACCGAGCATGACGGGTATCTATTATGGAAACCACTCACCAAGCATGACAGGTACCTGGTGTGTGGAGGCCACTCACCAAGCATAACAAGTATCGAGTGTGGAGACCACTCACCGAACATTAAGAGATAAGATAAGATAAGAAAATTACAGGTATCTAGTATGGAGGTCACTTACCAAGGATGACAGGTATCTGGTGTGGGTGTGGAGGTCACTTACCAAGGATGACAGGTATCGAGTGTGGGGCAACTCACCAGGCATGAAAGGTATCTAGTTTGGAGACCACTCACCGATTACAGGTATCTGGTATGTGTGGAGGCCACTCACCAAGGATGACAATTATCTGGTGTTTGTATGGGGGACACTCACCAAAGATAACAAGTACCTGGTGTGTACGTGGGGCCACTCACCAAGAACGACAGGAATCTGGTGTGTACGTGGGGGCCACTCACCAAGAACGACAGGAATCTGGTGTGTACGTGGGGGCCACTCACCAAGAACGACAGGAATCTGGTGTGTGTGGAGGCCACTCACCAAGAACGACAGGAATTTGGTGTGTGTGGAGGCCACTCACCAAGGATGACAGGTATTTGGTATGTGTGGAGGCCACTCACCAAGGATGACAATAAGATTTCGTTCGGATTTTTAACCCCGGAGGGTTAGCCACCCAGGATAACCCAAGAAAGTCAGTGCGTCATCGAGGACTGTCTAACTTATTTCCATTGGGGTCCTGAATCTTGTCCCCCAGGATGCGACCCACACCAGTCGACTAACACCCAGGTACCAATTTGCTGCTAGGTGAACAGGACAACAGGTGTGAGGAAACGTGTCGAAATGTTTCCACCCGCCGGGAATCGAACCCGGGCCCTCCGTGTGTGAAGCTGGAGCTTTGGCCACCAGGCCACCGGGTATCGAGTGTGGGGCCACTCACTAGGCATGGCAGGTATCTAGTGTGGAGGCCACTCACTAAGGGTGACAGGTATCTGGTGTGTGTGTGGAGGCCACTCACCAAGGATGGCATATCGAGTGTGGGGCCACTCACTAAGCATGCCAGGTATCTAGTGTGGAGGCCACTCACCGAAAATTACAGGTATCTAGGAGGCCAGTCACCAAGCATGAGAGGTATCGAGTGTGGGGTCACTCACATAGGATGACAGTTATCAGGTGTGGGTGGGGGGCCACTCACCAAGGATGACAGGTATCTGGTGTGATTGTGGAGGCCACTCACCAAGGATGACAGGTATCTGGTATGTGTTGGGGCCACTCACACAGGATGACAGGTATCTGGAGTGTGTGTAGGGGCCACTCACCAAGAACAACAGGTATCTGGTGTGTGTGTGTGGGGGCCACTCACCAAGGATGACAGGTATCTGGTGTGATTGTGGAGGCCACTCACCAAGGATGACAGGTATCTGGTATGTGTGGGGGCCACTCACCAAGGATGACAATTATCTGGTATGTGTGGGGGCCACTCACCAAGGATGACAAGTATCTGGTTGTGTGTGTGGGGCCACTCACCAGAACAGGTATCTGGTGGGGGCCACTCACCAAGGATGACAGGTATCTGTGTGATTGTGGGGCCACTCACCAAGGATGACAAGTATCTGGTTGTGTGGTGTGGTGGTTGGGGCCACTCACACAAGGATGACATCGGTGTATGGTGGCCTCACCAAGGGTGCTAGTCTGTGTTGTGTGGGGCCACTCACCAAGGATGACTATTTGATGTGTGGGCCTAGGTGATGGGTTGTGGGCCACTCACCAAGGATGACAGGTATCTGGTGTGTGTGTGTGGGGCCACTCACCAAGGATGACAGGTTCTGGTGTGTGTGTGGGTTTATCAAGTGTGAAGTGTACTTGGTGTTTAGTGGGGCCACTCACCAAGATGTCAGGTATTGATATGTGTGTGTGTGTGTGTGTGTTTAGGGGCCACTCACCAAGATGATAATTCTGCTGAGTGGGGATCCAAGGAAAAGTTGCTGTGTTATTGTACCTGTCTTGACACAGGTTGTTAATATACAACATTATTCCAGCCTAGCAATAACAATTAATTTCAAGAAGATCATCACTGCCTTATCATCTGTTGTTTTGAAGGTTCTAGTTATCCAGCCTATGCTTACAGTTGCAATAACAAAACTGTTGTAATCCTTGTTTGTGAGTTGGTGTGATAGAAACACGTCTGGGTGTTGACCAAGTACTTGTACTCCATGCCCCTGCTTACCAAGCAGTTAGCAGATACCTGGATGTTAGGTAACTGTTGTGACTCACATCTTGGCCAAGAAGTCCGACATATATACTAGGATTTTATTTAGGAATTCACGACATAACGTACATGGTTCTGTAAGATAACAGGTTTAGTTTGGATTTTTAACCCCGTAGTGTTAGTCACGAAGGATAACCCGGGGTAGGGAGGGTTAGAAACCCAGGATAACCCAGGGTAGGGAGGGTTAGCTACCCAGGATAACCCAGGGTAGGGAGGGTTAGCTACCCAGGATAACCCAGGGTAGGGACTGTTAGTCACCCAGGATAACCCAGGGTAGGGAGTGTTAGTCACCCAGGATAACCCAGGGTAGGGAGTGTTAGTCACCCAGGATAACCCAGGGTAGGGAGGGTTAGCTACCCAGGATAACCCAGGGTAGGGAGGGTTAGCTACCCAGGATAACCCAGGGTAGGGAGTGTTAGTCACCCAGGATAACCCAGGGTAGGGAGTGTTAGTCACCCAGGATAACCCAGGGTAGGGAGTGTTCGCCACCCAGGATAACCCAGGGTAGGGAGTGTTACCCACCCAGGATAACCCAGGGTAGGGAGTGTTAGCCACCCAGGATAACTCAGAGTAGGGAGTGTTAGCCACCCAGGATTACCCAGGGTAGGGAGTGTTAGCCACCCAGGATAACCCAGGGTAGGGAGTGTTAGCCACCCAGGATAACCCGGGTAGGGAGTGTTAGCCACCCAGGATAACCCAGGGTAGGGAGTGTTAGCCACCCAGGATAACCCAGAGTAGGGAGTGTTAGCCACCCAGGAAACCCAGGGTAGGGAGTGTTAGCCACCCAGGATAACCCAGGTAGGGAGTGTTAGCCACCCAGGATAACCCAGGTAGGGAGGGTTAGCCACCCAGGATAACCCAGGGTAGGGAGTGTTAGCCACCCAGGATAACCCAGGGTAGGGAGTGTTAGCCACCCAGGATAACCCAGGGTAGGGAGTGTTCGCCACCCAGGATAACCCCCGGGTAGGGAGCGTTAGCCACCCAGGATAACCCAGGGTAGGGAGTGTTTTGCCACCCAGGATAACCCGGGTAGGGAGTGTTAGCCACCCAGGATAACCCAGGGTAGGGAGTGTTAGCCACCCAGGATAACCCAGAGTAGGGAGTGTTAGCCACCCAGGATAACCCAGGGTAGGGGGTGTTACCCACCCAGGATAAACCCCGGTAGGGAGTGTTAGCCACCCAGGATTACCCAGGTAGGGAGTGTTAGCCACCCAGGATAACCCAGGTAGGGAGTGTTAGCCACCCAGGATAACCCAGGGTAGGAGTTTAGTCACCCAGGATAACCCAGGGTAGGGAGTGTTAGCCACCCAGGATAACCCAGGGTAGGGAGTGTTAGCCACCCAGGATAACCCAGGGGAGGGAGTGTTAGCCACCCAGGATAACCCCGGGTAGGGAGGGTTAGCCACCCAGGATAACCCAGGGTAGGGAGCGTTAGCCACCCAGGATAACCCAGGGTAGGGAGTGTTAGCCACCCAGGATAACCCAGGGTAGGGAGTGTTACCCACCCAGGATAACCCAGGGTAGGGAGTGTTAGCCACCCAGGATAACTCAGAGTAGGGAGTGTTAGCCACCCAGGATTACCCAGGGTAGGGAGTGTTAGCCACCCAGGATAACCCAGGGTAGGGAGTGTTAGCCACCCAGGATAACCCGGGTAGGGAGTGTTAGCCACCCAGGATAACCCAGGGTAGGGAGTGTTAGCCACCCAGGATAACCCAGAGTAGGGAGTGTTAGCCACCCAGGATAACCCAGGGTAGGGAGTGTTAGCCACCCAGGATAACCCAGGGTAGGGGGTGTTAGCCACCCAGGATAACCCAGGGTAGGGAGGGTTAGCCACCCAGGATAACCCAGGGTAGGGAGTGTTAGCCACCCAGGATAACCCAGGGTAGGGAGTGTTAGCCACCCAGGATAACCCAGGGTAGGGAGTGTTCGCCACCCAGGATAACCCAGGGTAGGGAGCGTTAGCCACCCAGGATAACCCAGGGTAGGGAGTGTTAGCCACCCAGGATTTAAACCCCGGGTAGGGAGTGTTAGCCACCCAGGATAACCCAGGGTAGGGAGTGTTAGCCACCCAGGATAACCCAGAGTAGGGAGTGTTAGCCACCCAGGATAACCCAGGGTAGGGAGTGTTACCCACCCAGGATAACCCAGGGTAGGGAGTGTTAGCCACCCAGGATTACCCAGGGTAGGGAGTGTTAGCCACCCAGGGTAACCCAGGGTAGGGAGTGTTAGCCACCCAGGATAACCCGGGTAGGGAGTGTTAGCCACCCAGGATAACCCAGGGTAGGGAGTGTTAGCCACCCAGGATAACCCAGAGTAGGGAGTGTTAGCCACCCAGGATAACCCAGGGTAGGGAGTGTTAGCCACCCAGGATAACCCAGGGTAGGGAGTGTTAGCCACCCAGGATAACCCAGGGTAGGGAGGGTTAGCCACCCAGGATAACCCAGGGTAGGGAGTGTTAGCCACCCAGGATAACCCAGGGTAGGGAGTGTTAGCCACCCAGGATAACCCAGGGTAGGGAGTGTTCGCCACCCAGGATAACCCAGGGTAGGGAGTGTTAGCCACCCAGGATAACCCAGGGTAGGGAGTGTTAGCCACCCAGGATAACCCAGGGTAGGGAGTGTTAGCCACCCAGGGTAACCCAGGGTAGGGAGTGTTAGCCACCCAGGATAACCCAGGGTAGGGAGTGTTAGCCACCCAGGATAACCCGGGTAGGGAGTGTTAGCCACCCAGGATAACCCAGGGTAGGGAGTGTTAGCCACCCAGGATAACCCGGGGTAGGGAGTGTTAGCCACCCAGGATAACCCGGGGTAGGGAGTGTTAGCCACCCAGGATAACCCGGGGTAGGGAGTGTTAGCCCCCAGGATAACCCAGGGTAGGGAGTGTTAGCCACCCAGGATAACCCAGGGTAGGGAGGGTTAGCCACCCAGGATAACCCAGGGTAATAACCACGACCTCCCATTACCTCTTCTGGATTTCGTCTAGTGGATCTCTGTGTTAATTTTAACCTCTTCAAGTATCAGGACAACTGTTACAAAGCTGTGCTTGCCAACCTCTTGATGGAGAACCTAGAGACCGAGAAATTCAGCACCCTCATTCCTATTACCGTTACCTGGCTAAGATACGTTGACGATATATTGGTTTTCTATCCGAGACGCTTCAATACCAAGGCCTCCTCGACAAGATCAATGCAGTCGAGCCATCAACAAAGTTTACACTTAACTCGGAAAAGATGGCAAACTTCCTTTCCTCGACGTCCTCCTGTGCAGGTCTCCCGACAGTGATAAATTTCTCTTCAAAGTGTATAGGAAACCTACCAACAAGGACGATCTTATACACTTTTAGTTACACCAAGACACCCACACAAAATAGGTGTTCTTACTGGCTTCTTGAGAGCTCTTCGCATTTCAAGTCCTTTTTTCCATGAAGAGGAATGCGTCTGCTTGACACAAGCTTCACAAGTCTTCAGTTTCCATATTTCTTCATGAGGGATTGCAGACTCAAAGCACAAACTATTCTCAACAAATCGCCCATGGAACAACCCTCTAAGCAGTTCATAGTGCTCCCATGTGGTGACGTTGCAGAGAATACTCATCAGGTACTTGCTAGAAGCAACATAACTTCTTCCACCACAAACACATCATCTATCAAAGACCTCACTATAAAACGTAGCCCCACACCTCTAACTTCCACATCGGGGCGTCTACACCATCCCCTGTGGATACTGTCCCAAGAAATATGTAGGGGAAGAAATCTTTCGGTGTATCAGTGTATATACACCTAGTTTCCTTTTCTGTTTCAGAAAAGGAAACTCGGTGTATATACACTGATACACCTCTTTGTGTATACACACTTAAGATGAGACACTTATGCAGCATATGGGAATCTTTATTCAGGAAACGTTTCGCCACACTGTGGCTTCATCAGT
Organism: Cherax quadricarinatus; assembly: GCF_026875155.1. Lineage (NCBI taxonomy): Eukaryota > Metazoa > Arthropoda > Malacostraca > Decapoda > Parastacidae > Cherax > Cherax quadricarinatus. The sequence continues at coordinate 12,413,444 of NC_069413.1, read as the reverse complement.
CCAATACAAAGAGGAAGGCGTAAGGAGAGGAGGAGTATGAGGTTTTTCAAACCATTCATCACACACTTAAGATATACACACCTTTCTGTGTACAAACACTAATACACTCCTTGGTGCATATACACTGAGAGATATACACTTCTCAGTGGATATACACTGAGAAAGACATACACCTTTTGGTGTATAAACAGAGATAGAGAGAGAGAGAGACACCTCGGTGTATGTATCGTGTGTTGGGGAGAGAGGAATTAATGCCGTCATGTGGGTGGCAGTGTGTGTGTATCTCCTGCAGTGTCTGTCCCCCACCACAAGTCTTCAGTTACCACCTCCACCACCGCTACAACTACCTCCACTACAACTACCTCCACTACAACCACTACTACCACTTCTATAACTACAACCACCACCACTACTACCATCACCACTACCTCCACCAGCTCTCTGAAATACTACTGGGGACAGTGTTCAAGGTTTCTCTGCACTTAATAAGGTTGTAGCCAAGCCAGGTGTGTCGTATACTGGCAGTATGCCGACACTTGGTGACTAAAGTCACAGATGCAGTAAAGCCATTAATTTGTACGTTTCGCCCAACATTGTGTTATCGACACAATCGTAAATATGGTTAAAATGACTCGTGAGCAAACACTAGGACATATAAAACGTTTCGGTCCTGGGACCTTGATCACTTCTAACATAGAGAGGTTAAAGAGATAATATGTATTGATGGAGAGTGGCCGGGCTCCAAGTCTGACTACTCTTGGAGCCCGGTCATGAGCCAGGCTCGTCTGGTACATGAGGATGAGGACAGGTAGACAGTGGGTTCATGTGACTCTTGTTAGGTAGGTGGTGCTTTGCCTGGTTGAGTATCATGTATTATGTTTTATGGTGTCGGTGATGGCGATTAGCGAGGCTTCCAGACATCGTCGACGTCTAAGATCATGTTCAGCGAGGACGAGCTGTGCCTCATTCCAATTCATCAAGTGTCCCGTGGAGTCTCTTTGGAGGACACAGGTGTACCTTAAGTCGTCTCTGTTGCTGGCGTTTCCATGTTGGTTTAAGAAAGGTCTCCACACTTTTCACTACGAGGGCCACATCATACATTTTAAATAAGTTTTATTTGGATCCTCTTTGTGATCAGCATGATATGATTTAAAACAAAAGAGAAATGTGACAATTACGAAGAATCAGTACCGTGTTTACACTGGGTAAACATGTCAAACATAAGCCAATGCTCTGACATGATAATCAGTTACTGAACTGAAGATGAGTAAACCGGCCACAAGATTAATGGGAATGATGGAACTGATTAGAACTAAAATTTAGACAAATTTTGACATTTAAATTGCTACAAGCAAGAAAATTCTTAACTTTAAGTGGTTGAAAATGATGGTTTATTAGTTTTACTGTTTATAAATATTTCAAATTAATGCGGGCCGCATAAAATCTTGTGGCGGGCCGCAGTTTGGAGACCCCTGGTTTATGCGGACCGAAAGATTTCTTCCCCTACATATTTCTTGGGACAGTATCCACAGGGGATGGTGTAGACGCCCCGATGTGGAAGTTAGAGGTGTGGGGCTACGTTTTATAGTGAGGTCTTTGATAGATGATGTGTTTGTGGTGGAAGTTATGTTGCTTCTAGCAAGTACCTGATGAGTATTCTCTGCAACGTCACCACATGGGAGCACTATGAACTGCTTAGAGGGTTGTTCCATGGGCGATTTGTTGAGAATAGTTTGTGCTTTGAGTCTGCAATCCCGCATGAAGAAATATGGAAACTGAAGACAAGTACAAGCTTGTGTCAAGCAGACGCATTCCTCTTCATGGAAAAAAGGACTTGAAATGCGAAGAGCTCTCAAGAAGCCAGTAAGAACACCTATTTTAGTGTGGGTGTCTTGGTGTAACTAAAAGTGTATAAGATCGTCCTTGTTGGTAGGTTTCCTATACACTTTGAAGAGAAATTTATCACTGTCGGGAGACCTGCACAGGAGGACGTCGAGGAAAGGAAGTTTGCCATCTTTTCCGAGTTAAGTGTAAACTTTGTTGATGGCTCGACTGCATTGATCTTGTCGAGGAGGCCTTGGTATTGAAGCGTCTCGGATAGAAAACCAATATATCGTCAACGTATCTTAGCCAGGTAACGGTAATAGGAATGAGGGTGCTGAATTTCTCGGTCTCTAGGTTCTCCATCAAGAGGTTGGCAAGCACAGCTTTGTAACAGTTGTCCTGATACTTGAAGAGGTTAAAATTAACACAGAGATCCACTAGACGAAATCCAGAAGAGGTAATGGGAGGTCGTGGTTATTGGTCATCTTAGAGGCTCTCTGATAACCACGACCTTCCATTACCTCTTCTGGATTTCATCAGTCTAGTGGATGTTTGTGTTAATTTTAACCTCTTCAAGCATCAGAACAACTACAAACAAAGCTTTGGGATAGCAATGGGCAGCCCTCTCAGTGCTGTGCTCGCCACCCTCTTCATGGAGAACATATAGACTGAAATTCAGCACCCCTCATTCCCAACACTCCAGTACGGCCTGACATACACAATGTACAGTGTCGTGGATGACTCCTTACTGAGATTTTTGTAAGCTGTCTTAGATTTGCCTGACGTACATTTGGTGCAGCAGTTGTCTAGTTGATTTGCAGCCTTTGACCCCCGAGTCTGTACTACGTCTGCGGTCTTTTCTGCCCATCCTCAGACGTCATACTTTACACTTGCTGGGGTTAAATTCCAGTAGCCACTTGTCAGACCAGACCTGCAGCCTGTCCAGATACATTTGTAATATTTCCTTGTACATGTCTGCTTGTATTATCCTCATTACTTTCACATCACCTGGGAACAGGGATACCTCTGACTTATCACTTCCGTTATGTCGTTCACGTATACAAGAAATAGTACCGGTCCTGGTACTATCCTTGTGGAACCCCACTCGTCACATACACCCATTTTGACACCTCTTCACGGACAATCACTCGTTGCTTATTTTCTGATTGGTATTTCTTGAGCCATTGTAGTGCCTTCCCTGCTATTCCTGCCTGCTCCTCTAGCTTTTGTGCCAGTTTCTTGTGCAGTACTGTATCAAAAGTCTTTCTACAGTCCAAGACGATGCAATCTACCCATTCCCCTCTCTCCTGTCTTCTGTTACCTTGTCATAAAACTCCAGTAGGTTTGTGAGGCAGGATTTATCATCTCTAAAGCTGTGCTGGTTATCATTTGTGAATCCCCTCCTTTCTCGGTGTTCCACCACCCTTCTAATAATCTCCATAACCTTGCATTCTGTGTCAGCTACTGGTGTGTAGGTTAATGCTGCCTATCTCTCCTTAAAAAATGGGAATAGATTTGCTGTATTTCAGAACTCTCGTAGTTGCCCTGTTTCAATAGACTTGAAGATTGACAGGTAAGATGCATATGCAAAGGATTAGGTATCTATTCCGAAACGTTTCGCCTACACAGTAGGCTTGAGGTGAATACAGAGGAAGTAGCAGCAGTAATAAAGATGTAAAGACGAAGCTTCCTGTGTAAGCGAAACGTTTCGAAATATACCTAATTATCTGCACATGTGTCCTATCAACTTGTCACTATCGTATAACATTATCATATTCACATTATTGAAATTTGTTGCTAGCGGCACACACAGTGCCTCTGTTCTCTCTCAGGACCTTCCAGGTACCTAACTTACACAATAGCTTCTTCACCTCTCCTCTGGTATGTATTGTGTCCAGCACTTACTGGTGCACTCTGATTCTTTTACTCTCTTATAAACTTCCCGTCTCCTCTCAGATACTTAAATTTCTTTCTGAGCTTCTCACAGACTTCATGGACATTCCTTGTGAGCTCTGCTCCACTCACCAGCCTGATTATCTGCTCCTTTACTGTTGTCATCCTCCTGATGTGCTTGTATTACAACTTTGGGTCATATTTAGCTTTCGATGCTTCAGTGTTTGATGCTTCAGTGTTTGATGCTTCAGTGTTCGATGCTTCAGTGTTTGATGCTTCAGTGTTCGATGCTTCAGTGTTTGATGCTTCAGTGTTCGATGCTTCAGTGTTCGATGCTTCAGGTGATGTCAGTGTTGATGCTTCAGTGTTTGATGCTTCAGTGTTTGATGCTTCAGTGTTCGATGCTTCAGTGTTCGATGCTTCAGTGTTCGATGCTTCAGTGTTGATGCTTCTGTTCATGCTTCAGTGTTCGATGCTTCAGTGTTCGATGCTTCAGTGTTTGATGCTTCAGTGTTTGATGCTTCAGTGTTTGATGCTTCAGTGTTCGATGCTTCAGTGTTTTGATGCTTCAGTGTTTTGATGCTTCAGTGTTTGATGCTTCAGTGTTTGATGCTTCAGTGTTTGATGCTTCAGTGTTCGATGCTTCAGTGTTCGATGCTTCAGTGTTCGATGCTTCAGTGTTTGATGCTTCAGTGTTTGATGCTTCAGTGTTCGATGCTTCAGTGTTCGATGCTTCAGTGTTCGATGCTTCAGTGTTCGATGCTTCAGTGTTCGATGCTTCAGTGTTCGATGCTTCAGTGTTGATGCTCATGTTAGCTTCAGTGTTCGATGCTTCATGTTGTGCTTCAGGTTTGATGCTTCAGTGTTTGATGCTTCAGTTTGATGCTTCATGTTGATGCTTCAGTGTTTGATGCTTCAGTGTTCGATGCTTCAGTGTTCGATGCTTCAGTGTCGATTCAGTGTTTGTGCTTCTTTATTCTGAAATTGTTCTTATTCATACATATTCGTTTCTGGCTTTTCTGCTCAATTCTTTGTTTTCCGAATTCTATGAATTCTATACTTTTTCCATGCTCTAGCACATTTAGTGCAGTGTGTGTGTGTGTGTGTGTGTGTGTGTGTGTGTGTGTGTGTGTGTGTGTGTGGATCTCTCGTAATCTTGACATATATACAAGGACACACACTCGTTGCTTCAGTCTCTGGGGACATGACCTCACCCACGTCACGGGACGTACAAGAGACAGTCATGGTCACTGTATCTACAGGAGGCAGTCATAGTGACTGTATATACAGTAGACAGTCACAATGACTGTATCCACAGTAGAGTCACAGTTTGCATGACAGTGTCCTCCATTGAAGACACTGCAAGTCTCCAGGGGGATATCAACCAAATCTTTAACTGGGTCGCAGAAAACAGTATGAAGTTCAGGGAAGAGAAATTTCAGTTGTTCTCTCTAGGCTGAAATATTGTTAGTGTATAACACTTGCTGACCTGGAGAATGTACAGAGAACCTTTACGGCACATGTAAGTACGATAAAACACCTAAATTACTGGGAAAGGTTGAAGGTCCTTGATTTGTACACCTTGGAATGCAGGCGAGAAAGATGCATGATAATATACACTTGGAAAATCCTAGAGGGACTAGTCCCAAGACTGCACACGAAAACCTCTCCCTGCGAAAGCAAAAGACTCGGCAGGAGATGCAACATTCCTCCAATGAAAATCAGGCGCCACGAGACAACACAATAAGTGTCAGGGGCCCAAGACTTTTCAGTTCCCCCCCCCCAGCATACATAAGGAAGATTACCAATACCCCTGGCTCTTCAAGCCGCTGGATAGGCACCTCAAGTCAGTACCTGACCAGCCGGGCTGTGGTTCTTATATTGGTTGACGTGCGGCCACCACGAGGCCTGGTCACAGACCGGGCCGCGGGGGCGTTGACCCCCGAAACCCTCTCCAGGTATACTCCAGGTATCCTCGTTATATTGGTAAATATATACAGGAAGTGTAGTGGAGAGAGATTTTGAGAAATGTTAAGTACATGGGGAGTTTTGTACCAGGTGTGAGAGTACATGAAAATGGGGAGCCTTAATTAAGCTATGTGTAGAGAGAGGTTTGGTAATAAGTAATACATATTTTATGGAAAAGAGGTTAAATAAGTATACAAGGAATGTTATAGGACGTAATGAAAGTAGTTTGTTGGATTATGTATTGGTGGATAAGAGGTTGATGGGTAGGCTTCAGGATGTACATGTTTATAGAGTGGCAACTGATATATTGGATCATTATTTAGTTGTAGCTACAGTTAGAGTAAGATGCAGATGGGACGAAAGGAAAATGACAACAAGTAAGAGGGAGGTGAAAGTGTATAAACTAAGGGAAGAGGAAGTTAGGGTGAGATATAAGCGACTATTTGCAGAAAGGTGGGCTAGTGCAAAGATGAGTAGTGGGGGGGGGGGGTTGAAGAAGGTTGGAATAATTTAAAAAATGCAGTATTAGAATGTGGGGCAGAAGTTTGTGGTTATAGGAGGGTGGGTGCAGGAGGAAAGAGGAGTGACTGGTGGAATGATGAAGTAAAGGGTGTGATAAAAGAGAAAAAGTTAGCTTATGAGAGGTTTTTACAAAGCAGAAGTGTTATAAGAAGAGCAGAGTATATGGAGAGTAAAAGAAAGGTAAAGAGAGTGGTGAGAGAGTGCAAAAGGAGAGCAGATGATAGAGTGGGAGAGGCACTGTCAAGAAATTTTAATGAAAATAAGAAAAAAATTTAGAGTGAGATAAACAAGTTAAGAAAGCCTAGGGAATGAATGGATTTGTCAGTTAAAAACAGAGTAGGGGAGTTAGTAGATGGGGAGAGGGAGGTATTAGGTAGATGGCGAGAATATTTTGAAGAAGTTTTAAATGTCAACGAAGAAAGAGAGGTGGTAATTTCATGCACTGGTCAAGGAGGTATAACATCTTTTAGGAGTGAAGAAGAGCAGAATGTAAGTGTGGTGGAGGTACGTGAGGCATTATGTAGAATGAAAGGGGGTAAAGCAGCTGGAACTGATGGGATCATGACAGAAATGTTAAAAGCAGGGGGGGAGATATAGTGTTGGAGTGGTTGGTATTTTTGTTTAATAAATGTATGGAAGAGGGGAAGGTACCTAGGGATTGGCAGAAAGCATGTATAGTTCCTTTATATAAAGGGAAGGGCGACAAAAGTGACTGTAAAAATTTTAGGGGAATAAGTTTACTGAGTATACCAGGAAAAGTGTAAGGTAGGGTTGTTATGGAAAGAATTAGAGGTAAGACAGAATGTAGGATAGTGGATGAGCAAGGAGGTTTCAGAGTGGGTAGGGGATGTGTAGATCAAGTGTTTACATAGAAGCATATATGTGAACAGTATTTAGATAAAGGTAGGGACGTTTTTATTGTATTTATGGATTTAGAAAAGGCATATGATAGAGTGGATAGGGGAGCAATGTGGCAGATGTTGCAAGTATATGGAATAGTTGGTAAGTTAATAAATGCTGTAAAGAGCTTTTATGAGGATAGTGAGGCTCAGGTTAGGGTGTGTAGAAGAGAGGGAGACTACTTCCCAGTAAAAGTAGGTCTTAGACAGGGATGTGTAATGTCACCATGGTTGTTTAATATATTTATAGATGAGGCTTTAAATGAAGTAAATGCTAGGGTGTTCGGGAGAGGGGTGGGATTAAATTATGGGGAATCAAATACAAAATGGGAGTTGACACAGTTACTTTTTGCTGATGATACTGTGCTTATGAGAGATTCTAAAGAAAAGTTGCAAAGGTTAGTGGACGAGTTTGGGAGTGTGTGTAAAGGTAGAAAGTTGAAAGTGAACATAGATAAGAGTAAGGTGATGAGGGTATTAAATGATTTAGAAAAAAAAAAATTGGATATCACATTGGAGAGAAGGAATATGGAAGAAGTGAATGATTTCAGATATTTGGGAGTTGATGTGTCAGTGGATGGATTTATGAAGGATGAGGTTAACCATAAAATTGAGGGAAAAAAGGTGAGTGGTGCGTTGAGGTATATGTGGAGACAAACGTTATCAATGGAGGCAAAGAAGAGAATGTATGAAAGTATAGTGGTACCAACACTCTTATATGGGTGTGATATGAGATAAGATAAGATTTCGTTCGGATTTTTAACCCCGGAGGGTTAGCCACCCAGGATAACCCAAGAAAGTCAGTGCGTCATCGAAGACTGTCTAACTTATTTCCATTGGGGTCCGTAATCTTGTCCCCCAGGATGCGACCCACACAAGTCGACTAACACCCAGGTACCTATTTGCTGCTAGGTGAACAGGACAAGATGTGTAAGGAAACGTGTTGAAATGTTTCCACCCGCCGGGAATCGAACCCGGGCCCTCCATGTGTGAAGCGAGAGCTTTATCCACCAGGCCACCGGTGTAAATGCTGCAGCGAGGAGACGGTTGGAGGCAGTGGAAATGTCCTATCTAAGGGCAATGTGTGGTGTAAATATTATGCAGAAAATTTGAAATGTGGAAATTAGGAGGTGTGGAGTTAATAAAAGTATTAGTCAGAGGGCAGAAGAGGGGTTGTTGAGGTGGTTTGGTCATTTAGAGAGAATGGATCAAAGTAGAATGACATGGAGAGCGTAAAAATCTGTAGGGGAAGGAAGGCGGGGTAGGGGTCGTCCTCGAAAAGGTTAGAGGGAGGGGGTAAAGGAGGTTTTGTGGGCGAGGGGCTTGGACTTTTAGCAAGCATGCATGGCATATTAGGTAGGAGTGAATGGAGACGAATGGTTTTTGGACCTGAAGAAGCTGTTGGAGTGTGAGCAGGGTAATATTTAGTGAAGGGTTTCAGGGGGAAAACGGGTGTATTTTTATATAGCAGGACTTTGAGTTCGATATGGGAAGTACAATGCCTTGCACTTTTAAAGGAGGGTTTGGCGATATTGGCAGTTTGGTGGGATGTGTATTTGGACGTTTTATACTTAATTGGGCCCATGCTATTGTAATCAGTTTATATGTATTATTTTTATTTATTTCTCCTGTGTATGGGATAATAAATGTAAGGTGAAAATTTAAAAAATTGAAGTGTTAGGCCCAAAGAGACAGGTTCATGTTTTAAACCGTTGCAGCAGTCGTCAGAAACCTCCCACAGTTGCCAGCAGTCGTCAGTACCTCCCACAGTTGCCAGCAGTCGTCAGAACCTCCCACAGTTGCCAGGCAGTCGTCAGAACCTCCACGCAGTTGCCAGCAGTCGCAGAACCTCCCACGTTGCCAGCAGTCGCAGAACCTCCCACAGTTGCAGCAGTCGTCAGAACCTCCCACAGTTGCAGCAGTCGTCGAACCTTCCTCACTGTGCCAGCAGTCGTCAGAACCTCCCACAGTTGCCAGCAGTCGTTCAGAACCTCCAAAGTTGCCAGCAGTCGTCAGATACTCCCAATGTTGCCCAGCAGTTCGTCAGAAATCCGCCCAACACAGGTTTGCTAGTGGACCTGGACTTTATAAATTTGTGATACCAGGAGTAAAACAGTATGTTGAAATACGGAGGTGCAAATCTCAGAAATACGAAAAAGTCTACAATTGTTGAATATGAGAAACAAGTGCTATAGTTGTTTGTACTTGTTGTGATGGAGGACGTAATACATGTGGGATGGTTGGTTAACCGGTAGTTATACAGTGTTGTTTTTTATGGTAAAACCTGTAGTGGCTAGTGTGTGGTAAAGCTGTAGTATACAGTTGTGTGGTTAAACCTGTAGTGGCAGTGTGTGGTAAAACTGTAGTTAACAGTGTGTTGGTATACCTGTATTACTGTGTGTGGTTAAACTGTAGTGGCAGTCGTGTGGGTAACCGTTAGTGGCAGTGTGTGGTAAACCTGTTAGTGGCAGTGTGTGTGTAAACACTGTAGTGGACTAGTGTCTTGTGTGGTATAAACCTGTAGTGGCAGTGTGTGGTAAACCTGTAGTGGCAGTGTGTGGTAAACCTGTAAGTGGCTGTGTGTGGTTAACACCTGTAGTTAGCAGTGTGAGGTAAACCTGTAGTGGCAGTCGTGTGGTAAACCCTGTTAGTGGCAGTGTGTGGAGTTAAACCATGTAGTGGCAGTGTGTGGTAAAACTTATGTAGTAAAACTGTAGTGGCAGTGTGTGGTTAACCTGTAGGGCTGTGTGTGGTATTTAACCTGTTAGTTAGTTTGCAGTGTTGTGGTAAACCTGTAGTTAGCGTGTGTGGGTAAACTGTTGTTAGTGGCAGTGTTGTGGTTAACTGTAAGCTTAGCAGGTGTGGTAAACCAGGTGTTAACAGTGTGTGGTAAACATGTAAGTTAGAGTGGGTGGTTACACCTTGTAGTGGCATTGTGTGTAGTAACCTGTAGTTAAAGGGTGTGGTTAAACGGTAGGTTAGCAGTGTGTGGTAAACCTGTAGTGGCGCAGGTGTGTGTTTAACCTGTAGTTAAAGTGATGTTGTGTAAAACCGCTTTAGTTAACAGTGGTGTAGGTCTAAACTGTCAGTGGCAGTTGTGTGTAACCTGTAGTTTAGCAGTGGGTGGTAACCTGTGAAGTTATCAGTGTGTGGGTTAAAACTGTAGTGTGGTCAGTGTGTGGTAAACTGTTAGTGCTGTGTGCTGCGTATAACTGGATTTAGCAGTGTGTGGTAAACCTGTAGATGTGCAGTGTGTGGTTAACCTGTGAGTTAGCAGTGTGTGGTAAACCTGTGTGGCAGTTTGTGTGTAAACCTGTAGTTAGCAGTGTGTGGGAATCTGTAGTTAACAGTGTGTGTGAATCCTGTAAGTTAACAGTGTGTGGTAACCTGTAGTTAAACAGTGGTGGTAAACTATAGTTAACAGGTGTGTGGTAAACCTGTTGTGGCAGTGTGTGGTCAAACCGGCTAGTTAACAGCTGCTGTGGTTAAACCTGTAGTTTACAGTGTTTGGTAAACTGTTGTGGCAGTGTGTGGTAAATCACTGTAGTTATCTGTGAGTGGTAAACCTATAGTTAACATGTGTGTGGTAAACTGTAGTGGCAGTGTGTGGTAAACCTGTAGTTAACAGTGTGTGGTAACCTGTAGTTCAACTGTGTGTGGTAAACATGTTAGTTAAATCAGTGTGTGGTTAAACCTGTAGTGGCAGTGTTTGTGGTAAACCTGTTAGTGGCATGTGTGTGGTAAACCTGTAGTTACAGTGTGATGGTAAACCTGTAGTTAACAGTGTGTGGTAAACTGTAGTTCAGCAGTTTGTGTCGTGTGTATAAACCTTGTAGTTAAAACAGTGTGTGGTAATCCTAGGAGCGTGTGTGGTAAACCTGTAGTAAACAGTGTGCTGGGTAGAACCTGTAGTGCGAGTGTGTGGTAAACGTGTAGTAAACAGTGTGTTGGTTAAAACGCGTAGTTAACAGTGTGTGGATAAACCTGTAGATTAACAGTGTGTGGTACGTAACCTGTAGTTTTACAGTGATGTTGGCTGTAAACCTGTAGTTAGCAGTGTGTGGTAAACCTGTTAGTTAAACAGTTATGTGTGGTAATCTGTAGTTAGCTGAGTGGGGTAAACCTGTGTTAACAGTCGTTTATGGTAACCTGTAGTTAACAGTGGTGGGGTACCATCCTGTAGTTACAGTGTGTGGTAAAACCTGTGTTTACTAGAATTGTGTGGTAAAAACCTGTAGTTAACAGGTGTGGTAAACTTGTAGTTTAACAGTGTGTGGTAATCATGTTGTAGCAGTGTGTGGTAAACATGTTGTTATCAGTAGTTGTGTAAACCTGTGTAGTTACCGTTGTGTGGTAAACTTGTAGTTAGCAGTGGTGGTAAACCTGTAGTTAACAGTGTGTGGTAAACCTGTCGATGGCCAGTGTGTGGTAAAATGTAGTGGCACTGGGCAGGTGTGTAAAACTGTAGTTAACAGTGTGTGGTAAACCTGTGACGTGGCAGTGTGTGGTAAACCTGTAGTGGCAGTGTGTGGTGAACCTGTGTGGCAGTGTTGTGGTAAACCTGTAGTGGGCAGTGTGTGGTAAACCTGTAGTGGCAGTAGTGTGGTTAAACATGTAGTGGCAGTGTGTGGTAAACCTGTAGTGGGCAGTGGTGTGGTAAACCTGTATGTTAGCAGTGTGTGGTAAACCATGTAAGTGGCAGTGTGTAAACCTGTAGTTAGCAGTGTGTTGTAAACTGTAGGGGCAGTGTGGTATAACTGTGTTTGCAGTGTGTGGTAAACCTGTAGTGGCATGTGTGGTATAACCTTGTAGTGGCGTGTGGTAAACCTGCTTAAGTTTTAGCAGTGTGTGGTAAACCTGGTAGTGGCAGTGTGTGGGGTTAAAAAACAAAAAACCCTGGGTAGTTAGCAGTGTGTGGTTAAACCTGTGTGGCAGTGTGTGGTAAACCTGTAGTGGCAGGTGTGTGGTTAAAACCTGTAGCTGGCAGTGTGTTGGTAAAACTGTAGCTTAACAGATGTGTGGTAAACCTGTAGTTTGCTGTGTGTAGGTAAACCTGTGTGGCAGTGTGTGTGGGAGTCTGTAGTTAGCAGTGTGTGGTAAACCATGTTAGTTTGCAGTTGTGTGGTAACTGTAGTTATAGAGTTTGTGGTTAAACATGTTGGTTAGCAGTGTGTGGTAAACTGTAGGTAGCAGTGTGTGGTAAAAACCTGTAGTTTAACGATTGTGTGTATAATAGTAGTGGCAGGTGTGTGGTAAACTGTGTTAAATGTGTGTGGAAACCTGTAAGTTAACAGTGGGTGGTATACTTTAGTTAATCAGTGTTGTGTGGTAATCCTTGTAGTGGCAGGTGTGTGGTAAACCTGTTGTGGCAGTGTGTGTTTTAAAACTGTAGGTTAAACGTGTGTGGTAAACTTGTAGTTAACAGTGTGTGGTAAACGGTAGTGGCAGTGTGTGGTATAACCTTGTTGTGGCAGTGTGTGAGTTAACCTGTAGGTAAACAGTGTGTGGGTTAAACCTGTTGTTAACAGTGTGTGTGGTAAACCTGTAGTGCAGTGTGTGGTTAAACCTTGTAGTGCCAGTGTGTGGTAATCCTGTAGTTAGGATAGTGTGAGGTAAAACTGTTGCTTAAACACGTGTTGTGGTTAAACATGTGTTAACTGTGATGTGTAAACCTGTAGTTAACAGTGTGTGGTAAAACCCTGTAGTGGATCAGTGTGTGGTAAACCTGTAGTGGCAGTGTGTGGTAAAACCTGTTGTTAAACAGTGTGTGGGTAAACTGTAGTTAACAGTGTGTGGTAAACCCTGTAGTGGCAGATGTGTGTTAAACTGTAGTGGCGCAGTGTGTGGTACACCTGTAGTAGCAATGTGTCGTGGTAAACCTGTAGTGGCAGTGTGTGGTAAAAGCTGTTAGTTAGCGGTGTTGTGGTAAACCTGTAAGTGGCTGTGTGTGGTAAACCTGTAGTTTGCTGTGTGTGGTAAACCTGTAGTGGGCAGTGTGTGGGTAACCTGTACGTGGGCGTGAGAACTCTGTGGTAAACCTATAGTTAACAGTGTGTGGTAAACTGTAGTGGGCAGAATTTGTGTGGTTAAAACTGTAGTAAACTGTGTGTGGTAAACCTGTAGATTAACAGTGTGTGGTAAACCGGAGTTAACAGGTGTGTGGTAACCTGTGTGGCAGTGTAGTGGTAAAAACTGTAGTGGCAGTGGGTGGGAATATCTGTAGTTAAGTGTGTGGTAAACTGTAGGCTAACAGTGTGTGGATAAAACCTGTATGTTAGCAGTTTTAGTGTGTGGATTAAACCTAGTAGTAACAGTGTGTGGTATAGACCTGTAGTGGCAGTGACATGTGGTAAACCTGTAGATTAAACGTGTGTGGTAAACCTGTAGTTAACAGTGTTGGTAAAACCTGTAGTTAACAGTGTGTGGTTAAACTGTTGGTGATCAGTGGTGTGTAAAACCTGTAGTTAGCAGTGTGTAGGGTAAACCTGTAGTTAACAGTGTGTGGTAAACCTCTAGTTAAAGTGGTGTGGTAAACCTGGAGTTAGCAGTTTGTGGTAAACTGTAGTTAACAGTGTGTGGTTAAACCTGTAGTTAACAGTGTGTGGTAAACCTGTAGTTAACAGTGTGTGGTAAACTCCTGTAGTTAACAGGGTGTGGTAAATACCTGTAGTTAAACAGTGTGTGGGTAAACTCTGTTAGTAAGCAGTTGTGTGGTAGATACCTGTAGTATAACAGTGTGTGGTATACTGTAGTTAACACGTGTGTGGTAAACCATTGTTGTTAGCAGTGTGTGGTTAAACTGTAGTTAACACAGTGTTGTGTATCCTGTAGTGGCAGTTGGTGTGCGAACCTGTAGTGGCCAGTGTGTGGTAAACCCTGTAGCTTAACAGTCTTGTGTGGTAAACTGTACGTGGCAGTGTGGTGGGCTAGAAACTGTGTGGCAGTGTTGTGGTAACCTGTTATTGTGGCTGTGTGTGTAAAACCTGTAGTGCAGTTGTGTGGTAAACCTGTTGTGGCAGTGTGTGATAAAACCTGTATGGCAGTGTGTGGAAACCTGTAGTGAGCAGTGTGTGGTATACTGTAGTGGCCAGTGTGGTAAACCTGTAGTGGCAGTGTCTGTGGTAAACACTGTGGTTGGCTGTGTGTAAACCTGTAGTGCAGTGTGTGGAAAACTGTAGTGGCAGTGTGGTAAACCTGTAGTGACAGTGTGTGGGTAAAACTGTAGTGGCAGTGTGGATAACCTGTAGTTAGCAGTGTTGTGGTAAACCTGTAGTGCAGTGTGTGGTAAACCTGTAGTTTAAGCGTTGTGTGGTAACCTGTAGTGGCTGTGTGTGGTAAACCTGTTAGTGGCAGTGGTTTGTGGTAATCCTGTAGTTTAACAGTGTGTGGTAAACCTGTAGATTAGCAGTCGTGTGGTAATCTGGAGTGGCTGATGTTGTGGTAAACTTGTTTTTTTAGTTAAGCAGTGTGTGGTAATCCTGTAGTTAGCAGTTGTGTGGTAAACCTGGTAGTTAACAGTGTGTGGTTAAACCTGTAGTTTACAGTGTGTGGTAAACCAGTTAGTTAAGCAGTGTCGTGGTAAACGCTGTAGTTAAAAGTTGTGTGGTTAACTGTAGTGGCAGTGGGTGGTAACCTGTAGTTATCAGTGTGTGGTAAACCCTGTAGTTAACAGTGTGTGTCAGAACTGTAGTTAACAGTGTGTGGTAACTGTAGTGGCAGTGTGTAGGTACAAACTCGTAGTGCAGTGTGTTGGTAAACATGTATGTTACAGTGTAGTGGTTAACCTGTTGTTAACAGTGTTGTCTGGGTAAACTGTAAGTGGCAGTGTGTGGTAAATCTGTAGTGCATAGTGTTGTGGTGTAAACCTGTAGTTTAACAGTGTGTGGTAAATGCGTTAGTTAACGTGTGTAGGAAACTGAGTGGTGTTGTGTGGTAAACCTAGTTAGTGGCAGTGTGTGGTAAACCTGTAGTTAGCAGTGTGTGGTAAACCTGTAGTTTAACTGGTGTGTGGCTAAACCTGTAGTTAACAGTGTGTGGTAAACTGTAGTTAACAGTGTGGGGTAAACCTGTAGTTAACAGGTGTGTGTAAACTGTAGTGGCAGTGTGTGGTAAAACCTGTGTGGCAGTTGATGTGGTAAAAACCTGTAGTTAAAACAGTGTAGTGGTTAAACCTGTAGTTAACTGTGTGTGGTAAACTAGCTAGTGGCAGTGTGTTGGTTAAACCTGTCAGTGGCAGTGTGTGGTAAAACATGTAGTGCAGTGTGTGGGAAAGCCTGTAGTGGCAGTGTGTGGTAAACCTGTCGTTAGCAGTGTGTGGTAACTGTAGTGGCAGTGTTGGTAATCCTGTAGTTAGCAGGTGTTTGGTAACCTGTAGTGGCAGGTGTGCTGGTAACTGTAAGTGGCAGTGTGTGGTAAACCTGGTAGTTAACAGTGTGTGGTAAACCTGTAGTGGCAGGGTGTGGTAAACCTGTAGTTAGCAGTGTGTGGATATACTTGTAGTTAAACAGTGTGGATAAACCATGTATGGCTGTGTGTCGGTAAACTGTAGTGTGCAGTGTGTTGGTAATGTAGTGGAGTGTGTGGTAACTGTCAGTTAGCAGTGATGTGGTAAAACTGTATGTTAGCAGTGTTTGTGGTAACCGGTAGTGGCAGTGTGTGGTAAACTGTAGTAGGCAGGTGTGTGGTAAACCTGTAGTGGCTAGTCGTGTGGTTTAACTGTAGATAGCAGTGCCTGTGTGGTAATCCTGTTAGTGGCAGTGTGTGGTTAAACTGTAGTTACAGTGTGTGGTAAACCTGTAGTTAACAGTGTGTGGTAAACCTGTCGCAGTTAAGCAGTGTGTGGTAATCCGTTGTTATCAGTGTGTGGGTAAACTGGAGTTAACTGTGGTGTGGTTAAAACTGTAGTGGCCAGGTGTGGTAAACCTGTAGTTAACAGTGTGTGGTTAACTCATGGTAGTTAACACGTGTGTTGGTAAATCCTGTAGTGGCAGTGTGTGGGTAAACGTAGTAGCAGTTGTGGTGGTAAACCTGTAGTGGCAGTGTGTGGTAAACCCTGTAGTTAGCAGTGTGTGGTAAACCTGTTAGTGGCAGTGTGTGGTAAACCTGTAGTTAGCAGGTGTTGGTAAACCTGTAGTGGCAGTGTGTAGGTATAAACCTGTAGTGGGCAGTGTGTGGTACCTTGTAGTTAACAGTGTGTGGTAACGCTGTAGTAGCAGAGTGTGGTACAACTGTTGTTAGCAGTGGGTGGGAAAACCTGTAGTTAGCAGTTGATGTGGTTAAACCTTGTTGATGGCAGTGTGTGGCTAAAACCTTGTTAGTGGCAGTGTGTGGTAAACTGTAGTGGCTGTGTGTGGTAAACTGTGTAGCAGTGTGTGTAAACCTGTAGTTTGCAGTGTGTGGTAAAAACTGTGAAGTGGCAGTGTCAGTGTGTGGTAAACCGGGTAGTAGCAGTTGTGTGGTAAACCTGTAGTGGCAGTGTGTGGGAAATCTGTAGCTTGTAGCAGTTGTGGGGTAACCTGTCAGTGGCAGTGTGATGGTAAACTGTTGTTAGCAGGGTGTGGTAAACCTCTGTGTTTATCTGTGTGTGGTAAACCTGTAGATAGCAGTGTGTGGTTAAACCTGTAGTTATCAAGTGCTGTGGTTAACCTGTAGTTAACAGGTGTGTGGTAAACCGGTAGTGGACAGTGTGTGTAACTGTAGTTAACAGGGATGTGGTAAACCTGTAGTTAACAGTTGTGGTAAACCTGGTAGTTATGCAAGTGTATGGTAAACCTGTAGTAGGCAGTGTGGTAAACCTGTAGTGGCAGGCAGTGTGTGGTAACTGTAGTTAACAGTGTGTGGGTATAAACATGTAGTTTAAAGTGTGGTGGTAAATCCTGTAGTGGCAGTGGTAAATCTTGTAGGGCAGTGGTTGTGGTTAACTGTAGTTAAACAGTGTGTGGTATACCTGTATGTTAACAGCGTGTGGTAAACCCTGTAGTGGCAGTGTTGTGGTAAACCTGTGTGGCAGTGTGTGGTAAACTGTTTTTCATGCTGATGTGGTTTATCTGTAGTGGCTGGGTGTGTAAACCTGTAGTAGACAGTGTGTGTAAATACTGTAGTAGCAGTGTGTGAGTAAACCTGTAGTGGTCAGGTGTGGTAAACATGTTAGTGGCAGTGTGTGGTAATCCTGTAAGTGCAGTGTGTGGTAAAACTTGTAGTGGCAGTGTGTGGTATCCCTGTTGTTTAGCTAGTGTGTGGCTAAACCTGTAGTGGCAGTGTGTGTAAACCTGTAGTTAGCAGTGTGCTGGTAAACCTGTAGGTTAACAGTGTGTAGGTAAACCTGTAGTTTGCAGTGTGTGGTAATACTGTAGTATCAGTGTGCGGGTGTAAACCTGTAGCTTAACAGGGTGGTGGTATACCTGTAGTGGCAGTGTGTGGCGTAAACCTGGAGTTAAAACAGTGTGTGGGTAAAACCTGTAGTTAAGACAGTGTGTGGTAACCTGTAGTTACAGTGGTGGTAAATACTGTAGTGGCAGTGTGGTAAACTTGTTTTGTGTCTTGGGGCCTGTGTGTGGTAAACCTGTAGTTAACAGTGTGTGGTAAACTCGTAGTAACTGTGTGTGGTAAAACCTGTAGTGGCAGTGGTTAAACATGTAGTGGCAGTGTGCTGTAAACATGTAGTTATCAGTGTGTGGTTAAAACCTGTAGTTAACAGGGTGTGTGGTACGACCTTGTTAGTTATCAGTGTGTGCGTAAACTGTTAGTGGCAGTGGTGTCGGTTAAACTGTAGTAGCAGTGTGTCGGTAAATCTGTAGTGGACAAGTGTGTGGTAAGAGCCTGTAGAGCTGGTGTGTGTAAACCTGTAGTGGCAGACTGTGTGGTAAACGTAGTGGCTGGGTGTGGTATACTGTTATAGCTGCAGTGTTATGGTGGGTAAACCTGTAGTGGCTAGATGTGTGTAAAACCATGTATTGGCGCCAGTGTGTGTAAACCTGTGAGTGGCAGTGTGGGGTATACTGTAGTGCGCCAGTGTGTGGTAAACTGTATTGGCAGTGGTCGCCCAATTTACACAGGAAATCATTATTCTGCTTTTAATAGGGGATCTTTTAATTTAGTCAAATTGACTGGAATTCTTTGACAGGTAATCTAGAGTCCATGTGACTTTATGGAAACATAGTTCAGGGACTGTTTTCTAAAAAAATGCGTACTGAGCGCTTTCCAGGGTATATTTGCTTAGACCTAGTCTTGTCAAATAAGGAAAACACTCGTGAATAATCTGGAGTTCACTGAAGAGCCTTGGCGCCAAGTGATCACACTCCATCACTTTTAGCATTATCTGGGAATGCAACAATAATGATAATACAGTAAAACTCCCTGATTTTCGTTCTGCCGATTATCTAATGGACTTAGGGAACTCACCTGTCTCTAATCTTGATTGGGGTTATCTAGCAAATGATTTTTTTGGCGTGATCTACTTATGATATGAAGGGATTGCTTTTTGATTGTTTTTTAATAATGTACACATGCCCAGGTATATCATTCCCAGGAGAAAATTTAGGTCTAATAATAATGACCCCCAAATGGGTTAACAGGGGGGTTAAAGCATCTATTAGGGGAGAAAAGGGGAATTTATAGGCGCATCAGAAGAGGAGAGGTTAACCTTACTGACCAATATGTTCAGCTTAAAAGAGAAGTAAAAAAGGGGATTAGAAAGGCTAAACGTGACTATGAAATTAGAGTTGCTAATGAATCAAAGACTAAACCATACCCCCGGCCGGGATTGAACCCGCGGTCATAGAGTCTCAAAACTCCAGCCCGTCGCGCTAACCACTAGACCAGCTAGCCACAATAAGATTCATCCAACTAGGTATATTTCTACACCATAGGAAGGTTAGCACAGGCACCTCTGTGACCACAAATGCAAGTTTTTACAGACGAATCTCCAGCTAGCGTGGCCGTGACGAACTCTAGCTCAAGTCCCTTCACTGCCGTCAACATGACTTAAGAAATCGTAATGACACGATTGCAAATAAACCATACCCCGGCCGGGATTGAACCCGCGGTCATAGAGTCTCAAACTCCAGCCCGTCGCGCTAACCACTAGACCAGCTAGCCACAATAAGATTCATCCAACTAGGTATATTTCTACACCATAGGAAGGTTAGCACACGCACCTCTGTGACCACAAATGCAAGTTTTTACAGACGAATCTCCAGCTAGCGTGGCCGTGACGAACTCTAGCTCAAGTCCCTTCACTGCCGTCAACATGACTTAAGAAATCGTAATGACACGATTGCAAATAAACCATACCCCCGGCCGGGATTGAACCTGCGGTCATAGAGTCTCAAAACTCCAGCCCGTCGCGCTAGGTAGAAATATACCTAGTTGGATGAATCTTATTGTGGCCTGATTACCTCATTCTCCTCCTGTTCTTCAAGATTCTCCTTTGTATGGACTGATGAAGCCACTGTGTGGCGAAACGTTTCCTCAATAAAGATACCCAAGAGTTGCACATGTGTCTAATTTATCAACATGTCGGTTCTCTGAACCATTCATCTATTAACTAATATTACTGTCACGAGGGACATGGTTATTAAACAGATACACAAACTGAAGCAAAATAAGTCCCCGGGACCCGATGAGCTGTTTTCCAGGGTACTTAAGGAATGCAAGATGGAGCTTAGTCAGCCATTAACGAGTGCATTCAATGCGTCCATCCTTACCAGTGTTGTGCCAGAGTTGTGGAAGATGGCTAATGTGGTTCCTATATTCAAATCAGGGGATAAGTCCACTCCTTCAAATTACCGTCCAATAAGCCTGACATCTATAGTGGGCAAGTTATTAGAATCAATTATAGCTGACATTATCAGAAGTCACCTTGAAGAGCATAACTTGATAAATGAATCTCAGCATGGATTCACGAGAGGTCGTTCCTGCCTGACAAACTTACTGACGTTCATCAATAGAACATTTGAGGCAGTTGACAGTGATAAGGAATATGATATTGTTTGTAAAGTAAAAGGACACAAGTGCAACTAATGTGACATTTATTGTGGCAACGTTTCGCTCTCCAGGAGCTTTATCAAGCCATTACAAACAATACATGGACATAAAGCTCCTGGAGAGCGAAACGTTGCCACAATAAATGTCACATTAGTTGCACTTGTGTCCTTTTACTTTACATATTGTCGGTAATTCTACCAACTTTATTACAATGATATTGTTTATTTGGATTTTAGTAAAGCCTTCGACAGAGTACCTCACAAGAGACTCTTAAGAAAAGTGGCAGCTCATGGTATAGGAGGTAAAGTTCTAGCATGGATAGAGGCATGGCTTACCAATAGAAAGCAGAGAGTTACCATTAATGGAGTGAAATCTGAATGGGGATTAGTCACTAGTGGCGTTCCACAAGGATCAGTTTTAGGCCCTCTCTTGTTCATAATTTACATTAATGACCTTGATGAAGGGATTTCGAGTGACATGAGTAAGTTTGCTGATGATACAAAGATAGGCCGTATAATTCACTCTGAGGAGGATATCAATGAACTCCAGGACGATTTGGACAAATTAATGTCTTGGTCTGAAAAATGGCAGATGAAGTTCAATGTGGATAAGTGTAAGGTACTTGCCCTTGGTAATGAAAATAACTCTCGAAGCTATAATCTAAAGGTGAAGTAGAGCTTGATCATACAGAATGTGAAAAAGACTTGGGAGTCATGGTAAGCAGAAATCTAAAGCCAAGGCAGCAGTGCTTAAGTGTGCACAACAAGGCTAACAGATTACTTGGATTTATCTCAAGAAGTATAAGTAACAGAAGTCCAAAAGTTATTTTACAGCTCTATACATCACTAGTGAGGCCTCATTTAGATTATGCTGCTCAGTTTTGGTCCCCTTACTACAGGATGGATATAGACTCATTAGAGAACATACAGAGAAGAATGACTAAAATGATTTACTGTGTAAGGAGCCTCCCGTATGAAGATAGACTTAAAGCCTTAAATCTCCACTCTCTGGAGAGGCGTAGAATGAGGGGAGATATCACTGAAGTGTATAAGTGGATGACAGGCATAAACAAGGGAGATATTAATAAAGTACTGAGGGTGTCGAACCAGGTAAGAACCAGAAATAATGGATATAAGTTGGATAAATTTAGCTTTAGAAAGGACATAGGTAAGTACTGGTTTTCTAACAGAGTTGTAGATGCGTGGAACAGTCTTCCCAGTGGGGTGATAGAGGCTAGGACCTTGGGTAGCTTTAAGAAGAGACTGGACAAATATATGAGTGGGAGGGGCTGGGTTTGATTGGTGTCATGGGGTACGGGAGTTATTTCTTGGGTAGCTTTAGGTAGAGGTCGTTTTGATAAGGACCTGCCTCATATGGGCCAGTAGGCCTTCTGCAGTGTTCCTACATTCTTATGTTCATAAGAACATTATGTACAATCTTCATATACTGAAGCCACCGGCGCCCAAACACGCAAGTTATACTTTCTCTATCAGACTGAACACATATTACTGTTTAATTTTTTTTTCCAGTAGTCCTTTCATGAGTTAGTCCAAAACCAACCAGTGAGCCTAATCTGATTCTGCCGGGATTCATCCAACGACCGGATTCAAACGGATTCGTTGATAACAATGTATCCTCTGACTGGTTTCACTAACTGACGTGCCCTATCAAACATTCAAACAGTAACTACAACAGATAGTTACAATACAAATAGACATCTACCGTAAAGGTGTTTATTAGGAAAAATATATACAATGATCCACTGGCTGGATTCTACCGGATTCGCTGGATTCGGGCGGATTCAAACGGTTTCCTTGGAAATAAAGCCAAATCGGAAGAACTGTTACAAAAAATTAAATACATCGGGGAATTATAGACTAGCTAGCTAGGAGAGTTTTCTAGTGGTGACGTGTACTTAGCTCTGTGAGGACCTGTTTGTGTGCTCTCTCTGAAATCTGAACCAGGATGCCCTCTCTTGAGCAACTTTACCAGCACCTGAGAGAAGAGCTCAGAGTTGCTAAGCTGGAGATACGGCGATTAGCGGAGGAAAAAAGAGGATTCGTAGTAATCCTGTTGTGAGTCCCCAGGTTAAGAGGGGAGCTTGGTCAGTGGCCGGGCAACATGGAACCAAGCTGAGGATCAAGAAAACGGTTGGAGAGGCAGAAACAACGAGAAACCAGAAGACTACGGTGGAAACTTCCAACCCATTCTCGGTGCTACCTGACGAATGTGAGTGTTCTACTGGGAATGCCACAATGAGCACCAAGGAAACATTGGCAGACGTGAGTGAGACATCTCTAGAAACCCCAACGAAGACCATCGACAACGTCTTGACGAATCCCACAAGTGGTGTAATGCTACCTGATGAATGTGAGTCGACTACTGGGAGCATCACGAAAGATACCTGACGAATGCGAGTCGACTACTGGGAGCATCACGAAAGACGACGCCAAGGAAGGTAAAAACTTTGTTTTTGTTGGGGATACCCAGATTGGGTTTCATGGATGGGGCCCTTTGCTTAAAGGTTTAGGAGTAGGAGGCAGGGGAAGTGTTTTTTCCCTGGGGTGGGAGGGAAATTATTTTTTGGGCCGTCTGGAGGGAACTTTCATGGGGGTAATGGAGCAATCCTTTTATTGTTTTCGTGCGGGAAAGGCAACGAGGGTTGGGGCAGACGTAGGAGGCCCTGATTAGCGGGGTATAGGCCCAGTTTAAGTTAATTGGGGGAAAGGGGTGGGAAACCCTGTCATTTTGTGGCATTTTCCCAAAAAAGGAGAGGATTTGGGAAAATGGGTTTTTCCAGGGCAATTGGGGTCAATTGCGGGTGGAAAAATACTGAAAGGAAAATGCAGTAACTTTTCTTGACAATGGGACCTTTCTATGGCAAAAAAGGGCATGTATGCCAGGGAGGGGGTTCACTTACTAGGTCTGGGGTGGGGCACGGGCCCAAAAGAGTGGAGGGAGTGTTAGGTTTTTTAAACTAGGAAAAATTTAGGGAAAGGGGTTTTGGGGGGAAAACATTTAAAAGTGAGTGTTTTTAATATGGGGACGGGGAAGAATTGGGTAATGGGCCCCCAAAAATGAGATGGATTTTGGGAAAGCCCGTGGCCCAAAATTGAAAAGGACAGTAATGGGTTTTTTGTGGAATAAAGAAAGGGCCCAAAGGGGAAAAGAGAGAGGAGGGTCTTTAAATATTTATTACCCCAAATGTCCCCGTGTAGGAATAAATGGACGATTTGGAGATAGTTGCCTAGTGCAGGTAACTTTTGGTGTTTTTTGCCTTTAAATGGGGACGTGGTTTAATTCAAAAAGTCGGGCATGCCGGGCCAGAATGTCACATTCATTTTTTTAAAATTTTTTTCCAGTAGATAAAAAGTGTCGGGAAGGGGGGTTTTGGGGGGGGCCCTTTTTTGCCCGGATTGTTTGGGAAATTTTTGCATAAAACGGGTTTTTAAGTTAAAAAAAACCCACTACGGGGAAGTCTGTTTGGATAAAATTTTTCAGGGGGCATAAAAAAATGATTTTAGGATTTGATATACCGCCCCCCAAAACTTAGATGGGGGCCCAAGGGGAGATACTATGGGGGGAAATTGTTGGGCCAAAAAGGCCGTTAATGTAGAAATTCTAGGAGACTAACTTTGTCTATTGATTGGAATTTCTTGACTGGGAATTTGGGAATATACGATTCTTGGGAAGTCTTTCAGGTTTGTTTTTTAAAGCGTTTGTGCCCCGAACCTAAAAGGGGTAAAAACCTGCTTGACTTATTTTCTGGCAAAAAATAAAACCCCTTTTATTGATTTAGAAGTTTCGGGGAAAACTGGGTGCTGCGCCCAAAAATTCAATTAAAATTTAGCATTGAAGGAAATTTTGATGTAGGGAAAAATCAGAAACAGTCCAGATTTTTGCTTACATTACGAGGGGCTTAGGGGGAACACTTATTCTGTTGACGGGGGGTAAGAAGAGAGCAAACAATATGCCCGGTTTTCTGAACTAACATGATTCTCAAAGAACGTTTACCCCGTATAAAAAAATTAGATAAAATAAAAATTTGACCCAAAATGGATAAAAAAAGGGCTGAAATATTTATTTGGGCATAAAAAAGGGGAATTTTATAGGCGTATCAAAAGGGTGGGGGGTCATTTATGAATCGTTTATTGAAAATTGGGGACAAAAAAGGGGAAAAAGAAAAGCTAAAGGGGGCTATGAAATTAAAGTTGCTAGGGATTCTAAAACTAAACCCAAAAAATTTTTTCCAGGGCTATAGAAAAAAAGTCAGAGATAAGATAGGGCCCCTTAGAAATAAATGGGGGATCTTACGACAAAAAAGGGAAAGAAATTGCTCGGTTTTAAATAATTTTTTTTCTCGGTTTTTACACAGGAAGACACTAACAATTTTTCCCGTAATTAATTTTTTTTAGTGGGCAAAAAGAAAATAAATTTTGTAACATCAAAAGTCCCCGTGAAAGGTTTTTGAAGCAGATAGGGCCCAATGAAGCAAAATTTAAATCACCGGGGGCCCGATGGGTTTTTTCAAAGGGGCTTTAAAGGAAAGCAAAATGGAACTCTGTGAACCATTAACTTAAAATTTTTTTTTTTTATTTTCTTTAAAAATGTAGTTTTGTATGTGGAAGATGGCTAATGTAATTCCTATTTTAAAAAAAGGGGGCAAGTCTTTTCCGTCAATTTCCGCCCCCAATTTAAACCCAAACCCCAAGTAGGGAAATTTTAGAGTCAATTATAGTGGATTTTAAAAAGCCTTTTCGATAGCCTAGCTTGATTATTGTTAAATCCCGGATGGATTCAAAGAGGCCGGTTTTGTCTAATAATTTATTTAAATTTTTTCAGTAAAGCTTTTGAGGCTGTTTAACCCCGTAAAGAAATTTTTATTATTTACTTAGATTTTTTTTTTAAAGGGTTTTGAAAAGGTTCCGCACCGAAGACTGTTTTTAAAAAAAAGTGGGGCTCATGGCATTGGGGGAAAAATGCTCCGTGGATCGAGTCATGGCTCACAGGGCAGGAAGCAAAAGAGTGTCCATAAATGGGGTTTAAAACTGAGTGGGGATCTGTAACAAGTGGCATTCCTCGGGATTTTTCTTAGGCCCATTGTTGTTTATAAAATTTTATCAATGATCTTTTGAGGGGAAATTTCTGGGGATATGAAACAAAAATTTGCCCATGACACAAAGATAGGGAGGTAATTTATTCAAACGTAAAAAGTTAGGGGAAATTCGGAGGTTTAAAAAAAGCCTATTTTTTGATCAGAAAAATGGCAGATGCGTTCAATGTAGATAAATGCAAAGTTTGAAGCTCGGGGGTGTACCCTAACCCAGCACTTTTAAGTTAAATTAAAGTAGAACTTTTCCTACGATTGCGAAAAGGACTTGGGGGTTTTGGTGAGCAGCAAAAAAAAACCAAGGGCGCAATGCCCAAGCGTAAGTAAAGGCAAAATATTCGGGGAATTTTTTATCCAAAAAGTGTAAGCAACCCGAAGTCCAGGGTATTGCAGCTTTTTACATTTTTAGTTTAAAACCTCCCCTAGAATTTTGCAGCTCAGGGTTTTGGTTCCATTTTCAGAATGGCTTAAATTTGTAGAAAAAATTTAGCGTAGGGTGACTAAATTAAAAGCATTAGGGGAAAACTTCCCTTTTGAAGAAAGATTTAAAACTTTTGTTAATTCACTTTTTTAACGAAGAAAGAGGGGAGACCTGATCGAAGTGTTTAAGTGGGAAAATAGGTATTAATTAAAAGGGGGTTTTAAAAAAGGTTTTTAAAGGGGTCTCTCCAAGAGAGAAACCCCCAGTAATGGATTTAAAAATTTGATAAGTTTGATTTTGAAAAAGGACGTAGGAAAGTTTTGGGTTTGAAATAGGGAGTTTGATGAAGGAACGTCTCCCCATTTGGGTTTATTGGGGCTGGACTTTTGGTTTTTTAAAATTTAGGTTGGAAAAGTACATGAGGGGGGGGTTGGATTTGAGTGGGGACTTTCCCCTCAGAAAATTATTTCGGGGTAGCATTGAAAATTTGGGTTGGGGAAAAAGTTTTGTTAGGGGGATGAATTGAAAAGGGCCCTTCCCTAGTAGGGGCCAACGGGCCCTTTCCCTGCATTTTCCCTTTTCTTAGTCTTATTTCTACCAGAAGTCTGTAGTCTGAGGAAGGGTAAGGTCGAAGCCGCCTGGATTGCAAAAACATCTGGTGGCAGTTGTCCCATAGTATATGCAGGGTTTTTAAAACTAGAGGCCACACTTGACTAAACCATAATTTTTTGGCTGCCCAAAACCGAGATAAATGTATGAGCAAATGACATCTATATTAAAAAACAAGAAAACCAATCAACACCCTTTTTGAAAGACATTTTTAGCATGGTTGACAGCGGGGAAAAAAATGGTGGTAGGCGGGGCTGTCGGGACAGTGCCCTGAGGGGGCTATGCTGCCGGGGGACAGCTAGGTGCTAGCGTTGTCCTGGAGACAGTGCTGAGGGTTAGTCTGTCCTGGAGGCAGGCTGGGGTCTAGTGTTGTCCTGGAGGACATACTGAGGGTGCTAGTGCTGCCTGGAGGCATTTGCTGAGGGCTAGTGTGCCCTGGAGGACAGTGCGAGGGTGCAGTTTTTGTCCAGGGGCAGTGCTGAGGGTGCTATTTTTGTCCGGGGACAGTGCGAGGGGCTGTGTTGTCCTGGAGGACAGTGCTGGGGTGCCAGTGTTGTCCTGGGGGGCTGCTGAGGGGCTAGTGTTGTCCTGGGGGACATGCTGGGGTGCGGGTTTTTGTCCTGGGGACGTGCGGGGTGCTGTTTTCCTGGGGACATTACTTGGGTGCTGTGCGTCCTGGAGGAAGTGCGGGGTGCTAGGCTTCTGGGGGACAGTGCTGAGGGTGCTAGTTTTGCCTGGAGGCATGCTGGGGGTGCTAGTGTTGTCCTGGGGACTTTGCGGGGGGGTGCAGTGTTGTCCTGGAGACAGTGCTGAGGGTGCAGTGTTGTCCTGGGGGACAGTGCTGAGGGGCCAGTGTTGCCCCTGGGGGACGGTGCTGGGGTGCTATGTTTCCTGGGGACCGTGCTGAGGGTGCTATTGTTGTCCTGGGAGGCAGTCTAGGGGCCAGTGTTTTCGGGGGACAGTACTGGGGTGCTAGTGTTGTCCGGGGGGCAATGTGAGGGTGCTAGCTTTTGCCGGGAGGAAAGTGCTCCAAGGTACTGTGTTGCCTGGGGACTACTGGGGTGCAAGGTTGCCCTGGGGGACAGTGCGAGGGTCTATTTTTCCCCGGAGAAAGTGCTTCTGAGGGTGTAGTTTTTTCCCGGAGGAAAGGCTCCTGAGGGGGTGTGTTGTCCTGGAGGAAAGTGCCCTGGGGTGCTTTGTTGCCTGGGGGAAAAAAAGTGTTTCTGAGGGTGCTAGGGGTTTGTCCTGGAGGAAAGTGCCCTGAGGGCTAGTGTTGCCCCGGGAGGATAGTGCTGGGGGTGCTAGTTTTGTCCTGGAGGAAAGTGTTTTTTCTGGGGTGCTAGTGTTGCCCCTGGAGGAAAGTGCCTGGGGGTCTAGTGTTGCCTGGAGGACAGTGCTCCGGGAAGGATAGTGCCCCCTTGGAGGACAGTGCTGGGGTGCTAGCTTTTTCCGGGAGGACAGCTGGGGGTGCTAGTATTGTCCTGGGGAAAGTGCTGAGAGTGCTAGTGTTGTCCTAAAAAAGTGCTCCAAAGGTCCTAGTGATGTCTAAAAGTAGAGCTGGAGGGTACTGTGTTGTCCTAAGGGACACTGAAAAACCTTTTCAGCCACAGAGGTTCAAAATAGAATACTG
The DNA here is from genome assembly GCF_026875155.1 of Cherax quadricarinatus. Lineage (NCBI taxonomy): Eukaryota > Metazoa > Arthropoda > Malacostraca > Decapoda > Parastacidae > Cherax > Cherax quadricarinatus. The sequence continues at coordinate 12,385,584 of NC_069413.1, read as the reverse complement.
CGGAGAAGATAAAAAAATGGGATAAAGCCTCAGGGAAAGTGTCGACACACACATAAAACCGGGTGGAAGACTGATGTCCATGCGGGGTGAAATATAGGGAGGGAAAGGAAAAAAAATGTCCACAGTGAACGCGCACAAAAAAATCCAGAAACGAGGACAATCTAGTAAATACTATGCCTTTGGGGTATCTTAGGTGCGGTATAGAAAAACAGGGGACATGCAACTTGCCCACCAAAAAAATGCCGCAGCCACATGACAACAGGGGGTGCAACTTCCCTTCTTGCACTAATTTCACCCCGAAAAGGGTTTACTCATCAAACCATAAAAAAAATGCACAATACAAACTGCCGCACATCATCTAAAGGGCTAGAAGACACAGAAAGCTTTAAATATGGGAAAAAAAGAGAGGGGCCACAATCTACCAGGGACAGAGGGGTTTTTTAGGGGAAGGGTAAAAAAAAACTGGGAAGAAGACAAAAAATCCTACCCACCTGAAAAAACTTCTGGAGCAGAGGCCTTAAATTGGCCTCAACCCGAACAACAGAAATTAAGCCACAATAAAACCCCCCTAAATTCCACAATACAAATTTGTCTTTGCCAAAAAACGGGGCTAAAGCCATCAAAAAAAAGAAATCTTTAAATCAAGGGCTGCTCATGGAGCAAAAGTAATGTTTTAGCATTCACAGGCCCACATAAAGGATCATTAGACAATGAAAGGGTCCCAGTTAAACCTATTCCGATGCGACAGAAAACAGGCAACAAGGGAGTTGGGCCCGCAGTCACAGAGTTGCTCATTTGCCAGAACTATAAACCCTCAAAAAGATGTAGTTGAAGTTTTTCGGGAAAGATCGAAAACAAAGCCCTTTTCATTGGGTAGTAACAAGCCCCCCAACCAACTTCCCCGCAATTCCAGGAGCCTTAGAAAAATTACCACTGTTTTGGAAAATCCCCACTCCTGCCCCAAACTTCTTATACAAGGGGATTTCAACCTGAGACCCAAAAAGGGGCAGTAAGAAACAATGTTTTAGCAGAGATCACCCCGGGAGGCAGCTCGATGAAAATTTCCCCACACACAATACTAAAATCCTCAAAAAATTACCTTAAAAAGCAAATATAGAGCCTACAAGCTAGAAAAATGCGGATAGTAATAAAACTGTATCAAAGACGTTACTCAGATCACAACAAAATAAGGTACAGACATGTATGCACAGGGTCCGGGCCAGCAAAATGTGAGAGTCATGAAGGTCTCTTTACAAAAATTTAAAATTTAGAACAAAACACAGTGGACCCAAATAAACCCTGTCCTAAAAAGAAAGAAACGGGGGAAAAATTTTAAAAAAACACGGGATGAACTCTGCCCCTTTAAAACATAAAAATTCTGTGGGTTTTGGATCTGTCTGGATCTTGAATCGCTCAAGAAAGATGTAAACTAGAAAAGAGAGACTTTCCCCAACAACGAAAGGGAAAGGTCCCGACTGCGGTGGGGTCAATATTCTGAAATACAAGGAAGCACTGTCAATAAATTGCAAATACGAACTTAAACTGAAGGTCTCTTTAGGAGACAAAAATCACAGGAAGAACTAAAAACCCTAAAAGAAATTGAAAAACAAAGCAAAAAACTTTTTTTTTATGCCAAATCTAAGGAAAAAACAACATCCAGTATTGGGGCCCCTGCTTAGGGGGGAGGAACCTATAAGATGTAGCCCAAAAAATGAGTGAGATACTGAACCCCGTATGCTCAGTGTTCAGTGACCCCTGCCCACCTAAGAGTCCCACACCAAATGAATCTTTATGAAAAGAAACCCAAAATCTGGTCATCCCAAAAATCCGGATATTATTCTAACCCCCAACTTTTTTAAGAGGAAAAAATGACAGCCCAAGCACTCTCCCCAGACCCAGACTCATGGAACCCGGGGGTTTTAAGAACTGCAAGAAGCCCCCACAGTCCTTCAGATTTTAAGGAGAGGGACATGGCACAGGGGTCACCCAAACCCCAAAAAAAACAGACATTGCCCATTCCCCAAAAGGGGATAAAAGCAATTGCAAAAAACTAAAGCCATAGCACTGCTCAAATGTCAAAAAATCTTTGAGAGGGTTCTAAGAAGCAAAATTGCCAACCCCCCAGATACCCTCAGTTACACAACCCCCGGGGCAACACAGGTTTTTGAGCAGGTCGCTCCCGCCTGTCCCAGGGTAGTGGGGCCCTATGACAAGGTACCATGGGGTAATAGCACACAAAATGCGGGGGTAAAGGAATAACAGGAAAAATTGTAGATGGCCCACAATTTTTGACAAATAGAACACAAAGATAATAGAAACAAGTAAAGCGAGGCAGCCACGGAAAAAAAATGTTTCCCCAAGGCACAGTCTCGCTCCTTTCATTTCCTCACCTCTTTTGACTTGACAGAGAGTAAGCCCTACCCGTGCTTCCTTTTTGGATGACCACCCAAAACCTTGGCAGTGACCCCCATCGAAGACCTGCGAACTCCCAAGCGGACCAAACTAAAAAACTTTCGAATGGGCCCCCTCAAAACAAATGAAGTTCAACGGGAGAAATTTTTTACTCCATATGAAAAATTGAAAAAATTAAAAAAAGTGTCAGTGTTAACCCCAAATTCTAACCCTACAATAGAGCGGAAAAGTAATGTGAAGGATCGGAGTGATAAGTCGGACCGCCTTTAAAGACCACAACAAGTATCCACCCCATCCCTGGAAAAAGATAGGGTGGTAATGAAACCCCAAAACTAGGGACGCCAACCCAGAAAAATTCTCTTCAAATCGCTTTTGCCTTCTTTGCTG
>NC_069413.1:12360631-12382285 GCF_026875155.1 Cherax quadricarinatus | reverse complement strand
AACACCTAAATTACGGAAAGGGGTTTGAAGCCTTGATTTTAAAACCTTGGAATGCAGGCGAGAAAGATCATAAATAATATACATTTGGGAAAAAATCCTAAGGGACTAGTCCCAAGACTGCACACGAAAACCACTCCCTGCGAAAGCAAAAGACTCGGCAGGAGATGCAACATTCCCCCAATGAAAATCAGGCGCCACGAGACAACACAATAAGTGTCAGGGGCCCAAGACTTTTCAGTTGCCCCCCCCCCCAGCATACATAAGGGAGATTACCAATACCCCTGGCTCTTCAAGCCGCTGGATAGGCACCTCAAGTCAGTACCTGACCAGCCGGGTTGTGGTTCTTACATTGGTTGACGTGCGGCCAGCAGTAACAGCCTAGTTAATCCACCACGAGGCCTGGTCACAGACCGGGCCGCGGGGGCGTTGACCCCCGAAACCCTCTCCAGGTATACTCCAGGTATCCTCGTTATATTGGTAAATATATACAGGAAGTGTAGTGGAGAGAGATTTTGAGAAATGTTGAGTACGTGGGGAGTTTTGTACCAGGTGTGAGAGTACATGAAAATGGGGAGCCTTAATTAAGCTATGTGTAGAGAGAGGTTTGGTAATAAGTAATACATATTTTATGGAAAAGAGGTTAAATAAGTATACAAGGAATGTTATAGCACGTAATGAAAGTAGTTTGTTGGATTATGTATTGGTGGATAAGAGGTTGATGGGTAGGCTTCAGGATGTACATGTTTATAGAGTGGCAACTGATATATCGGATCATTATTTAGTTGTAGCTACAGTTAGAGTAAGATGCAGATGGGACGAAAGGAAAATGACAACAAGTATGAGGGAGGTGAAAGTGTATAAACTAAGGGAAGAGGAAGTTGGGGTGAGATATAAGTGACTATTGGCAGAAAGGTGGGCTAGTGCAAAGATGAGTAGTGGGGGGGGGGGGTTGAAGAGGGTGGAATAGTTTTAAAAAAAAAAGCAGTATTAGAATGTGGGGCAGAAGTTTTGTGGTTATAGGAGGGTGGGGGCAGGAGGAAAGAGGAGTGATTGGTGGAATATGAAGTAAAGGGTGTGATAAAAGAGAAAAAGTTAGCTTATGAGAGGTTTTTACAAAGCAGAAGTGTTATAAGAAGAGCAGAGTATATGGGGAGTAAAAGAAAAGTAAAAGAGAGTGGGGAGAGAGTGCAAAAGGAGAGCAGATGATAGAGTGGGAGAGGTACTGTCAAGAAATTTTAATGAAAATAAGAAAAAAATTTTAGTGAGGTAAACAAGTTAAGAAAGCCTAGGGAAAGTATGGATTTGTAAGTTAAAAACAGAGTAGGGAGTTAGTAGATGGGGAGAGGAGTATTAGGTAGATGGTGAGAATAATTTTGGAGGAACTTTTAAAATGTTAAGGAAGAAAGGGAGGCGGTAATTTCATGCACTGGTCAGGGAGGTATAACATCTTTTTAGGAGTGAAGAAGAGCAGAATGTAAGTGTGGTGGAGGTACGTGAGGCATTACGTAGAATGAAAGGGGTAAAGCAGCTGGAACTGACAGGATCATGACAGAAATGTTAAAAGCAGGGGGGATATATAGTGTTGGAGTGTTGGTATTTTTGTTTAATAAATGTATGGAAGAGGGGAAGGTACCTAGGATTGCAGAAAGCATGTATAGTTCCTTTATATAAAGGGAAGGGCGACAAAAAGTGACTGTAAAAATTTAAGGGGAATAAGTTTACTGAGTATACCAGGAAAAGTGTAAGGTAGGGTTGTTATGGAAAGAATTAGAGGTAAGACAGAATGTAGGATTGCGGATGAGCAAGGAGGTTTCAGAGTGGGTAGGGGATGTGTAGATCAAGTGTTTACATAGAAGCATATATGTGAACAGTATTTAGATAAAGGTAGGGACGTTTTTATTGTATTTATGGATTTAGAAAAGGCATATGATAGAGTGGATAGGGGAGCAATGTGGCAGATGTTGCAAGTATATGGAATAGGTGGTAAGTTACTAAATGCTGTAAAGAGTTTTATGAGGATAGTGAGGTTCAGGTTAGAGTGTGTAGAAGAGAGGGAGACTACTTCCCGGTAAAAGTAGGTCTTAGACAGGGATGTGTAATGTCACCATGGTTGTTTAATATATTTGTAGATGGGGTTGTAAAAGAAGTAAATGCTAGGGTGTTGGGGAGAGGGGTGGGATTAAATTATGGGGAATCAAATACAAAATGGGAGTTGACACAGTTACTTTTTGCTGATGATACTGTGCTTATGGGAGATTCTAAAGAAAAGTTGCAAAGGTTAGTGGACGAGTTTGGGAGTGTGTGTAAAGGTAGAAAGTTGAAAGTGAACATAGAAAAGAGTAAGGTGATGAGGGTATCAAATGATTTAGATAAAAAAAAAATTGGATATCACATTGGAGAGAAGGAATATGGAAGAAGTGAATGTTTTCAGATATTTGGGAGTTGATGTGTCAGTGGATGGATTTATGAAGGATGAGGTTAACCATAAAATTGAGGGAAAAAAGGTGAGTGGTGCGTTGAGGTATATGTGGTGACAAACGTTATCAATGGAGGCAAAGAAGGGAATGTATGAAAGTATAGTGGTACCAACACTCTTATATGGGTGTGATAAGAGATAAGATAAGATTTCGTTCGGATTTTTAACCCCGGAGGGTTAGCCACCCAGGATAACCCAAGAAAGTCAGTGCGTCATCGAGGACTGTCTAACTTATTTCCATTGGGGTCCGTAATCTTGTCCCCCAGGATGCGACCCACACAAGTCGGCTAACACCCAGGTACCTATTTGCTGCTAGGTGAACAGGACAAGATGTGTAAGGAAACGTGTTGAAATGTTTCCACCCGCCGGGAATCGAACCCGGGCCCTCCGTGTGTGAAGCGAGAGCTTTATCCACCAGGCCACCGGTGTAAATGCTGCAGCGAGGAGACGGTTGGAGGCAGTGGAAATGTCCTATCTAAGGGCAATGTGTGGTGTAAATATTATGCAGAAAATTTGAAATGTGGAAATTAGGAGAAGGTGTGGAGTTAATAAAAGTATTAGTCAGAGGGCAGAAGAGGGGTTGTTGAGGTGGTTTGGTCATTTAGAGAGAATGGATCAAAGTAGAATGACATGGAGAGCGTAAAAATCTGTAGGGGAAGGAAGGCGGGGTAGGGGTAGTCCTCGAAAAGGTTAGAGGGAGGGGGTAAAGGAGGTTTTGTGGGCGAGGGGCTTGGACTTTTAGCAAGCATGCATGAGCGTATTAGGTAGGAGTGAATGGAGACGAATGGTTTTTGGGACCTGAAGAGCTGTTGGAGTGTGAGCAGGGTAATATTTAGTGAAGGGATTCAGGGAAACCGGTTATTTTTATATAGCCGGACTTGAGTCCTGGAAATGGGAAGCACAATGCCTGCACTTTAAAGGAGGGGTTCGGGATACTGGCAGTTTGGAGGGATGTGTAATAGGACGGTATATACATAATTGGGGCCCTGATATTGTAATCATTTTATTGTAATTATTTTATTTATTTACTCCAGTGTATGGATAATAAATGATAAGGTCAAATTTAAAACTGAAGGGTTAGGCCCAAAGAGACAGGTTCATGTTGTAAACAGTTGCCAGCAGTCGTCAGAACCTTCTACAGTTGTCAGCAGTCGTCAGAACCTTCCACAGTTGCCAGCAGTCGTCAGAACCTCCCACAGTTGCCAGCAGTCGTCAGAACCTCCCACAGTTGCCAGCAGTCGTCAGAACCTCCCACAGTTGCCAGCAGTCGTCAGAACCTTCCACAGTTGCCAGCAGTCGTCAGAACCTTCCACAGTTGTCAGCAGTCGTCAGAACCTTCCAAAGTTGCCAGCAGTCGTCAGAACCTCCCACAGTTGCCAGCAGTCGTCAGAACCTTCCACAGTTGTCAGCAGTCGTCAGAACCTTCCACAGTTGCCAGCAGTCGTCAGAACCTTCCACAGTTGTCAGCAGTCGTCAGAACCTTCCACAGTTGCCAGCAGTCGTCAGAACCTTCCACAGTTGTCAGCAGTCGTCAGAACTCTCCACAGTTGCCAGCAGTCGTCAGAACCTCCCACAGTTGCCAGCAGTCGTCAGAACCTCCACAGTTGCCAGCAGTCGTCAGAACCTCCACAGTTGCCAGCAGTCGTCAGAACCTCCCACAGTTGCAGCAGTCGTCAGAACCTCCCACAGTTGCCAGCAGTCGTCAGAACCTTCCACAGTTGCCAGCAGTCGTCAGAACCTTCCACAGTTGCCAGCAGTCGTCAGAACCTCCAACAGTTGCCAGCAGTCGTCAGAACCTCCCACAGTTGCCAGCAGTCGTCAGAACCTCCACAGTTGCAGCATCGTCAGAACCTTCCACAGTTGCAGCAGTCGTCAGAACCTCCCACAGTTGCCAGCAGTCGTCAGAACCTCCCACAGTTGCCAGCAGTCGTCAGAACCTTCCACAGTTGCCAGCAGTCGTCAGAACCTCCCACAGTTGCAGCAGTCGTCAGAACTCCCACAGTTGCCAGCAGTCGTCAAACCTTCCACAGTTGCCAGCAGTCGTCAGAACCTCCCACAGTTGCCAGCAGTCGTCAGAACCTTCCACAGTTGCCAGCAGTCGTCAGAACCTCCCACAGTTGCCAGCAGTCGTCAGAACCTCCCACAGTTGCCAGCAGTCGTCAGAACCTCCCACAGTTGCCAGCAGTCGTCAGAACCTCCCACAGTTGCCAGCAGTCGTCAGAACCTCCCACAGTTGCCAGCAGTCGTCAGAACCTCCCCCAGTTGCCAGCAGTCGTCAGAACCTCCCACAGTTGCCAGCAGTCGTCAGAACCTCCCACAGTTGCCAGCAGTCGTACAGAACCTCCACAGTGCCAGCAGTCGTCAGAACCTCCCACAGTTGCCAGCAGTCGTCAGAACCTCCCACAGTTTGCCAGCAGTCGTCAGAACCTCCCACAGTTTGCCAGCAGTCGTCAAACCTCCCACAGTTGCCAGCAGTCGTCAGAACCTCCCACAGTTGCCAGCATCGTACCGACCTTCACAGTTATGAACCAGGAGTAACATTACTGAAAATACAGAAAATCCTCCAGGATCAAAAACATTTGCTGAATCATCGAAAACCAGTGAAAAGTTGTAGTCTGTGTAGGAACTATCACAGTGTGTGGTTAAACCTGAAGTGCACAGTGTGTGTAAACCTGAGGGCAGGTGTGGTAACCTGTATGCAGTGTGTGGTGAACCTGTAGTGGCATGTCGTGTAAACCTATAGTGGCAGTGTGTGGTAAACCTGAAATTGCCAGTGTGTGGTAAACCTACAGTGCAGTGTGGTAAACCTGTAGTGGCAGCTGTGGTAGAACCTGAAGTGGCAGTGTGTGGAAACCTACTAGTTGGCAGTGTGTGTAAACCTATAGTGGCAGTGTGTGTAAACCTATAGTTGCAGTGTGGTAAACCTGTATGAGCAGTGTTGGTAAACCTATAGTGGCAGGTGTGGTAAACCTGTATGGCAGTGGTGTAAACCTGTAGTGGCAGTGTGTGGTAAAACCTGTAGTGCAGTGTGTGGTAACCTGTAGTGGCAGTGTTTGTAAAACCGTAGTAACAGTGTGTGGTAAACCTGTAGTGCAGTGGTGGAAACCTGTAGTGGCAGTGTGTGGTAACCGTAGGGCAGTTGTGTAAACCGTATTGCAGTGTGTGGTAAACCTATATGGCAGTGTGTGGTAAACCTTAGTGGCATTGTGTGTAACACTGTAGTGGCAGTGTGTGGTAACCGTAGTGCAGTGTGTGGTGAACCTGTAGTGGCAGTGTGTTGTAAACCTGTAGTTAACAGTGTGGGTAAACCTGTAGTGCATGTGTGTAAACCTGAGTGCATGTGTGTGGTAAACTGTAGTGGCAGTGTGTGGTAAACCTGTATGGCAGTGTGTGGTAAACCTATAGTGGCAGTGTGTGGTAAACTGTAGTGGCAGTGTGTTAACCTTAGTGGCAGTGTGTGGTAAACCTGTAGTGCAGTGTGTGGTAAACCTGTAGTGGCAGTGTGTTGTAAACCTATAGTGGCAGTGTGTGGTAAACCTGTAGTTAACAGTGTGTGGTAAACCTGTAGTGGCAGTGTGTGGTAAACCTGTAGTTAACAGTGTGTGGTAAACCTGTAGTGGCAGTGTGGGTAAACCTGTAGTTAACAGTGTGGTAAACCTGTAGTTAACAGTGTGTGGTAAACCTGTAGTTAACAGTGTGTGGTAAACCTGTAGTGGCAGTGTGTGGTAAACCTGTAGTGGCAGTGTGTGGTAAACCTGTAGTTAACAGTGTGTGGTAAACCTGTAGTTACAGTGTGTGGTAAACCTGTAGTGGCAGTGTGTGGTAAACCTGTAGTTACAGTGTGTGGTAAACCTGTAGTTAACAGTGTGTGGTAAACCTGTAGTTAACAGTGTGTGGTAAACCTGTAGTGGCAGTGTGTGGTAAACCTGTAGTGGCAGTGTGTGGTAAACCTGTAGTTAACAGTGTGTGGTAAACCTGTAGTGAACAGTGTGTGGTAAACCTGTAGTGGCAGTGTGTGGTAAACTGTAGTTACAGTGTGTGGTAAACCTGTAGTTAACAGTGTGTGGTAAACCTGTAGTTACAGTGTGTGGTAAACCTGTAGTTAACAGTGTGTGGTAAACCTGTAGTTAACAGTGTGTGGTAAACCTGTAGTGGCAGTGTGTGGTAAACCTGTAGTTAACAGTGTGTGGTAAACCTGTAGTTAACAGTGTGTGGTAAACCTGTAGTTAACAGTGTGTGGTAAACCTGTAGTGGCAGTGTGTGGTAAACCTGTAGTTAACAGTGTGTGGTAAACCTGTAGTTAACAGTGTGTGGTAAACCTGTAGTTAACAGTGTGTGGTAAACCTGTAGTAGCAGTGTGTGGTAAACCTGTAGTGGCAGTGTGTGGTAAACCTGTAGTTAACAGTGTGTGGTAAACCTGTAGTGGCAGTGTGTGGTAAACCTGTAGTTAACAGTGTGTGGTAAACCTGTAGTTAACAGTGTGTGGTAAACCTGAAGTACAGTGTGTGGTAAACCTGTAGTGGCAGTGTGTGGTAAACCTGTAGTTAACAGTGTGTGGTAAACCTGTAGTTAACAGTGTGTGGTAAACCTGTAGTTACAGTGTGTGGTAAACCTGTAGTTAACAGTGTGTGGTAAACCTGTAGTTAACAGTGTGTGGTAAACCTGTAGTTAACAGTGTGTGGTAAACCTGTAGTGGCAGTGTGTGGTAAACCTGTAGTGGCAGTGTGTGGTAAACCTGTAGTGGCAGTGTGTGGTAAACCTGTAGTTAACAGTGTGTGGTAAACCTGTAGTTAACAGTGTGTGGTAAACCTGTAGTTAACAGTGTGTGGTAAACCTGTAGTGGCAGTGTGTGGTAAACCTGTAGCTAACAGTGTGTGTGGTAACCTGTAGTGGCAGTGTGTGGTAAACCTGTAGTGGCAGTGTGTGGTAAACCTGTAGTGGCAGTGTGTGGTAAACCTGTAGTGGCAGTGTGTGGTAAACCTGTAGTGGCAGTGTGTGGTAAACCTGTAGTGCAGTGTGTGGTAAACATAGTGGCAGTGTGTGGTAAACCTGTAGTGGCAGTGTGTGGTAAACTGTAGTGCAGTGTGTTGTAAACCTATAGTGGCAGTGTGTGGTAAACCTATAGTGCAGTGTGTGGTAAACCTGTAGTGGCAGTGGTGTAAACCGTATGGCAGTGTGTGGTAAACCTGTTAGTGGCAGTGTGTGGTAAACCTATATGGCAGTGTGTGGTAAACCTTAGTGGCAGTGTGTGGTAAACCTGTAGTGGCAGTGTGTGGTAAACCTGTAGTGGCAGTGTGTGGTAAACCTGTAGTGGCAGTGTGTGGTAAACCTGTAGTGGCAGTGTGTTGTAACCTTAGTGCAGTGTGTGGTAAACCTGTAGTGGCAGTGTGTGGTAACCTATAGTGGCAGTGTGTTGTAAACCTATAGTGGCAGTGTGTGGTAAACCTATAGTGGCAGTGTGTGGTAAACCTATAGTGGCAGTGTGTGTGTAAACCTATAGTGCAGTGTGTTGTAAACCTGTAGTTGGCAGTGTGTGGTAAACCTGTAGTGGCAGTGTGGTAAACCTTAAGTGGCAGTGTGTGGTAAACCTGTAGTGGCAGTGTGGTAAACCTGTAGTGGCAGTGTGTTGTAAACCTGTAGTGGCAGTGTGTTGTAAACCTATAGTGGCAGTGTGTGGTAAACCTGTAGTGGCAGTGTGTGGTAAACCTATAGTGGCAGTGTGTTGTAAACCTATAGTGGCAGTGTGTTGTAAACCTATAGTGGCAGTGTGTGGTAAACCTGTAGTTAATAGTGTTGTAAACCTATAGTGGCAGTGTGTGGTAAACCTGTAGTGGCAGTGTGTGGTAAACCTGTAGTGGCAGTGTGTGGTAAACCTGTAGTTAATAGTGTGTGGTAAACCTATAGTGGCAGTGTGTGGTAAACCTGTAGTGGCAGTGTGTGGTAAACCTGTAGTTAATAGTGTGTGGTAAACCTATAGTGGCAGTGTGTGGTAAACCTGTAGTGGCAGTGTGTGGTAAACCATTAGTGGCAGTGTTGGTAAACCTGTAGTGGCAGTGTGTGGTAAACCTGTAGTTATAGTGTGTGGTAAACCTATAGTGGCAGTGTGTGGTAAACCTGTAGTGGCAGTGTGTGGTAAACCTATAGTGGCAGTGTGTGGTAAACCTGTAGTGGCAGTGTGTGGTAAACCTGTAGTTAATAGTGTGTGGTAAACCTATAGTGGCAGTGTGTGGTAAACCTGTAGTGGCAGTGTGTGGTAAACCTTGGGCAGTGTGTGTAACTATAGTGGAGTGTGTGTAAACCTGTATGGCAGTGTGTGGTAAACCTGTATGGCAGGGTTGGTGAAACCTGTAGTGCAGTGTGTGTAAACCTGTAGTGGCAGTGTGTGGTAAACCTGTAGTGGCAGTGTGTGGTAAACCTGTAGTGGCAGTGTGTGGTAAACCTGTAGTGGCAGTGTGTGGTAAACCTATAGTGGCAGTGTGTGGTAAACCTGTAATGGCAGTGTGTGGTAAACCTGTAGTGGCAGTGTGTGTAAAACCTGTAGTGGCAGTGTGTGGTAAACGTGTAGTGGCAGTTGTGGTAAAACCTGATAGTGGCAGTGTGTGGTAAACCTGTAGTGGCAGTGTGTGGTAAACCTGTAGTGGCAGTGTGTGGTAAACCTATAGTGGCAGTGTGTTGTAAACCTATAGTGGCAGTGTGTGGTAAACCTATAGTGGCAGTGTGTTGTAAACCTATAGTGGCAGTGTGTTGTAAACCTATAGTGGCAGTGTGTGGTAAACCTATAGTGGCAGTGTGTGGTAAACCTATAGTGGCAGTGTGTTGTAAACCTGTAGTGGCAGTATGTGGTAAACCTATAGTGGCATGTGTGTGGCAAACCTATAGTGGCAGTGTGTGGTAAACCTAAAGTGGCAGTGTGTGTAAACCTATTAGTGCAGTGTGTGGTAAACCTATAGTGGCAGTGTGTGGTAAACCTATAGTGGCAGTGTGTTGTAAACCTATAGTGGCAGTGTGTGGTAAACCTATAGTGGCAGTGTGTGGTAAACCTATAGTGGCAGTGTGTTGTAAACCTATAGTGGCAGTGTGTTGTAAACCTATAGTGGCAGTGTGTTGTAAACCTATAGTGGCAGTGTGTGGTAAACCTGTAGTTAATAGTGTGTTGTAAACCTATAGTGGCAGTGTGTGGTAAACCTGTAGTGGCAGTGTGTGGTAAACCTGTAGTGGCAGTGTGTGGTAAACCTGTAGTGGCAGTGTGTGGTAAACCTGTAGTGGCAGTGTGTGGTAAACCTGTAGTGGCAGTGTGTGGTAAACCTGTAGTGGCAGTGTGTGGTGAACCTATAGTGGCAGTGTGTGGTAAACCTGTAGTGGCAGTGTTGTGGTAAACCTGTGTTAACAGTGTGTTGTAAACCTATAGTGGCAGTGTGTGGTAAACCTGTAGTGGCAGTGTGTGGTAAACCTATAGTGGCAGTGTGTGGTAAACCTATAGTGGCAGTGTGTGGTAAACCTGTAGTGGCAGTGTGTGGTAAACCTGTAGTGGCAGTGTGTGGTAAACCTGTAGTGGCAGTGTGTGGTAAACCTATAGTGGCAGTGGTCGCAAACACAAGGAAAACATTTTCCTACCATATAGGGGACTTTACTTAGTAAATTCACTGGAATTTTGACAGTGGTAATCTAGAGTCCAGTGATTTAATGGAAAAGTTCAGGACTGTTTTCTGAAACAGGTGGTAACGAGCCTACCAGGTAATAATTTGTTAACCAGTCTTGTCAAATAAGGGTAAACACTCGTAAATAATCTGAGTCCTGAAGACTTGTGGCAAGTGATCACAAGTTGCTCACTTTCAGCATTAATTGGGAATGCAAGATTGGATAATACAGTAAAAATCCCTGATTTTCGTTCTGCATATAATGGACTTAGGGAACACCGTCTAATCTAGTGATTGGGTTAACTAGCTAATGGAGTTTTATTGACCGATGATCATACTATGATATGAAGGGATCTCTTTATGATTGTTTTCTATAGTACACGTGCCAGAGTAATACATTCCCAGTGGAGAATTAGGTTCTAAAATAAGATCCCCAATGGTTAACCGGAGGCTAAAGCATCTATAGGGGAGGAAAAGGGGAATTTATAGGCGTGATGTGGTTTGAAAACCTGACAAGTGAAGATTGGTACACTATGCGCATATGGGAATGTTATTCAGAAACGTTTCGCCACTACAGTGGCGTTCATCAGGTCCAATACAAGAGGAAGCTAAGGAGGAGAGAATGAGTAATCATCCCTCAAGCCTGGAGTCGATGTGTTCATCCATCAATCTTGTAGATGTAAACAGCATAGGGCCGTAGACTGTGGCTTATATACTGTAGTGAGGTGAGGTAAGCAGCTGGAGGCGGGGTCATATGTAACCACCACAGTCGAATAAGATTTCGTCCAAGGTTGAACAGTGTGAAGAATTCTTTGTACAAAGAATTCTTTGTACAAAGAATTCTTCAACACTTGTTCACCTTTGGACGAAGACTACTCGTACTAGGATGGTACACTATGACCCGCCCACCTGCTTCACGTCACCTCACTACAGTATATAAGCCACGTCTACGGCCCTATGCTGTACATTCTACAAGATTGATGGACTGAACACATCGACTCCAGGTTGAGGGACTGATTACTTCATTCTCCTCCTCTCCTTACGCCTTCCTCTTTGTATTGGACTGATGAAGCCACTGTGTGGCGAAACGTTTCCTGAATAAAGATTCCCATATGCTGCATAAGTGTCTCAATCTTCAATTTATAGGCGCATCAGAAGAGGAGAGGTTAACCTTACTGACCAATATGTTCAGCTTAAAAGAGAAGTAAAAAAGGGGATTAGAAAGGCTAAACGTGACTATGAAATTAGAGTTGCTAATGAATCAAAGACTAATCCAAAGGGGTTCTTTCAAGTGTATAGGACGAAGGTGAAGGAAAAAGTAGGACCTCTGAAAATTGGGAATGGACAGCTGACGGATAATGAACTGGAAATGTGTTCCTTATTTAATGACTATTTTTTGTCAGTTTTTACACAGGAAGACGTAAATGAGATTCAGTAATTAACAATTATTTAGTTCCCGATGAATTTAAGTTAACTAATATTACTGTCACGAGGGACATGGTTATTAAACAGATAGACAAACTGAAGCAAAATAAGTCCCCGGGACCCGATGAGCTGTTTTCCAGGGTACTTAAGGAATGCAAGATGGAGCTTAGTCAGCCATTAACGAGTGCATTCAATGCGTCCATCCTTACCGGTGTTGTGCCAGAGTTGTGGAAGATGGCTAATGTGGTTCCTATATTCAAATCAGGGGATAAGTCCACTCCTTCAAATTACCGTCCAATAAGCCTGACATCTATAGTGGGCAAGTTATTAGAATCAATTATAGCTGACATTATCAGAAGTCACCTTGAAGAGCATAACTTGATAAATGAATCTCAGCATGGATTCACGAGAGGTCGTTCCTGCTGACAAACTTACTGACGTTTCTCAATAGAACATTTGAGGCAGTTGACAGTGATAAGGAATATGATATTGTTTATTTGGATTTTAGTAAAGCCTTCGATAGAGTACCTCACAAGAGACTCTTAAGAAAAGTGGCAGCTCATGGTATAGGAGGTAAATTCTAGCATGGATAGAGGCATGGCTTACCAATAGAAAGCAGAGAGTTACCATTAATGGAGTGAAATCTGAATGGGATTAGTCACTAGTGGCGTTCCACAAGGATCAGTTTTAGGCCCTCTCTTGTTCATAATTTACATTAATGACATTGATGAAGGGATTACGAGTGACATGAGTAAGTTTGCTGATGATACAAAGATAGGCCGTATAATTCACTCTGAGGAGGATATCAATGAACTCCAGGACGATTTGGACAAATTAATGTCTTGGTCTGAAAAATGGCAGATGAAGTTTAATGTGGATAAGTGTAAGGTACTTGCCCTTGGTAATGAAAATAACTCCTCGAAGCTATAATCTAGGTGAAGTAGAGCTTGATCATACAGAATGTGAAAAAGACTTGGGAGTCATGGTAAGCAGAAATCTAAAGCCAAGGCAGCAGTGCTTAAGTGTGCACAACAAGGCTAACAGATTACTTGGATTTATCTCAAGAAGTATAAGTAACAGAAGTCCAAAAGTTATTTTACAGCTCTATACATGTAAAGTAAAAGGACACAAGTGCAACTAATGTGACATTTATTGTGGCAACGTTTCGCTCTCCAGGAGCTTTATCAAGCCATTACAAACAATACATGGACACAGAGGGTATATAAAGGCTCTGAGTGAGGTGCAATACTAGTGAGGTACCATATCGATGTTCACTAGTGGTAGTAGTAGTAGTAGTAGTAGTAGTAGTAGTAGTAGTAGTAGTAGTAGTAGTAGTATAGTAGTAACAAAAGTAATACAATGTGGAAGAGCAAATAATTCGTACATGAGTAAAAGGATATAAAAGCTATTACTTGGGTAACATAAAAATAGGTTGGACAAATATAGACTGGAAGAGGCAGGTTTTTTTCAGTGTTCACTCTCTGTAATGTGCTTTGTGTAGTATAACAGGAGAGACTATGTGATGGCAGGGTTTACTGTTTTCAGGAGGATCTTGCTAAGACTTCGGAGATGGTGAAGCTGCCGTTGTTTTGTTTAATTGTATTCGAAACAGCGATCAGTGCTGATTCAAGGCACTTGCGTGTGCGAAAATTAGTTTCTTTGATCACTAATTGGGCGTCTCTGAATTTCATAAGATGATTGGTGGAATTTCGGTGTTGTACACAGGCGTTGTTTAAGTTGTCGTTCCTACATGCGTAAATGTGTTCATTGAGGCGGGTGTCGAGGTTTCTTGCTGTTTCACCTACGTAGATCTTGTCACAGCCTCCACAGGGTATAGTGTAAACTCCTGCATTGACTGGTTCGTGGTGCGTGGGTTTTGTCCTGGTTAGATCCTTTATTGAAGTGGTAGAAGCGATGGCGACTCTGGTGTTAGCTTGTGAAAGTATCGTCCACGTAACATAACCAAGTGACGCTTGAAGGGATGATGTTGGCGAAGTGTTCGGACTCTAGGTGTTCCATGTATAAGTTGGCTAGGACGGCACTTATTGGGGACCCCATTCCCATGCCGTAGGTTTGTTTGGGAATGGGGTCCCCAATAAGTGCCGTCCTAGCCAACTTATACATGGAACACCTAGAGTCCGAACACTTCGCCAACATCATCCCTTCAAGCGTCACTTGGTTACGTTACGTGGACGATGTCCTCGTAATAACTCCAAAACGTTTTGATGTACGGGATCTTCAGGCAAGGCTCAACGCAGTTGAACCAGCGATTCAGTTTACACTAGAAGAAGAGTCCAATGACAAGCTACCTTTCCTCGACGTCCTCATTCACAAAGTAGACAACAACCTAAGATTTCAAGTTTATCGGAAACCCACCAATAAAAATGATCTCACACACTTCTATTCCAGTCAAGATACCAAGACCAAAAGAGGCATCATCATCGGGTTTTTCCTAAGAGCATACCGAATTTGTAGTCCTGAGTTTCTTGACGAGGAATGTACTTCCCATTCACCAAACATTCACTGAGTTACAATTTCCTTCTTTTTTCATCAAAGACTGCAAGAAAAGAGCTCTTCAGATCATCAATTCTCCACGCATCAACACCGCTCCCAACAAAGTTATAATTTTTTCCAACAGCAGGTTGCACTAAACGTCTCAAAAGTACTTTCACAAGCTACCACCAGAGTCGCCATCGCTTCTACCACTTCAATAAAGGATCTAACCAGGACAAAACCCAAGCACCACGAACCAGTCAATACAGGAGTTTACACTATACCCTGTGGAGGCTGTGACAAGATCTACGTAGGTGAAACAGCAAGAACCTCGACACCCGCCTCAATGAACACATTTACGCATGTAGGAACGACAACTTAAACAACGCCTGTGTACAACACCGAAATTCCACCAATCATCTTATGAAATTCAGAGACGCCCAATTAGTGATCAAAGAAACTAATTTTCGCACACGCAAGTGCCTTGAATCAGCACTGATCGCTGTTTCGAATACAATTAAACAAAACAACGGCAGCTTCACCATCTCCGAAGTCTTAGCAAGAATCCTCCTGAAAACAGTAAACCCTGCCATCACATAGTCTCTCCTGTTATACTACACAAAGCACATTACAGAGAGTGAACACTGAAAAAAACCTGCCTCTTTCCAGTCTATATTTGTCCAACCTATTTTTATGTTACCCAAGTAATAGCTTTTATATCCTTTTACTCATGTACGAATTATTTGCTCTTCCACATTGTATTATTTTTGTTACTACTACTACTACTACTACTACTACTACCACTAGTGAACATCGATATGGTACCTCACTAGTATTGCACCTCACTCAGAGCCTTTATATACCCTCTGTGTCCATGTATTGTTTGTAATGGCTTGATAAAGCTCCTGGAGAGCGAAACGTTGCCACAACAAATGTCACATTAGTTGAGGACCTGATTAGTGAGGACCTGATTAGCAGGTATAGGTCAGCAATAGAGATAATTAGGAAGAAGGGTGGGAAACCTGTCATATGTGGCATTTTGCCAAGGAGAGGAGTTGGAAATGAATGGTTGTCCAGAGCAATTGGTGTCAATTGCTGGCTGGAAAAATACTGTAAGGAAAATGCAGTAACATTCATTGACAACTGGGACCTCTTCTATGGCAGAAATGACATGTATGCCAGGGATGGGGTTCACTTGTCTAGGTGTGGGGTGGGAGCACTGGCCAACGCAGTGGAGGGAGCTGTTAGGTCTTTAAACTAGGAATAGTTAGTGGTATGGGTTTTGGGAGGAAAACTGTGAAGTCGCAGGTTTGTAACTTGAGTATAGGAGAACTAGTAATAGGCAAAATGAGGAGGATATTGGAAAGCCAGTGGCACTAATTGACAATGACAGTAATAGGTTTAGTGGAATAACAGAAAGGAGCAGGAAGGGTAAAGAGATAGGAGGGTCATTAAATATTTATTACACAAATAGTCGCAGTGCTAGGAATAAGATGGACGAGTTGAGACTAGTTGCTAGTGCAGGTAACATAGATGTATTTGCCATTACTGAGACGTGGTTTAATTCAAAAAGTCGGGACATGCCTGCAGAATGTCACATTCAGGGTTTTAAATTGTTCCAAGTAGATAGAAGTGTCGGGAAGGGAGGTGGGGTGGCATTGTATGTCCGAGATTGCTTGAACTGTTGCATAAAAACGGGTATTAAGTCTGAAGGGGGCATGAAAAACTGATTTTAGGAGTGATATACCGTCCCCCAAACTTAGATAGGGACCAAGGGAGACTACTATGGGAGGAAATTGTTAGGGCCACAAGGCACGATAATGTAGTAATTCTAGGAGACTTTAACTTTCGTCATATTGATTGGAATTTCTTGACTGGGAATTTAGAATCATACGACTTCTTAGAAGTAGTTCAGGATTGTTTTTTGAAGCAGTTTGTGACAGAACCTACAAGGGGTAATAACCTGCTTGACTTAGTTCTTGCAAACAATGAATCCCTTGTTAATGATTTAGAAGTTTCAGAGGAACTGGGTGCTAGCGACCACAAATCAATTACATTTAGCATTGAATGGAAGTATGATAGTAGGGATAACTCAGTAACAGTCCAGATTTTCGCTTAGCACATTAACGATGGGCTTAGAGAACACTTATCATCTGTTGACTGGGGTAACGAAGAGAGCTATCAATATGACAGTTTTCTGAACACTATACATGATTCTCAAAGAACGTTTATCCCGTATAAAGAAATTAGATCAAATAGAAATGACCCAAAATGGATGAATAATAGGCTGAAATATCTACTAGGGCATAAGAAAGGAATTTATAGGCGTATCAAAAGAGGTGAGGGTCATCTTATGAATCAGTATATTGACATTAAGAGGGACATTAAAAAGGGGATAAGAAAAGCTAAAAGGGACTATGAAATTAAAGTTGCTAGGGATTCTAAAACTAACCCAAAAAGTTTTTTCCAGGTCTATAGAACAAAAGTCAGAGATAAGATAGGTCCCCTTAGAAATAACTATGGGCATCTTACTGACAAAGAGAATGAAATGTGCTCGGTTTTAAATAATTATTTTCTCTCGGTTTTTACACAGGAAGACACTAACAATATTCCAGTAATTAATTTTTATAGTGGGCCAGAAGAAGATAAATTATGTAACATCACAGTCACTAGTGAAATGGTTGTGAAGCAGATAAACCGACTGAAGCAAAATAAGTCACCGGGTCCTGATGAGGTTTTTTCAAGGGTTCTTAAGGAATGCAAAATGGAACTCTGTGAACCATTAACTAATATTTTTAATTTATCTCTTTAAACAGGTGTAGTGTCTGATATGTGGAAGATGGCTAATGTAATTCCTATTTTTAAAACAGGGGACAAGTCGTTACCGCCCAATAAGCCTGACCTCAATTGTAGGCAGACTACTAGAGTCAATTATAGCTGAGATTATAAGAAGCCATCTCGATAAGCATAGCTTGATTAATGATACTCAGCATGGATTCACAAGAGGCCGGTCTTGTCTAACTAATTTATTAACTTTCTTCAGTAAAGCTTTTGAGGCTGTTGACCACGATAAAGAATTTGATATTATTTACTTAGATTTTAGTAAGGCTTTTGATAGAGTTCCGCACCGAAGACTGTTAAAGAAAGTGGCAGCTCATGGCATTGGGGGAAAAGTGCTCTCGTGGATCGAGTCATGGCTCACAGACAGGAAGCAGAGAGTGTCCATAAATGGGGTTAAATCTGAGTGGGGATCTGTAACAAGTGGCGTTCCTCAGGGATCAGTCTTAGGCCCGTTGTTGTTTATAATATATATTAATGATCTTGATGAGGGAATTACTAGTGATATGAGCAAATTCGCCGATGACACAAAGATCGGTAGGATAATTGATTCAAACGTAGATGTTATGGAACTTCAGGAGGATTTAAACAAGCTCTATTCTTGGTCAGAAAAGTGGCAGATGCAGTTCAATGTAGATAAATGCAAGGTTCTGAAGCTCGGGAGTGCCCATAATCCTAGTACTTATAAGTTAAATGATGTAGAACTTAGCCATACAGATTGCAAAAAAGGACTTGGGGGTTATGGTGAGCAGCAACCTTAAACCAAGACAGCAATGCCTAAGCGTACGTAATAAGGCAAATAGATTACTGGGATTTATATCAAGAAGTGTAAGCAACAGAAGTCCAGAGGTCATACTGCAGCTTTATACATCATTAGTAAGGCCTCACCTAGATTATGCAGCTCAGTTCTGGTCTCCATATTACAAAATGGACATAAATTCGTTAGAAAACATTCAGCGTAGGATGACTAAATTAATACATAGCATTAGAAATCTTCCTTATGAAGAAAGATTGAAGACTCTTAAGTTACATTCACTTGTTAGACGAAGAATGAGGGGAGACCTGATCGAAGTGTATAAGTGGAAGACAGGTATTAATGAACATCAAAATGGTATACAATACCGACAGGTTGTTAGGTAAGACACATATGCAACAGTTAGACAACTTTATTCCGAAACGTTTCGCCTACACAGTAGGCTTCTTCAGTCGAATACAGAAAATAGGCAGGAACAGTAGAGATGTGAAGACGATGTAATCAGTCCATCACCCTTGTAGTCGTAGAATTTGAGGTTGTCAGTCCCTCGGCCTGGAGAAGTTCAGTTCCATAGTCAGGAACTATCTGAAGATCAAGCGACAGTGCGGAGACTTAAATACTGTCGGAAGGAGAGGTGCAGAGTAGTAGTAGTAGTAGTAGTAGTAGTAGTGAGAATGTAACCACTGAAAGGTCATGTTCCTCTCAGATCCAACACTTCTCACTTGAAAAGCTTGTCCAAGGAGTTTTCTGTACCAAGATGCCATGTGTTGCAGTGTCTGACAAGATGAACATCAAAATGGTATACAATACCGACAGGTTGTTAGGTAAGACACATATGCAACAGTTAGACAACTTTATTCCGAAACGTTTCGCCTACACAGTAGGCTTCTTCAGTCGAATACAGAAAATAGGCAGGAACAGTAGAGATGTGAAGACGATGTAATCAGTCCATCACCCTTGTAGTCGTAGAATTTGAGGTCAGTCCCTCGGCCTGGAGAAGTTCAGTTCAGAGAAGTTCTGTTGCATGTGTGTCTTACCTCACAACAGGTATTAATAAAGGGGATATTAATAAGGTCTTGAGGATATCTCTCCAAGAGAGAACCCGCAGTAATGGATTTAAATTAGATAAGTTTAGATTTAGAAAGGACATAGGAAAGTATTGGTTTGGAAATAGGGTAGTTGATGAATGGAACAGTCTACCTAGTTGGGTTATTGAGGCTGGGACTTTGGGTAGTTTCAAATTTAGGTTGGATAAGTACATGAGTGGGAGGGGTTGGATTTGAATGGGACTTTCACATCAGAGATTATTTCTTGGGTAGCATTGAAAATTGGGTTGGGCAAATGTTTTGTTAGTGGGATGAATTGTAAAGGACCTGCCTAGTATGGGCCAAGAGGCCTCCTGCAGTGTTCCTCCTTTCTTATGTTCTTATGTTCTACCATGAAGATCTGTGTAGTCTGCAGGAAGGGTGAGGGTCGAAGACAAGCCTGGATTGCTTAACATCTGTGTGGTCAGTTGTCCCATAGTATATGCAGGGATTTTAAACTAGAGGCCACACTTGACATAAACTCAGAAGTTTTTGGGTCTGCCCAAGCGAGATAAACCTGTATGAGCAAATGACATCTATATTAAAAAACAAGAACACCAATCAAACATCCTTCTTGAAAGACATGTTAGCATGGTATGACAGCTGGGAAAAAAAGATGGGTGGTAGGGACGGGGCTGTCTTGGACAGTGCTCCTGAGGGGGCTAGTGCTGTCCTGGAGGACAATGCTGAGGGTGCTAGCGTTGTCCTGGAGGACAGTGCTGAGGGTGCTAGTGTTGTCCTGGAGGACAGTACTGAGGGTGCTAGTGCTGTCCTAGAGGACAGTGCTGAGGGTGCTAGTGTTGTCCTGGAGGACAGTGCTGAGGGTGCTAGTGTTGTCCTGGAGGACAGTGCTGAGGGTGCTAGTGTTGTCCTGGAGGACAGTGCTGAGGGTGCTAGTGTTGTCCTGGAGGACAGTGCTGAGGGTGCTAGTGTTGTCCTGGAGGACAGTGCTGAGGGTGCCAGTGTTGTTCTGGAGGACAGTGCTGAGGGTGCCAGTGTTGTCCTGGAGGACAGTGCTGAGGGTGCTAGTGTTGTCCTGGAGGACAGTGCTGAGGGTGCTAGTGTTGTCCTGGAGGACAGTGCTGAGGGTGCTAGTGTTGTCCTGGAGGACAGTGCTGAGGGTGCTAGTGTTGTCCTGGAGGACAGTGCTGAGGGTGCTAGTGTTGTCCTGGAGGACAGTGCTGAGGGTGCTAGTGTTGTCCTGGAGGACAGTGCTGAGGGTGCTAGTGTTGTCCTGGAGGACAATGCTGAGGGTGCTAGTGTTGTCCTGGAGGACAGTGCTGAGGGTGCTAGTGTTGTCCTGGAGGACAGTGCTGAGGGTGCCAGTGTTGTCCTGGAGGACAGTACTGAGGGTGCTAGTGTTGTCCTGGAGGACAGTGCTGAGGGTGCTAGCGTTGTCCTGGAGGAAAGTGCTCCTGAAGGTACTAGTGCTGTCCTGGAGGACTAGTGAGGGTGCTAGTGTTGTCCTGGAGGACAGTGCTGAGGGTGCTAGTGTTGTCCTGGAGGAAAGTGCTTCTGAGGGTGCTAGTGTTGTCCTGGAGGAAAGTGCTCCTGAGGGTGCTAGTGTTGTCCTGGAGGAAAGTGCTCCTGAGGGTGCTAGTGCTGTCCTGGAGGACAGTGCTGAGGGTGCTAGCGTTGTCCTGGAGGAAAGTGCTTCTGAGGGTGCTAGTGTTGTCCTGGAGGAAAGTGCTCCTGAGGGTGCTAGTGTTGTCCTGGAGGACAGTGCTGAGGGTGCTAGTGTTGTCCTGGAGGAAAGTGCTTCTGAGGGTGCTAGTGTTGTCCTGGAGGAAAGTGCTCCTGAGGGTACTAGTGTTGTCCTGGAGGACAGTGCTCCTGAGGGGGCTAGTGCTGCCTTGGAGGACAGTGCTGAGGGTGCTAGCGTTGTCCTGGAGGACAGTGCTGAGGGTGCTAGTATTGTCCTGGAGGAAAGTGCTGAGAGTGCTAGTGTTGTCCTGAAGGAAAGTGCTCCAAAGGATCCTAGTGATGTCTTAGAAGATAGAGCTCGTGAGGGTACTAGTGTTGTCCTGAAGGACACTGAAGACAACCTTATTCAGTCCACAGAAGTTCAAAATAGAGATACTGCTTGAGATAGATCAAAATGGGATGATGCCTCAGGGAATAGTGTCGACACACTACCAGCAAAACCTGGTGGAAGCACTGATGTCCATGCAGGGGTGAAAGATAGGGAGGAACAGGAAAAATAAATGTACCAGCAGTGAACGCAGCTACAATAAATCCTAGCAAACAGAGGTACAATCTATGTAAATACTATGCCTTGGGTATCTTCAGGTGCGGTATAGATAAAACAGGTGGGACATGCAACTTTGACCATCCCAAAAAATGCCGCACCCACATGACAACAGGAGAGTGCAACTTCTCTCTTCTTGCAACTTATTTCACCCAGAAATGTGTCACTCATCAATCCATGAAAGAAAATGCTACAATGCATACTGCCAGGCACATCATCTAAAGGGGACTAGAAGACACAGACCAGCCAGACTATGGGAAACAAAAGAGAGGAGCCACAATCTCTCCAGGGACAGAGGTTTTTTAGGGCCAGAGGGTAAAAAAACTGGCAAGAAATGACAATAATCCTACACCACCTGAAAACACTTCTGGAGCAGAGGCACTGACATTGGCCTCAAACCCAGAACAACAGATATTAGAGCCAGCAAATAAAACCTCCCTAAATTCCACCAATACAACATTTGTCTTTGCAAACATACAGGGTCTAAAGCCATCGAAAAAAAAAATCCTTACTTCAAGGGACTGCTCATGGGGTCAAATGTAATGTTTGTAGCATTCACAGAGACCCACATAAAGGATCATTATGACAATGAAATATGGATCCCAGGTTATAACCTATTCCGATGCGACAGACTAAACAGGCAACAAGGGATGTTGGCCTGCATGTCACAGAGTTGCTCATTTGCAAGAACACTAAAC
>NC_069413.1:12281116-12360131 GCF_026875155.1 Cherax quadricarinatus | reverse complement strand
TTGTTGTGTTTGGGGTTTGGGTTTTTTTGGGGGTTTTTTGGGTTGGGGGGGTTTTTTGTGTGTGTGTGGTGTGTGGGGCTTGTGTGTGCTTTGTGTGTGTGTGTGTTTGTGTGTGTGTGTGTGTGTATGTGTTGGTGTGTAAGTGTATGTGTGTGTATAGTGTTGTGTGTGTATAGTGTATGTGCATGTGTGAGTATGTTTGGGTGTATGTGTGTGTGTGTGTGTGTGTTGGGGTGTGGTGTGTGGTGTGTGTGTGTTTGTGTGTGTGTTTTGGGGAGTTGTTGTGCGTGTGTGTGTTGTGTGTGGGGTGTGTGTGTGTGTGTTGGTGTGTGTGTGTGTGTGTGTGTGTGGGGTGGGTGTGTGTTTGTGTGTGTGTTTTGTGTGTGTGTGTGTTTCACCTATTGTACTCACCTATTGAGGTTGCAGGGGTCGAGTCCTGAGCTCCTGGCCCCCGCCTCTTCACTGATCGCTACTAGGTCACCTCTCTCCCTGAGCCGTGAGCTTTATCATACCTCTGCTTAAAGCTATGTATGGATCCTGCCTCCACTTACATCGCTTCCCAAACTATTCCACTTACTGACTACTCTGTGGCTGAAGAAATACTTCCTAACATCCTGTGATTCATCTGTGTCTTCAAGCTTCCAACTGTGTCCCCTTGTTACTGTGTCCAATCTCTGGAACATCCTGTCTTTGTCCACCTTGTCAATTTCCTCTCAGTATTTTTTATGTCGTTATCATGTCCCCCCTATCTCTCCTGTCCTCCAGTGTCGTCAGGTTGATTTCCCTTAACCTCTCCTCGTAGGACATACCTCTTAGCTCTGGGACTAGTCTTGTTGCAAACCTTTGCACTTTCTCTAGTTTCTTTACGTGCTTGGCTAGGTGTGGGTTCCAAACTGGTGCCGCATACACTCCAATATGGGCCTAACGTATACGGTGTACAGGTCCTGAACGATTCCTTATTAAGAGTCGGAATGCTGTTCTGAGGTTGCTAGGCGCCCATATGCTGCAGCAGTTATTTGTTGATGTGCGCTTCAGGAGATGGCCTGGTGTTATACTCACCCCAAGATCTTTTTTCCTTGAGTGAGGTTTGTAGTCTCTGACCCCCTAGACTGTACTCCGTCTGCGGCCTTCTTTGCCCTTCCCCAATCTTCATGACTTTGCACTTGGTGGGATTGAACTCCAGGAGCCAATTGCTGGACCAGGTCTGCAGTCCTGTCCAGATCCCTTTGTAGTTCTGCCTGGTCTTCGATCGAGTGTATTCTTCTCATCAACTTCACGTCATCTGCAAACAGGGACACCTCAAGTCTATTCCTTCCGTCATGTCGTTCACAAATACCAGAAACAGCACTGGTCCTAGGACTGACCCCTGCGGGACCCCGCTGGTCACAGGTGCCCACTCTGACACCTCGCCAGTACATGACTCACTGCTGTCTTCCTGACAAGTATTCCCTGATCCATTGTAGTGCCTTCCCTGTTATCCCTGCTTGGTCCCCAGTTTTTTGCACCAATCTCTTGTGTGGAACTGTGTCAAACGCCTTCTTGCAGTCCAAGAAAATGCAATCCACCCACCCCTCTCTCTCTTGTCTTACTGCTGTCACCATGTCATAGAACTCCAGTAGGTTTGTGACACAGGATTTCCGTCCCTGAAACCATGCTGGCTGCTGTTGATGAATCATTCCTTTTTTGGGTGTTCCACCACCTTCTCCTATAATCTTCCCATATTTTGCATACTATCATGTCGTGACATGTCTGTAGTTTAAGTTTCATTCTGTCTCCTTTTTTAAAGTTGGGACTACATTTGCTGTCTTCCTCCTAGGCAATCTCCCTTTTTTCGATAATGTATTGAATATTGTTTTTAGGGGTACACATACGCCTCTGCCCCTTCTCAAAACCCGGGGGGAAAAATTGTTATCGGGCCCCATTGCCTTTGGGGTATCTAGCTCACTCAAAACCCTCTTCACTTCTCTCGGTTTGTGCACTGGTCCAGATTTGGGTGGTGTGCCCCACCCTCCGTCTTTTCTGGAGTCCCTTCTGTCTCCCTGTGAACATTTCCCTTTGAATCTCTTGTTGAGTTCTTCACATACTTCACGGTATTCCTGTTGTCTCCCCCTCCTTCCTTCCTTGCCATTACCTGGCCCTTTGACTTTTTGTTTTTTCCTCCTGATGGGCTGAAAAACATTTTTTCGGGTCAGTTTTGGTTTTTGTGCTATGTCTTTTTTCCTTATTGTCTTTGGGCCTCCCTTCTTACGTGCATATTCTTTTTTCTCTTACACTGTTCCCCTTTTTTTTCTCCTGGTCCTTTGCTTCTATATTTTTTCCCATTCCCTAGCACACGGGGTTTTTGCCTCCCGCCCCTTTTGGGGAAAACCCCAGGGGGCCATCCGGCTTTTTCATTACTCCTTTTCCCCCGGGGTAAAAACCTCTTCCTCCCTCCTTGCTTTTTTGTTGCTACATATTCCAATCTCATTAAGGGCTTCCCTGCCAGTTCTCTGTCCCACGGGAACCCTTCAGTAATTCCTCATTCCTGTGTAGTCCCCTTTCTTGTAGTTGGCTTCATTCGTCCTGGCCTTCCGCTTCCCCCTCCTTGTACTTTTTTACTGTGTATGTGTGTGGGGTTTTTGTGTGTGGGTGTGTGCACTCCCCCTTTTTACTACCTATTTGGGGTTTGCAGGGGTCGAGTCCTAGCTCCGGGCCCCCCCTCTTAAAACCGGTTGTATAGACCCTCTCTCTTCCCGCCCCGATTTTTTATCAAACCTGTCTTAAAACTGTGTAGGGTTCCCTGCCCCCACTACGTCATTTTCTGGGCTATTCCACTGCCTTACAACTCTATGACTGAAGAAATATTTCCTATTTCTTTTCTGACTCATTTGTTCTTCAATTTCCCCAATTGTGGCCTTTTTTCGTGCCCCCCCTGGAACATCCTTCTTTGCCCCCTTTGTCTTTTCCACGCAGATTTTATAGTCTTTCATGTTTCCCCTGACCCTCCTGTCCCCCGTGGGGTCAGGCCGTTTTCCCTTAATCTTTCTCTAGGACATTCCCCTTGCTCTGGAAAACCTTGTCGAAAACCTTGTATTTTCCTCTATTTTCCCTTGACGTGCTTTATAAAGTGCGGGTTCCAACAGGTGCTGCTACTGCAGTAGGGGCCGACATAACGGTGTACATGCTTGAATGATTTCCTTACTAAGGTAGGGAAAAAGCTGTTCTCGGGTTTTCCCAGGGCCCAAGTACAGCTTTATTGATTGATGTGGCTTCCGGGAAAACGCCGGTGTTATACCCCCACCCCAAGACTTCCTCCTTGAGTGAGGTTTGCAGTTTTTGGCCCCTACCTATACTCGTCGGGGTTTTCTGTGCCCTTTCCCCTATCTTATGACTTTGCATTTGGGCAGATTAAAATTCGAGAACCCATTTGTGGACCAGGTGTCCATTGTCCGGTTCTTTGAAGTCCCCGGGTCCTCTCAGATTTAATTTCCCCTCATTAATTCACATCATCTGCAAACGGGGGACCTTCTGAGTCAACCCCTTCCGTCATGTCGTTCACATATACCAAAAATACACTGGCCCTAGGACCGCCCCCTGTGGGCCCCCCCGTCGCACAGGTGCCCATGTGAACATCATTACGTACAATGACTCGTTGTTGCCCCCCTGTCGGGTTTTCTCTACCCCATTGCATGCCCTTCCTGTTATATGCCCCTTGCTCTAGCTTCTGCATAATCTCTTGTGAGGAATGTGAAAAGGCCTTCTTGAGTCCAAGAAGATGAAAATTCAACCCCCCCCTCCCCCCTCTCTTTTCTTACTTCTGTTATTTTATATAAAACTCCAGAAGGTTTGTGAACAGGATTTGCCTTCCGTGAATCCGTGCTGGTTGGATTTATATTGTTCCGTTCCGGGTGCTCCCCCACCTCCTCCTAAATCTTCTCCAAATTTTGCATACTATACACTCAATGCAAGGTCTAATTTTTAAGTGCCTCTTTTCTGTCTCTTTTTTAAAAAGGGAACTACTTTTGCCTCTTCCAACCTCGGTAGTTCCCCCATTTTTCCGGGATGGTTGAAGATTGTGGGTAAGTGGCACCACAACATACTGTTTTCCCCTCAAAGGGCCCCAGGGGGAGATGTTTTTGGGGCCCATTTGCCTTTGGGGAAACGATGTCCCTTTTAGCATTTCTTCCCTCCTCCTATCTTATGTTTGTCCCAACACTTTTTGGGTGTTTTCCCTTGCTGGTGTCCCCATCTGGTCTGCCCCCAGAGTCCTTCCGTCTACTGTAAATATTTCCCTTTAAAATTTTCTTTTTGGTCCTCACATACCTCTTGATCTTTCTTGTGATTTCTCCACCTTCTTTCCCCCTTATACCGGGCCCTTGACGTTGTTTTCCTCCTAATGGGGTATCAGAGTTTCGGGTCAGATTTGACTTTAGCTATGTCGTTTTCATACTGTCGGGGCCTCCCCCCTTTATCTGTGCAACCGTTTCGGCTCTTTACAAAATCTCCTTGTTTTCCTGGGTCCTATGCCCCCTGTACCTTTTCCATTCTCTGTTGCACTTAGTTTTTGCCCCCTACACCTTCGGGTAAACCAAGGACTCGTTTTGGTCTTCCTTTTATTTCCGTTTCCCTTGGAACAAAATTTTCCTCTGCCCCCTTTGCATTTTGTTCCCCACATATTCCATCATTCGTTTACTGTTTTTCCCTACCATTTTTCTGTCCCCACGAACCTCCGCAGGAATTTCTCATACCTGTGTAGCCCCCCCTTCAAAAGTTTGGCCTGCCCCCCTTATTCCCTGTTCCCTTTTCTCCCTTGTAACTCTACATATAAAAACTCAAAACCACATGATCGCTAGCCCCAAGGGGCCCTCTCATAAGTATTCCTCAATGCCCTGAAGCTCGGGGTGAACACAAGATCCGTCTTGCTCATCCTCCCCTCTCTCCTGGTTGTGCCCGACTTTTTGATGCATGAGGTTTTCAAGTACCACATCCACATCTTGGGTCTCCTGTTTTGGGACCCCCCATGGGCCCAGGTTTTCCCCGTCGATCTCCCTGTGGTTTTTAAATCCCCATTTCCAGTAACTTTGCTGCTCGAGTGAGCTTTTTTCCACCTCAGCCAGGGTCCCCCCCATCACCCTGTTTTTTTCTTCGTATCTCTCTTGGGCCCCCTGCAGTTCTGGGTGGGTTATACATCACTCCAATGACTACTTTTTGTTCTCCGGAGAATTGTACTACAATTAGTCTCTTTCTCCAAATCATGTCCATCCTTCCATTTCCTCAAATCCCCCTCGGGTTTTAAAAGAGCATGCAACCCCTCCCCCCCCCCTTCTACTCCTTCTATCTTTCCTCAGGATCTATACCTGTTTTGGGGGTTGTGTTGTTATTGCTCAGCAGTTTTTTTTTTCTGTGCTGCTATGATTTTGGGGATTTTTCACTGTTCTTTCATTCCATCCTCATGTTTATTCATTACCATCCCGGGTTTTTGTACCAAACCTTTAGTTTCTTTTTTATCATTGTGGTCATGCAAGAAATTGGGGTTTTGGGGGGCGAGAGCCTTGGTGGGGCCTATAGGGGCTGGTTAGGTGGGTTTTTTGTTTTATGGGGGGGGGGTCAAATAGCCATAAGGGACACTGTTGGGGTGGGTTTGTGATATGGGGATTGTGGGAGAGGGAACAGGAGTGGGTTGGAAAAAGGTTGCCCTTGCGTTGGGGAAAGTCCGGGTGGAGTCTTTTGGGGGGAGATTCTGTGGGTGTGTTTGCCCTTCCTCCCGTGTCGGTCCGCTCATTTTCATTGCTTCCGTTCCCCTTTCGTCTCGTACCCTCTCCCTTCAGTGTTCCCTTTTTTTTTGTTCTGTCGTGGTCGAGGTAACCTCTGGTACCCCTTTTGCCCCCCAGCCTTGCTTTCTCTTGCGAATCCCGGGTTTGAATGATTCTTCCCTTTAAAGTTACTCTGACAGGGGGCCCTATCCCTTCCCTCCAACCACCCAATTCCTGAAAAATTTTTCACCTTTGGGCTATTCCCTCCCTATTTTTTTCATGATGCCTTCAATCTTTTTTTCTCCTCCTTTTTATTTTTTCAAAGTGGCCCCCCTTGGTTCTTGGAAGCCCGTACACAAAAAACTGACCTCGCCCTTTCCCCTCCCACTGAGTCTCCATCTGCTCCTTGAGGCATTTTTTTTTTCCATTGAAAAAGTTCTTGCCTTCGTCCCTGCAATCTAAATTCTATTCTCAGTGACTGTCTTTCCTGTCCAGCTGTCCCCCTTTCTACTGCAGTTGGCTGTTAAATCCTCATATAGCCCCCCGTGGGTTGATGGGCCTTCATGTATGGCAAGGGGCTCCGTTGTTGCTTACCCCTCCCCCTTTTCTGCGCCTGACTTTGAATTTTCCCGATTCAAAATGATTGCATTTGTCTCTTAATCTGTTTAGGCTTTTCGTTTCTCTTTTAAGCACTGTATCCAGCTTCTGCTGAAGACCTGTACTTCCACTTTCCCGCACTTTCACTATCCGCTCCTCCATTTTCTTTCCCAGCTCTACTATCTTTCCCTTTCCCCACTTTTTCTCCCTTTTTGGGGCTCTAGCTCCCAGTCTTTCCTCCCTGGTTCGTCCCCCAGATCCTGGGGGTTTCCCTCCTCTAAAAGGGCCCCCATTTTTTTTTTTAAAATTTTTTTTACCACAGACAGAAGGCTAGAGGAGGGGGGGGGGTGGGGGAGAGAGAGGAGGGTAGAAAAAAAGGGGGAGAGAGGAGAGAGAAAGGTAGAAAGAGGGGGAGAGGGGGAGAGAGTATGGGGGTGAGGGGTAAGACCCAAGGGGGGGGGAGAGAAATTGGGGGGAGAAAAGGGTGAGAGAGGGAGAAAGGAGGGAGAAAGAGAGGGGGAAGGGGGGAGGGGGAGAAAAGAGAGAGAGAGGGAGAAAGGAGGGAACGAGGGGGGGAAAAGGCAAAAGGGGCTGTGGGGAGGCGGTCAAAAACCAAGGATCATGGGTACCACCTAGTTGTGGTTTCAGGGGGCGAGACCCCCCCTGGCCCCGAGTGGTGTGTGTGGTGCGTGCGTGTGTGTGTGTGTGACACGTCAGTTGTTTATAGTCCCCGGAATACAATTTATTCTGTGTATCCTAATACTAAAAAAAACCATTCACTGAGAGTAGTTTAATAATTATAATCTAGCGGTGTTAACAAGTATTTTTCACCCAGTTATGACTACCTTTTAACACATTGTAAGGGGGGGGAGGGGTGGGGAGAGAGAAAAGGGTAAAAAGGAGAGGAGGAGAGAGAGAGGGAAAAAGAGGGAGAGAGAAAGGGGAGATATGGGGGGGGGGAAAAAACCCCAAAGGGGGGAAAAAGAGAAAATGTGAGGGGGGGGGAAAAAAGGGTAGAGAGGGGAGAAAGAGAGGGGGGGAGGGAGAGAAAAGAGGGAGAGGGAGAAAGGGGGGAAAGAGGATGAAGGGGAGAAGCCGAGGGAGGGGGAAAGGGGAGAGGTTGTGAGGGGGGCGGTCAAATTCCCGAGGATCATGGTGCTCACCTAGTTGTGGTTTCAGGGGTCGAGACCCCTCCTGGCCCCAGTGTGTGTGGGGTGTGCGTGCTGTGTTGTGTGTGGCACCAGTTGTTTATATGTCCCAGAAATGCAATTCAATTCGTGATCCCTAATACTAATGAGATACCTTTAAAACCGAGAGTAGTTTTTTAATAAATTTTAATATAGCTGTGTTAAAAAGTCATTCTTTCACCAGTTTGTCTACCTTTTTCTACATGTGTCCCGATATTTTTCTTTAGATTGTACGTCTTTTGTCCCAGAAAAATCTCTCGAAACTTTGTCAGGGCTGTAGCCCTTAGCCACACTTAATCCCCCTGCTTAATCCTTACTCCTACAAATTTTATCTTCCCCACTATGCTAGGGGGTTTTTGTATGATAAACGCTCTGGAGCAGGGGTTTAGTAGCGAGTTACCAGGACCGCAGGGCCGGCCTTATCATCCCCCTTCCCCCAACCACAAAACAGGGGATTTGTACGTTACTGGGCAGGGGGGTTCCATCCAAGCCTATGTAGATGCTCCTGTACGATGCTTGCTGTCATGACTCGGCACCTCGCCCTTCCCCCCGCTGGTTCTTCTCTATTTTTATCTCGTTGCCCTTTTGAGTCCTCATTTACCACCCCATCACTTGTATACTACTACTTTTATAATTTAACTTTACTTTGGGTAAGACCACTTATTTTGGGAC
Organism: Cherax quadricarinatus; assembly: GCF_026875155.1. Classification (NCBI taxonomy): domain Eukaryota; kingdom Metazoa; phylum Arthropoda; class Malacostraca; order Decapoda; family Parastacidae; genus Cherax; species Cherax quadricarinatus. The sequence continues at coordinate 12,351,943 of NC_069413.1, read as the reverse complement.
ACCCAGCCGTTATGGGGGGCGCTATCCCCCAGGGCCCACTGCTGCCACCACCCTTTCTTATATAATTTATGTATAAGTAGTATATTAATATTTCCCCTTTTTGGCTACTTGTTCACGCTGTGTGCTACATCACATTTTGTCGTTTGCCACCCTCTCCTTTAAATTCTATTTGGTCTTTTCTCTTTGGCACTCGCTTTGTCTTTGTATATGTGTAACAATGTGGCAACAGGTGCCAACTAGGCTAAAAGAAATGGGGACTTTTGAAATTTTGGTATAATTTCAGGCTTTCCCCTCGCCTTCACTTTATTTATTTTTGCTAAACTTTATACACTTGTAGGTTGTTTACTGGGCGTTTTCACTAACACTGGTTGCTTGCTGCTAAAAAAAAACGCCCTAAAAAAAAAACAAAAATTCTCGGAGCCTGGCGCTTGTGACCCAACACTGTCCCCCCTGATGTGTATTGTTGTGGTGTGTGTGGTTGGGGTGGTGGACTCACAATCAAAATTTGCACCAAAACTCTTCAGTTGTGACTGGGGGGGAAGTGTGAATTGGGTCATTACCATAATTTGTTTAGATTGTAACCCTGTATAAACGTAATAACCATTCTTACAGGATTATTACCTTGTAACTTGTGAGCAATTTCCTGTGTACCATTAGCTATCAAAAATTTGGGGGGCCCCGTCCCTGGCCCATTACGTCCTTGTTCTGTAAAACCTTTTAACTTGTAGATTGTGACCAGACCTACCTGGAGTTCATTACCTTTGTAAATTGTGAGTTCATTACCTTTGTAAATTGTGAGTTCATTACCTTTGTAAATTGTGAGTTCATTACCTTTGTAAATTGTGAGTTCATTACCTTTGTAACTTGCTCAGCTATCTAAACTTTGGAGTCCAGTCCCTGGACCAATTATGTACCTCTGTAATCTTTTGACTACCGCCCACAGGATGGGAGTGGGGTGCATAATAAACATACTAAACTAACTATAGAAACAACAGAGGGGCAGTCGACAAACAAGATTCAAAAGTCAAGATTCTGGAAGGTAACGGATGAGACATTGTCTACTAGGCTCATTACCACTGTAACTTGTTCATCTATCAAAACTTTGCGGTCCAGTCCCTGGACCCATTATGCGCCTCCATAATCTTTTGCTCACCACGCACAGGTTTGGTATGGTGAGCATAATAAAAATATTAAATTAACTTGAACTAGGCTCCTCGAGGATGGTCTCTTAATGCCAGTGAGGGACTCCTGATCTCAGGATCCGACCTGGTTACCCTACATTCCCAGGCGGCATATGACCTCTTCGGGTTTAGCGTTTTCCCTTGCTTATACCTAATATATTCAATATGGCCCAATTATTTGAAATGTACTATAAATCTATTTCCATAGTGATTATTACAGTGGGTTCTACCTACCTGGAAGGTGTTCCGGTGGTCAACGCCCCTGCAGTGGATCAAGACCTAATCAACCAGGCTGTTACTGCTGGCCGCACATAGTCCAATGTACGTACCACAGCCTGGCTGATTGGGTACTGACCTTGGGCATCTCTCCAGCTCCTTCTTGAAGGCATCCAGGGGTCTATTTGTAATTCCCTTTATGTTGATATGTCACAGCTGACTCAACTGGTCCACTGAAATATTCAGGGATTTTACAAATAAAATTAAATTAAATCTGAATACCTAAACAAATTTTCGAGGTATAAAAAATAATCAGCATGGTTATTACACTCAGGGTCATACAGTGCCTGGCAGAACGAGAGATATTCAGGTGTGTGTGTGTGTGTGTGTGTGTGTGTGTGTGTGTGTGTGTGTGTGTGTGTGTGTACTCACCTATTTGTGGTTGCAGGGGTCGAGTCCTAGCTCCTGGCCCCGCCTCTTCACGTGTGTGTGTGTGTGTGTGTGTGTGGCCATCTCCAATTCCTTGCATCAAGGATCCTTCAACAACATGGTGTATCGAAGTAGAAAGACTGAATTGGTTTTGGGATGTGTAGGCGCCACTTTGCCATATTTATTAAGGAAACTGAGAAATTAGTTTCCTTGTGATAACTTGTGAAGGCTTCTTGACTGGTTTCACATCTTTAACGTGTATATTTAAGTGCACTGGAGAGTCATGCCGCACTTTGTACTATCCATTTAGCATACACTGAGGTAGAGAGGACTGGCTTTATGGGATACAAAGATATGTTTCTCGCAGCTACCTTCGTAGTCTTCAATGCTGTTGGTAGTATATCATTTGTCTCAAGTGTCAGCTACTATTTTCTCGCTATAACCTAGTTTACGCCCTCAGCTTCGTGGAGCTTACCATACCTATCCTTAAAACTATGTATGGAGTGTACCTGCTACGACTCCTGATGCAGATCCTTGTACTTGATGGAAGAATCGGACACAGGTGCAACACTTGAGTATCTTTATTGCTGAAACGTTTCCCCTACACAACAGGCTTTATGGAAAATTTATAAGGTGTTATCTGTATGAATCTCAACATTACATTCATACAAGTAATCTCATTGGGAGGCTACAACCATATATTGTTTACAGTCATCACTCCGTGTAGGCGTGTGAGAAAACTTAAAAGCCACCCCTGGTCGCTGCAGGTGGCCCCTTCGATAACCCACACAAATCTTACCCATATCTATCCTAGACCAGTATAGAAGTGGATAACACCCACAAGTACGGCGCCACTAGTTAGTTGTGGACTGTATGGATTATATTAAACTGACTGAAGGAAAAGGTGGGGTGGGTTACACACATACATCCATCAGGGAAAACACTTGTATAATACCACCACTTACCAGGTTTTCTCTGGTGGTCACTTGATGCAGCTGAATCACCCACAACACCTATCATATTATAACATACCTAAGTGTCCAGTATCAGTCTGCTATAACTAGAAATGGTACTTAACTGTGGGTGAGGAGGTCGCATTCCTTGTCTGTCTTATTTCCTCCTCAGATCCCGACATCCTGCCAACTGAAACGGATCTTCTTCCAACAGGATGAAGTATCCGCTGGTTTGTCCCGATTTAGGAGCCGTGACTCCATAAAAACTCCGTGTCCCTCGCACACTCACGTGTTCACTCGGAGAATGGCGACTCATTTCACTTCACATATTCTCTTAACTTAGTGTTATTATCAACAGATTACCTCACAGTTCACAGTACGACTTAATGTCCCATTAATTTTACACACGTCAGAAGTCGATACATTAAGGTTTGAGACCGATGAGAGATGATTAAATCACGGGTATTTTCCCCTGAACACTCTTCATGGCGTCGCGCCATTTCCCCCAGGCGTCTACCATTATTCCCTAATTTTACCACTTTATTACAGTGGTCCCGTAAATTACGTTCCCTCACTCTTCACCAGGAACAGTTACAACACTTCCTACTACGAAGTGAGGCCTATATTAATCCTTAGGCCGCCGTGGACGCCAATTTCCTGGTCCCATTTTCTCCCAGCCTGTTAACTCCCATTCAAAACACTCCCGTGTCTCCCCTCTCTCCATCGGCGCATGTGCAGCTTCTCTATTGGTTCTCTTCAAAATACACTTCAGACCAACAATAATGCATTAATCATGTATATTTACATTAAAAAAATATACAATAGATTTCTGGGAAATTATTTACCACAGGCTTCTTCAGTCGAATAGTGGAAACAGTAGAAGTAGTTCTGAGGATATCAGTCCATCAACCTTGGTAAGAAGAGATTAATCTCTCCAACCTCGAGGGTGATGGAGTAATCTTGTCTCAAAACTATTTCCATAGTCTTTGGTATTCTATTCCCCTGTACTCGACTGAAGAAGTCTGTTTACAGGCGGAACGTGTCCCCAATAAACATCCCCAAGTGTTGAACCTATATCTTACTTTTCAACTTGTAATCTGCTGATAATATAACCTTGTTCTCGGTGTCACAGACTTCAGGTACTGGGAAGATGCGAGTGACGAGTATCACCCGATGATGGGGTCCTTACTGCCTCTCTGGAGGTTCCGTCCACACACACACTACCCCCGCAGCCTCGCCCTCACTGACGTCTCCTGGAGTCCAGTTCATCCAGACATCTTTGCTGCCGCCTACACCACCGGTCAGTATTTCCTTTTTTCTTCTACATCTTTTTCCTCTTGTGCTACTAATTAAATTCAAGAGGAAACGCTGAACTCGCAGGAAGTCATAGCGCATGCTGAATTGGATGTATTATCAGTTTGATCCGAGGAAGAGGGAAGTAGTTTCCCAATTCACTGGAATCTCACCGCCCATCCCCAGCATCAAGACACCATTTCTTTTACTTTTCTTATTGTTTTTCTCACCCGAGTTCACGTAGGTAGTTAAATTGTTCTTTTACCACAGATTCCACGAGCTTAGATCATATAACAATGATGGCTGCCAAAACGCCTAGTGTAAATTTACGAAAAATAATATTTATTTTTATAGAGTTTCTAGTCCCATGCTATTTAATATTCTGTTAATGCTCTCCTAAATGCTCTACCTACCTCACCTAAACATATAGCTATAAGCTATGCTGATGATATCATGAACCATACAACAGGTCATAAGAAGATGAATAACCATTCCTTATGAAGTTCAAGCAATTTGTAGAACGACTAGGGCCCCTCAAATATCTCCTCTAAAACAAAGATATAACAGCAACGAAATCCCCCACCCATCTAATTGCAGTGAAATCATGCTACGTTAAACTACAGATATCTGGTGTAGATGTACCCTTAACAAATCCAACTATACCAGACAACTAAACAAGAAATGTAAAGCTGGCTAAATGCTCCCCTTCAAAGCTGTTGCTGGCTTACAATCCCAACTATGGTGCAAATGTGAGATCGTGGAGAATGATGTAACAGAGCCTATGTTAGGTCTTAATTGATTATGCTGCTCCCTTGTGATATTAGCTAGAGAAAGTTCTCTTCCGACCCTTGGAGTTAAGGCAAAATGAGCTCTCAGGATTATTCTTGCTGTCCCCAGATCTACAAAAGTTCTTACATGAGGAAAGGAGCTTGGTATTTCAGTATCAGTGATAGGAGTGGTGAAATTAACACTGTACTCGGTATTAGAATGTTGAAAACAACCAGACACTGTCACAGTGAATCTTACCAAGTGTCCTAGAGGTAAATACACCACAGATCTATATGATTGTGAAAACGTGCAATTGCATAAGTTATTATAACCTGCATGAACTGTATCACTGTAGGGCAACAAGAGCATTTCACCCCTACCATGGAAGATGTGTTCATTTATATCAACCTACCTACAAGTTCCTCCCAGAAGCCTCATTGCTAGGAATCCCCTCTCCTTAAAATCTCTTGTTTAGAGCAACTGCTAAGAAGAAACGTTCTCACCTAGCTGGTAGTAACAAGTATCACAAGTTTATAACACTGATGGGATCTAATAGGAGTCTTCTGGCAGGGCTGCACTGACTTGTTGCCACCTCCCTAGTTAAGAACGATAATAAATTTGTTGAGTTTAGGCATCAGAATTAACAACTGGGGCGTCTACACGCAAACTGAATTGTTTGCAATCCAAAAGCGCTAAGCTAACCTATGACACCACTGAGCTTGACTCTATCATCATTACTGATTCTATGTCATCATTGAAGGCTTCTGGCTCATATAATGACTCCAATCAACATGCTCATTGGGGAAGCAGGTATAGATACCTCAAAAATTAGGAAAAAGGAATTAATGTAAACAATTGCTATGGATCCCATCACACATTGGATTACTCCTTCATGATAAAGTTGATATGTTCAGCCAAGAAGAAGTATCGAGAAGGAGACTGTAGAATATCACTTGGTAAAACTGTGTCTAGCATTAGGAAATAAAATTAGGAGAGAAGTAATAAAATGAAAATGATTGGTTATAGGAATTGCAGTTTAGAAGCCTGAGTAGATCTAACCCCACTAAGATAACATGAACGAATAAGTATGTTTTATGGACAACTTGCAATGTGAACAGACTGACTGTGTTGTATGGCCAGGCTAAGCTTGGTTATAAGTACTTCTGGCAGTTTGGGAGACACACAGATGATGTCAAAACCAAATGTAAATTAGTGATCAGGCATATGGTCCAATTCTCTTGAACACTATGTTGCCTTAAATTGTCCACGTTATTGAAGAATACAGAGACAGACAGTATAAAAACCTAGGTGCCATGTCAAGATATATTATTAAGAAAATATGATACCAATATACTAAGCAAATTTCCAAATTTGCTTGTAAAAACAGATAAGTGGAACTATAGATATGTAGATATAAATCCTAAGTATACCTGATACCTTTGGGCCCTAGTTCCTAGGCCCTTCGTGTATCCATAAATGCTCCTCGCCTAAACCGTCCACAGGATGGATAAGGGGTGCACAATAAACTAAAGCTCCACTACGGTGGCAAAATCTAAAATCTTTTTATAGTAGTAGCGACCGGTGAGAAGCGGGCCGAGGAGCTTGAATCCACCCCTGGAACCCACAATAGTTGAATAACACCAGTTTAAACACGTGTGAGGGAGAGAATGTGTATAGTGTTGTGTGTGTGTGTGTGTGTGTGTGTGTGAGTGTGGGTGTGTGTTTTAGTTACCATTTTGTCCCTAGGCACATGTCGATTAAGACACTAGGCCTGTTTGTGTGTGTGTAAGGTGTGTAGGTGTGTGTGTGTGTGTGGTGTGTGGGGTGTGTGTGTGTGAGTGTGTGTGAGTGTGTGTGTGTGAGGTGTGTGGTGTGTTGTGTGTGTGTGTGTACTCACCTATTTGTTAACTCACCTATTTGTGGTTGCAGGGGTCGAGTCATAGCTCCCTGGCCCCGCCTTCTTCGCTGATTGCTGCTAGTCCTCTCTCTCCCTGCTCCATGATCTCTATCATACCTCGCCTTAAAACTATGGATGGTTCCCACCCTCCACTACTTCACATTCTAGGCTATTCCACAGCTTGACTACTCTATGTCTGAAAAATACTTCCTAACAACATCCCTTTGAATTCATCTGAGTCTTCACTTCCAATTGTGACCTCTTGTGTCTGTGTCCCATCTCTGAACTTCCCGTCTTTTGTCCACCTCATCTATCCGCGCAGTAGTTTATATGTCGTATCATGTCTCCCCTGACCCTACTGGCCTCCAGTGTCGTCCAGGACGATTTTCCTCAACCTTTCTTCGTATGACAATCCCCGTAGCTCTGGACTAGCTTGTTGCAAACCTTTGCACATTCTCTAATTTCTTGACTTGTGGTGTGTGTGTGTTGTGAATGTGTGTATGTGTATGTGTGTGTACTAAACCTAGTTTGAGGTGCGGGGGTTCGAGTCCCGAGCTCCTGGTGTGTGTGTGTGTGTTGTGTGTGTGGTGTATGTTGGTGTTATGTGTGTGTTGTGTATATGTGTAGTGTGTGTGTATGTTGTGTGTAAGTGTGTGTGTATGTGAGTGTAATGTGTGTGTTGTTGTGTGTGGGTGGTGTACTCACTAGTTGTACTCCCTAGTTGAGGTTTGCAGGTCGAGTCCGAGCTCCTGGCCCCGCCTCTTCACTGACGCTACTAGGTCACTCTCCCTGAGCCGCTGAGCTTTATCATACCTCTGCTTAAAGCTATGTAATGGATCCTGCCTCCACTACATCGCTTCCCAAACTATTCCACTACTGACTACTCTGTGGCTGCAGAAATACTACCTAACCTCCCTTGATTCTTCTTGCTTCAGCTTCCAACTGTGGCCCCTTGTTACTGTGTCCAATCTCTGGAACATCCTGTCTTTGTCCACCTTGTCCATTCCTCTCAGTATTTTGTATGTCCGTAAATCATGCCCCCCCCCCCTATCTCTCCATCCTCCAGTTCGTCAGGTTGATTTCCCTTAACCTCTCCCTCGTAGGACATACCTCTTAGCTCTGGGACTAGTCTTGATGCAAACCTTTGCCACTTTCTCTAGTTTCTTCAGCATTGCTAGGTGTGGGTTCCAAACTGGTGCCGCATAACCCAATATAATGGGCCTAACGTACACCGGTGTACAGGTCCTGAATGATTCCTTATTAAGTGTCGGAATGCTGTTCCTGAGGTTTTGCCAGGGCGCCCCCATAAAGCTGCAGCAGTTATTTGGTTGATGTGCGCTTCAGGAGATGTGCCTGGTTTATACTCACACCCAAGTAACTTTTCCTTGAGTGTGTGTAGGTGTGTGTGTGTGTGTGTAGGTTGTGTGTGTGTGTGTTAAGGTGTGTGGTGTGTGTGTAGGGTGTGTGTGTGTGTAGGTGTGTACTCACCATTTGTACTCACCTATTTTGTGGTTGCTGGGGTCGATCACAGCTCCTGACCCCGCCTCTTCGCTGATTGCCTACTAGGTCCTCTCTCTCCCTGCCCCATGAGCTCTATCATATAACCTCGCCTTAAAACTATGTATGTCCTGCCTCCACCACATCACTTCTAGGCTATTCCACGGCCTACTACTCTACGACTGAAGAAATAACTTCCTAAACATATCCCTTTGATTCATCTGAGTCTTCACTTCCAATTTGTGACCTTTTGTGTCTGTGTCCATCCTCTGGAACACCCGTCTTTGTCCACCTCGTCTATTCGCGCAGTATTTTACCATGTCGTTATCCATGTCGCCCCTGACCCTCCTGCCTCCATGTCGACAGGCCGATTTCCCTCAACCCTTACTTCAAGGAACAGCCCCGTAGCTCTGGGACTAGTCTTGTTGCAAACCTTTGCACTCTCTCTAATTTCTGACGTTCGTTACTAGTGTGGAATCCAAACTTGGTGCTGCATACTCCAAGTATTGCCTGACGTAGATGTTTACAGAGTCTTAAACGAAATTCCTTACTGAGTATCGAACGCACCGTAGGTTGACCAGCGCCCGTATGCTGCAGCAGTTAACTGATGATGTGCACCTCAGGAATAGCTCATGTTATACTCACCCGCCCCCATCTTTTTCCTTGAGTGAGGTGTGCAGTCTTTGGCCATCTAACTATCATTAGTCTGCAGTCTTCTTTGCCCTCCCCAATCTTCATGACTTTGCATTTGGCAGGGTTAAATTCAAGGAGCCAGTTGCTGGACCAGGCTTGTAGCCTGTCCAGGTCTCTTTGTAGTCCTGCCTGATCCTCGTCCGATTCGATTCTTCTCATTAACTTCACATCGTCTGCAAACAAGGACACTTCTGAGTCTATCCCTTCCGTTATGTCGTTCACGTATACCAAGAACACACAGGTCCTAGGACTGACCCCTTGGAACCCCGCTTTTCACAGGCGCCCACTCTGACACCTCGTCGCGTACCATGACTCGTTGTTGCCTCCCTGTCAGATATTCTCTGATCCATTGCAGTGCCTTTCCTGTTATGTGTGCCTGGTCCTCTAGCTTTTGCAGTAACCTCTTGTGTGTGTGTGTGTAGGTGTGTGTGTGTGTAGGTGTGTGTGTGTGTGTAGGTGTGTGTGTGTGTAGGTGTGTGTGTGTGTGTAGGGTGTGTGTGTGTAGGTGTGTGTTGTAGGTGTGTGTGTGTAGGTGTGTGTGTGTAGGTGTGTGTGTGTAGGTGTGTGTGTGTAGTGTGTGTGTGTGTGTAGGTGTGTGTGTGGTGTAGGTGTGTGTGTGGTGTAGGTGTGTGTGTGTGGTGTAGGTGTGTGTGTAGGAGTGTGGTGTAGGTGTGTGGTGTAGGTGTGTGCATAGGTGTGTGCGTAGTGTGTAGGTGTGTGCGTAGGTGTGTGTGTAGGTGTGTGTGTAGTGTGTGTAGGCGTGTGTAGGCGTGTGTGTGTAGGCGTGTGTGTGTGTAGGCGTGTGTGTGTAGGCGTGTGTGTGTAGGCGTGTGTGTAAGCGTGTGTGTGTGTAGGCGTGTGTGTGTGTAGGCGTGTGTTGTAGGCGTGTGTGTGTAGGCGTCTGTGTGTAGGTGTGCGTGTGTAGTGTAGGTGTGTGTGTGTAAGTGTAGGTGTGTGTGTGTAGGCGTGTGTGTGTAGGTGTGCGTGTGTAGGTTGTAGGTGTGTGTGGGGAGGTGTAGGTGGTGGTGTGTGTGTGTGTATAGGTGTGTGTGTGTTGTGTGTTTTGTGTGGTAGGTGTGTGTGTGTTTGTAGTGTGTGTGTGTGTGTACTCACCTAGTTGTACTCACCTAGTTGAGGTTGCGGGGGTCGAGTCCGAGTTCCTGTGCCCCGTGTGTGTGTAGGTGTGTGTGTAAGTGTGTGTGGGTGTGTAGGTGTGTGTGTGGGTGTGTAGGTGTGTGTGTGTGTGTGTGTGTGTGTAGGTGTGTGTGTGTGGTGTGTAGGTGTGTGTGTAGGTGTGTGTGTGTGTAGTGTGTGTGTGTGTAGGTGTGTGTGTGTAGGTGTGGTGTGTGTAGGTGTGTGTGTGTGTAGGTGTGTGTGTGTAGGTGTGTGTGTGTGTAGGTGTGTGTGTGTAGGTGTGTGTGTGTGTAGTGTGTGTGTGTAGGTGTGTGTGTGTGTGTAGGTGTGTGTGTGGTGTAGGTGTGTGTGGGTGTAGGTGTGTGTGTGATGTAGGTGTGTGTGTGGTGTAGGTTGTGTGTGTGATGTAGGTGTGTGTGTGGTGTAGGTGTGTGTGTGGTGTAGGTGTGTGTGTGTAGTGTGTGTGTGTAGGTGTGTGTGTAGGTGTGTGTTGTGTGTAGGCGTGTGTGTGTGTGTGTAGGCGTGTATGTATAGGCGTGTGTGTGTAGGCGTGTGTGTGTAGGCGTGTGTGTGTAGGCGTGTGTGTGTAGGCGTGTGTGTGTAGGCGTGTGTGTGTAGGTGTAGGTGTGTGTGTGTAGGTGTGGTGTGTGTGTGTAGGTGTGTGTGTGTGTGTGTGTGTGTGTGTGTGTGTGTGTGTGTGTGTGTGTGTGTGTGTGTGTGTGTGTGTGTGTGTGTGTGTGTGTGTGTGTGGGTGTGTAGGTGTGGGTGTGTAGGTGTGGGTGTGTAGGTGTGGGTGTGTAGATGTGTGTGTGTAGGTGTGTGTGTGTAGGTGTGTGTGTGTAGGTGCGTGTGTGTGCAGGGGTGTGTGTGTGTTTAGAGGTGTGTGTGTGTGTGTGTGTGTGTGTGTGTGTGTGTGTGTGTGTGTGTGTGTCTGTGTGTGTGTGTGTGTGTGTGTGGTGTGTGTGTGTAGGTGTGTGTAGGTGTGTGTGTACTCGCTAGTTGTACTCACCTAGTTGAGGTTGCAGGGGTCCGAGTCCAAGCTCCTGGCCCCGCCTCTTCACTGGTCGCTACTAGGTCACTCTCCCTGAACCATGAGCTTTATCGTACCTCTGCTTAAAGCTATGTATGGATCCTGACCACTACATCGCTTCCCAAACTATTCCACTTCCTGACTACTCTGTGGCTGAAGAAATACTTCCTAACATCCCTTTGATTCATCTGTGTCTTCAATTTCCAACTGTGTCCCCTTGTTACTGTGTCCAGTCCTCTGGAACATCCTGTCTTTGTCCACCTTGTCAATTCCTCTCAGTATTTTGTAAGTCGTTATCATGTCCCCCCCCTATCTCTCCTGTCCTCCAGTGTCGTCAGGTTGATTTCCCTTAACCTCTCCTCATAGGACATACCTCTTAGCTCTGGGACTAGTCTTGTTGCAAACCTTTGCACTTTCTCTAGTTTCTTTACATGCTTGGCTAGGTGTGGGTTCCAAACTGGTGCCGCATACTCCAATATGGGCCCTAACGTACACGGTGTACAGGGTCCTGAACGATTCCTTATTAAGATGTTGGAATCCCTGTCTGAGGTTTGCCAGGCGCCCATATGCTGCAGCAGTTATTTGGTTGATGTGCGTTTCAGGAGATGGCCTGGTGTTATACTCACCCCCAAGATCTTTTCCTTGAGTGATGTTTGTAGTCCCCTGACCCCCTAGACTGTACGCCATCTGCGGTCTTCTTTGCCCTTCCCCAATCCTCATGTTTTTGCACTTGGTGGGATTGAACTCCAGGGGGCCAGTTGCTGGACCGGGTCTGCAGCCTGTCCAGATCCCTTTGTATTTCTGCCTGGTCTTCGATCGAATGAACTCTTCTCATCAACTTCACGTCATCTTGCAAACATTGACACCTCGGAGTTTATTCCTTCCGTCATGTCTTTCACAAATACCAGAAACAGCACTGGTCCTAGGACTGACCCCTTGGGACCCCGCTGGTCCGGGTGCCCACTCTGACACCTCGCTTCGTACCATTACTCGCTGCGTCTTCCTGACAAGTATACCCTGATCCATTGCAGTGCCTTTCCCTGTTATTCCTTGCTTGGTCCTCCAGTTTTTGCACTAATCTCTTGTGTGGTACTGTGTCAAACGCCTTTTTTTGCAGTCTAAGAAAATGCAATCCACCCCCCCTCTCCCCTCTTGTCTTACTGCTGTCACCATGTCATAGAACTCCAGTAGGTTTGTGACACAGGATTTCCCGTCTCTGAAACCGTGTTGTCTGCTGGTGATGAGATCATTCCTTTCTAGATGTTCCACCATTCTTCTCCTGACAATCTTTTCCATGATTTTGCATGTTATACATGTCAGTGACACTGGTCTGTAGTTTAGTGCTTCATGTCTGTCTCCTTTTTTAAAGATTGGTACTACTCACCTATTTGTGGTTGCAGGAGTCGAGTCATAGCTACTGGTCCTGTGTGTGCTCACCTATTTGTGGTTGCAGGGGTTGATCCATAGCTCCTGGCCCCGCCTCTTCACTGACCGCTACTGGATCCTCTCTCTCTGCTCCATGAGCTTTATCATACTTCGTCTTAAAACTATATAAGGTTCCTGCCTCCACTACGTCACTTGCCAGACTATTCCACTTTCTGACAACTCTATGCCAAAGAAATACTTCCTAACATCTCTTTGACTCATCCGAGTCCTCAACTTCCAATTGTGACCCCTTGTTTCTGTGTCCCATCTCTGGAACATCCTGTCTCTGTCCACCTTGTAAAATCAATTCCTCGTGTATGTGTGTGTGTAAGTGTTCTCACTGTACACAGGAGGTATGTGTGAATGTACTGGTCTATTGTGTGTACACACTATGCTAAAGGTGTATTAACTGCGTATGCAGGAGGTGTGTATGACGGAGAGAATGCTGGTCTAGTGTGTGTGTACACACTGAAGAACCCAGCCACGCCAGACAGAGTCTTCCAGGTGCCTAGCGGTGTCAACACATTACACTTCCATCCTCAGGTAACCTACATTCTTTCAAGTTTTTCTTAACTTGCTCAGTAACTATTTCTTACACGCTTAACTTAAGTTTGGGTCTCTTAATTTAATTACTTGCGCACTAATTTAATTACTTATCCAGTAATTTAAGAGGCGCGTGAGTTTCCCTGTCTCTTAATATCATGTTTATTCCCCCCCTATAATCTACCTTGTCCATAATTACTATCACATTTGCTTTGTCTATTTCGTAAGGTGAAGTCCAGGATCTTTCATTAATTCATGGTATAACTTAACAAATCTTTGAGGACAAATGTGTTGCAGAAGCCTGAGCAAAGCTCCGACTTCTGCAACACGAAAGCAGACAAAGCAAATGCGACAGTAATTATGAACAGGGTAGATTATAGGAAAAAAAAAACATTATAAAACGGGAACTGAGGTGTCCCTTAATTACTTGTGCACTAACTTATTGACTTGCATACTTATTTAGTTCCTTGCTTCTTTGATCACTTAATTTTCTATAAATGCTGATTTAATAACTTCCTTATGAAGTGTGTGTGTGCGTGCGTGCGCGTGCTTGCCTGTCGCATATCTTGCCCGTGTTTTGTGTTCCGTTTGTGTCAATTCCCTTATAAAGAACAAGAATGAAGGAACATTGCAGCAGGCCTATTTTCCCATGTTAGGAAGGCCCAATTTGCCCTCACCTACTCATGTATCGGTCCAACCTATATTTATAGCTACTCACAGTTGTTGCCTAAGTGATGCTACCTGGCAGTTTGTTCAACTCATCTACGACTCTTGCCAAACCAGTACCTCCCTATATCTTTTCTAAATCTAAATTTCTCCAACCTGAATCCATTGCTGCAAGTCTTGTTCTGGTTAGATATTTCCAACGCTCTGTTGATATCCCCTTTATTTATTCGTTTTATATTTGAAATTTTCAATCAGTTTCCCCTAATATTACGCCATTCCAAAGAGTGCCAGTTCAGTGCTTATTTTCGTACGAGAGGTTTTTCATACATGGAATCAACTTCGTCACTTTTCTCTGTATATTTTCTAGCACATTTATGTCCATTCTGTAATATGGAGACCAAAACTGAGCAAAGATTTATGAATATGTATAAAGCTGAGGTGTAACACAGGACTTCTATTATTTATACTTCTTAATATGAAGCCAACATTTCAATATATTAATTGCAAACATTAATGCACTATTCTCTTGTCTTTAAAGTTTTGCTAACCAGAACTTCTAGATCTTTTTCACATTCACTTTGACTAAGATAATAATAATAATAATAATAATAATAATAATAATAATAATAATAATAATAATAATAATAATAATAATAATAATAATAATATCTTCATTTACTACCAGTACATGTACAAGGTATACAGGGCCTAACTGACATTAATGACATACTACTATATAGAAAGCCCCTTGTTATTACCTGGAGTTTACCTGGAGTTTACCTGGAGTTTACCTGGAGTTTACCTGGAGTTTACCTGGACAGGGTTTCGGGGGTCAACGCCCCCGCGGCCCGGTCTGAGACCAGGCCTCATGGATCAGGGTCTGATCAACCAGGCTGTTACTGCTGGCCGCACGCAAGCTGACGTACGAACCACAACCCGGTTGGTAAGATACTGACTATAGGTGCCTGTCCAGTGCCTTCTTGAAGACAGTCAGGGGTCTATTGGTAATCCCCCTTAAGTATGCTGGGAGGCAATTAAACAGTCTTGGGCCCCGGATACTTATTGTGTTGTCTCAGTGTACTCGCAACATTCCCCCTGCTTTTCATCGGGGGAATGTTGCATCTCCTGCCGAGTCTTTTGCTTTCATATGGAGTGATTTTCGTGTGCAGGTTTGGTACCAATCCCTCCAGTACCTTCCAAGTGTATATTATCATGTATCTCTCTCGCCTGCGTTCGAGGGAATACAGATCAAGGACCTTCAACCGTTCCCAGTAGTTTAGGTGCCTTATCGTACTTATGTGTGCCTTGAAAGTTCTTTGTACACTCTCCAGGTCTGCAATGTCGCCAGCCTTGAAGGGGGCCATTAGTGTACAGCAGTATTCCAGCCTAGAGAGCACAAGCGATTTGAAGAGACTCATCATGAGCTTGGCATCCCTAGTTTTGAAGGTTCTCATTATCCATCCTATCATTTTCCTAGTGGATGAGGTGGATACATTGTTGTGGTCTTTGAAGGCGAGATCCTCTGACATTATCACTCCCAGGTTCTTCACATTACTTTTCCGCTCTATTGTATGGTTAGAATTTGTGGTATACCCTGACACATTTTTAATTTCAAGTTTTCCATATGTGAGTAGTTGAAATTTCTCCTCGTTGAACTTCATATTGTTTTGAGTGGCCCATTCGAAGATTTAGTTATGTCCGCTTGGAGTCTCGCGGTGTCTTCGATGGAGGTCACTGCCATGGTGATCCGGGTGTCATCCACAAAGGAAGACACAGAGCTATGGCTTACATCTCTGTCTATGTCAGAAATGAGGATGAGGAATAGAATAGGAGCGAGTACTGTGCCTTGTGGAACAGAGTTTTTTACCGAGGCTGCCAGGGACTTTACTCTGTTTACTATTACTCTTTGTGTTCTATTTGTCAGGAAGTTATAGATCCATCTAGCAACTTTTCCCGTTATTCCTTTACCCCGCATTTTGTGTGCTATTACACCATGGTCATACTTGTCGAAAGCTTTTGCAAAGTCTGTGTATAGTACATCTGTATTTTGTTTATCCTCTACAGCATCCAGGACCTTGTCATAGTGGTCCACTAGCTGGGACAGGCAGGAGCGACGTGCTTTAAACCCGTGTTGTCCTGGGTTGTGTAACTGATGATTATCTAGGTAGGTAGCGATCTTGTTTCTTAGAACCCTCTCAAAGATTTTATGATATGGGATGTTAGTGCTATCGGTCTGTAGTTCTTTACAATTGCTTTACTGACACCTTTGTGGAGTGGGCAATGTCTGTTGTTTTTAGTGTGTGTGGGATGACCCCTGTGTCCATGCTCCCTCTCCATAAAATGCTGAAGGCACACGATAGGGACCTCTTGCAGTTCTTGATGAACACGGAGTTCCATGAGTCTGGGTCTGGGGCAGAGTGCATGGGCATGTCATTAATTGCCTCATCAAAATCTTGTGGAGTTAGAATAATATCCGAGAGTTTTGGGATGACCAGATTTTGGGTTTCGCTCATAAAGAATTCATTTGGATTGTCGACCCTTAGAGTGGGCAGTGGATCGCTGAACACTGAGTCATACTGGGACTTCAGTATCTCACTCATTTCTTGGCTATCATATCTGTATGTCCCATCCCGCCTAAGCAATGGTCCAATACTGGATGTTGTTTTTCCCTTAGATTTGGCATAAGAGAAGAAGTATTTTGTTTTGTTTTTCAATTTCCTTTATGGCTTTTAATTCTTCCTGTGATTCTTGTCTCCTATAAGAGTCCTTCAGCTTAAGTTCAATATTTGCAATTTCATTGACTAGTGCTTCCCTTCGTATTTCAGATATATTGACCCCACTCAGCAGCTCTGTGACTCTTCGCCTTCGTCTTTATAGGGAATGTCTCTCTCTTTCTAGTTCACATCTTCTCTTTCTTTTTCTTAATGAAATGTGTCTTGAGCAGATCTCAAGAACCACAGAATTCATTTTTTCAAGGCAGATGTTCGGGTCCATGTTGTTTAGGATATCTTTCCAGCTGGTTACATTTAGGCCCTGGTTTACTTGGTCCCATTGTATGTTTTTGTTATTGAAATTGAATTTCGTGAAGAGACCTTCATGACTGCTCACATTTTGCTGGTCTGGAGCCCTGTGCATACATGTCTGTACCTCTATTATGTTGTGATCTGAGTGAATTGTCCGTGATACAGTTATATTACATATCAGATCATCATTGTTAGTGAAGATGAGGTTCAGCGTATTTTCTATTCTTGTAGGCTCTACTATTTGCTGGTTTAAGGTGAATTTGTTGCAGAGATTTAGTTGTTTGTGTGTGTGTGAATTTTCATCTGAGCTGCCTCCCGGGGTGATCTCCGCTAAAACATTGTTTGCTATACTCCTCCATTTTAGGTGTCTCAGGTTGAAATCTCCTAGTGGTAAGATGTTTGGGGCAGGACGCAGGAATTGGAAGATTTTCCAGACAGTGGTCAATTTTCTCAAGCTGCTCCTGGAATTGTTGGGAAGTTGCATCTGGAGGCTTGTATACTACCACAATGACAAGGTTTTGGCTTTCGATCTTTACCCCCAAAACTTCAACTACATCATTTGAGGTGTTTAGTAGTTCTGTGCAAATGAGCGACTCTGTGACACACAGGCCAACATCCCTTGTTGCCTGTTTAGTCTGTCGCATCGGAATAGGTTATAACCTGGAATCCATATTTCGTTGTCATAATGATCCTTTATGTGGGTCTCTGTGAATGCTGCAAACATTGCATTTGACTCCGTGAGCAGTCCCTTGATGTAAGGAATTTTGTTGTTTTTTGACGGCTTTCGACCCTGTATGTTTGTATTGGTGGAATTTAGGGAGGTTTTATTTGCTGACTCTAATATTTGTTGTTCTAGGGTAGACGCCAATGTCCGTGCCTCTGCTCCAGAAGTGCAGCGCTGTATAATAGCCCTTGTGGCTTAACGCTTCTTTCTGATTATAATAATAATAATAATGCTCCAGAAGTGTTTTCAGGTGGTGTAAGACTATTTCATTTCTTGCCAGTCTTTTTTCCCTTCTGGTCCTAAAAAACCTCTGTCCCTGAAGAGGTTGAGGTTCCTCTCTTTTGTTTCCCATAGTCTGGCTGGTCTGTGTCTTCTAGTCCCCTTTAGATGATGTGCCTGGCAATATGCATTGTAGCATTTTTTCATGGATAGATGAGTGACACATTTCTGGGTGAAATTAGCTGCAAGAAGGGAAGTTGCACTCTCCTGTTATGTGGGTGCGGCATTTTTTGGGATGGTCAAAGGTGCATGTCCCACCTGTTTTACCAGATACACCGTGCCTGCAGATACCCAAGGCATAGTATTTACATAGATTGTACTTCTGTTTGCTAGGATTTATTGTAGCTGATTTCACTGCTGGTGCATATATTTTTCCTGTTTCCTCCCTATCTTTCACCCCTGCATGGACATCAGTGCTTCCACCAGGTTTTGCTGGTAGTGTGTCGACACTATTCCCTGAGGCATCATCCCATTTTGATCTATCTCCAGCAGTATCTCTATTTTGAACCTCTGTGGACTGAATAAGATTGTCTTCAGTGTCCTTCAGGACAACACTAGTACCCTCACGAGCTCTATCTTCTAAGACTTCACTAGGATCCTTTGGAGCACTTTCCTTCAGGACAGCACTAGCACCCTCAGGAGCACTTTCCTCCAGGACAACACTAGCACCCTCAGCACTGTCCTCCAGGACAGCACTAGCACCCTCAGGAGCACTTTCCTGCAGGACAACACTAGCACCCTCAGCACTGTCCTCCAGGACAACACTAGCACCCTCAGCACTGTCCTCCAGAACAGCACTAGCACCCTCAGGAGCACTTTCCTCCAGGACAGCACTAGCACCCTCAGCACTGTCCTCCAGGACAGCACGAGCCCCCTCAGGAGCACTTTCCTCCAGGACAACACTAGCACCCTCAGCACTGTTCTCCAGGACAGCACTAGCACCCTCAGCACTGTCCTCCAGGACAGCACTAGCCCCCTCAGGAGCACTTTCCTCCTGGACAACACTAGCACTCTCAGCACTGTCCTCCAGGACAACACTAGCACCCTCAAGACTGTCCTCCAGGACAGCACTAGCCCCCTCAGGAGCACTTTCCTCCTGGACAACACTAGCACTCTCAGCACTGTCCTCCAGGACAACACTAGCACCCTCAAGACTGTCCTCCAGGACAGCACTAGCCCCACTCAGGAGCACTTTCCTCCAGAATCAACACTAGCACTCTCAGCACTGTCCTCCAGAACAACACTAGCACCCTCAGCACTGTCCTCCAGGACAACACTAGCACCTTCAGCACTGTCCTCCAGGACAACACTAGCACCCTCAGCACTGTCCTCCAGGACAACACTAGCCCCTTCAGGAGCACTTTCCTCCAGGACAGCACTAGTACCCTCAGGCCTGTCCTCAAGGACAACACTAGCACCCTCAGCACTGTCCTCCAGGACAACACTAGCACCCTCAGCACTGTCCTCCAGGACAGCACTAGCCCCCTCTGGAGCACTTTCCTCCAGGACAACACTAGCACCCTCAGCACTGTTCTCCAGGACAGCACTAGCCCCCTCAGTACCGTCCTCCAGGACAACACTAGCACCCTCAGCACTGTCCTCCAGGACAGCACTATGACCCTCAGCACTGTTCTCCAGGACAACACTAGCACCCTCAGCACTGTCCTCCAGGACAGCACTAGCACGCTCAGCACTGTTCTCCAGGACAGCACTATGACCCTCAGCACTGTCCTCCAGGACAACACTAGCACCCTCAGCACTGTCCTCCAGGACAACACTAGCCCCCTCAGGAGCACTTTCCTCCAGGACAGCACTAGCACCCTCAGCACTGTCCTCCAGGACAACACTAGCACCCTCAGCACTGTCCTCCAGGACAACACTATAGCACCCTCAGCACCGTCCTCCACGACAGCACTAGCCCCCTCAGGAGGACTTTCCTCCAGGACAACACTAGCACCCTCAGCACTGTTCTCCAGGACAGCACTAGTCCCCTCAGTACTGTCCTCCAAGACAACACTAGCACCCTCAGCACTGTCCTCCACGACAGCACTAGCACCCTCAGCACTGTTCTCCAGGACAACACTAGCACCCTCAGCACTGTCCTCCAGGACAGGACTAGCACGCTCAGCACTGTTCTCCAGGACAGCACTAGCACCCTCAGCACTGTCCTCCAGGACAACACTAGCACCCTCAGCACTGTTCTCCAGGACAGCACTAGCACCCTCAGTACTGTTCTCCAGGACAACACTAGCACCCTCAGTACTATCCTCCAGGACAACGCTAGCACCCTCAGCACTGTTCTCCAGGACAGCACTAGCACCCTCAGCACTGTCCTCCAGGACAGCACTAGCACCCTCAGTACTGTCCTCCAGGACAACACTAGCACCCTCAGCACTGTCCTCCAGGACAACACTAGCACCCTCAATACTGTCCTCCAGGACAACACTAGCACCCTCAGCACTGTCCTCCAGGACAGCACTAGCACCCTCAGCACTGTCCTCCAGGACAACACTAGCACCCTCAGCACTGTCCTCCAGGACAACACTAGCCCCCTCAGCACTGTCCTCCAGGACAACACTAGCACCCTCAGCACTGTCCTCCAGGACAACACTAGCACCCTCAGCACTGTCCTCCAGGACAGCACTAGCACCCTCAGTACTGTCCTCCAGGACAACGCTAGCACCCTCAGCACTGTCCTCCAGGACAACACTAGCACCCTCAGCACTGTCCTCCAGGACAGCACTAGCACCCTCAGTACTGTCCTCCAGGACAACACTAGCACCCTCAGCACTGTCCTCCAGGACAACACTAGCACCCTCAGCACTGTCCTCCAGGACAGCACTAGCACCCTCAGTACTGTCCTCCAGGACAACGCTAGCACCCTCAGCATTGTCCTCCAGGACAGCACTAGCCCCCTCAGGAGCACTGTCCAAGACAGCCCCGTCCCTACCACCCATCTTTTTTATCCAGCTGTCATACCATGCTAACATGTCTTTCAAGAAGGATGTTTGATTGGTGTTCTTGTTTTTTAATATAGATGTCATTTCCTCATACAGGTTTATCTCGTTTGGGCAGACCCAAAAACATCTGAGTTTATGTCAAGTGTGGCCTCTAGTTTAAAATCCCTGCATATACTATGGGACAACTGACCACACATTTGTTAAGCAATCCAGGCTTGTCTTCGACCCTTACCCTTCCTGCAGACTACATAGATCTTCATGGTAGTGTTCATCTTAACAATACTAGAAAACTCTCCTAGCTAGCTAGTCTATAATTCCCCGATGTATTTATTTTTTTTGTAACAGTTCTTCCGATTTGGCTTTATTTCCAATGAAACCGTTTGAATCCGCCCGAATCCGGCTTTATTTCCAGAAAAAGCGTTTGAATCCGCCCGAATCCAGCGAAATCCGTTTGAATCTTCCCGAATCCAGTGAAACTGGAAGAATCCAGTTAGTGGATCATTGTATATATTTTTTCTAATAAGCTCCTTAACAACAGATCTGTCTATCTGTGTTGTAACTATTTGTTGTAGTTACTGTTTGAATGTTTGATAGGGCGCGTCAGTTAGTGAAACCAGTCAGAGGATACATTGTTATCAACGAATCCGTTTGAATCCGGTCGTTGGATGAATCCCGGCAGAATCAGATTAGGCTCACTGGTTGGTTTTGGACTAACTCGTGAAAGGACTACTGGAAAAAAAAATTAAACAGTAATATGTGTTCAGTCTGATAGAGAAAGTATAACTTGCGTGTTTGGGCGCCGGTGGCTTCAGTATATGAAGATTACTGCAGGAATAATGATTTTCCTTGTGTATATTGCGACCGCTGCTAACTACAGGTTAACCACACACTGTTAACTACAGGTTTACCACACACTGTTAACTACAGGTTTAACACACACTGTTAACTACAGGTTTACCACACACTGCTAACTACAGGTTTACCACACACTGTTAACTACAGGTTTACCACACACTGTTAACTACAGGTTTACCACACACTGTTAACTACAGGTTCACCACACACTGCTAACTACAGGTTCACCACACACTGTTAACTACAGGTTAACCACACACTGTTAACTACAGGTTTACCACACACTGTTAACTACAGGTTTACCACACACTGTTAACTACAGGTTTACCACACACTGTTAACTACAGATTTACCACACACTGTTAACTACAGGTTTACCACACACTGTTAACTACAGGTTTACCACACACTGCCACTACAGGTTTACCACACACTGCCACTACAGGTTTACCACACACTGTTAACTACAGGTTTACCACACACTGTTAACTACAGGTTTACCACACACTGTTAACTACAGGTTAACCACACACTGTTAACTACAGGTTTACCACACACTGTTAACTACAGGTTTACCACACACTGTTAACTACAGGTTTACCACACACTGTTAACTACAGGTTTACCACACACTGTTAACTACAGGTTTACCACACACTGTTAACTACAGGTTTACCACACACTGCCACTACAGGTTTACCACACACTGCCACTACAGGTTTACCACACACTGTTAACTACAGGTTTACCACACACTGTTAACTACAGGTTTACCACACACTGTTACCACTACAGGTTTACCACACACCTGTTAACTACAGGTTTACCACACACTGTTAACTACAGGTTGACCACACACTGTTAACTACAGGTTTGACCACACACTGTTAACTACCGGTTTACCACACACTGTTAACTACAGGTTTACCACACACTGCTAACTACAGGTTAACCACACACTGTTAACTACAGGTTTACCACACACTGTTAACTACAGGTATTAGCACACACTGTTAACTACAGGTTAACCACACACTGTTTAACTACAGGTTTACCACACACTGTTAAACTACAGGTTTTACCACACACTGTTAACTACAGGTTTACCACACACTGTTAACTACAGGTTTACCACACACTGTTAACTACAGGTTTACCACACACTGTTAACTACAGGTTTACCACACACTGCCACTACAGGTTTACCACACACTGTTAACTACAGGTTTACCACACACTGTTAACTACAGGTTTACCACACACTGCTAACTACAGGTTAACCACACACTGTTAACTACAGGTTTAACACACACTGTTAACTACAGGTTTACCACACACTGTTAACTACAGGTTTACCACACACTGTTAACTACAGGTTTACCACACACTGTTAACTACAGGTTTACCACACACTGCTAACTACAGGTTTACCACACACTGTTAACTACAGGTTTACCACACCTGTTAACTACAGGTTTACCACACACTGTTTAACTACAGGTTTACCACACACTGCTAACTACAGGTTTACCACACACTGTTAACTACAGGTTTACCACACACTGCTAACTACAGGTTTACCACACACTGTTAACTACAGGTTTACCACACTGTTAACTACAGGTTTACCACACACTGTTAACTACAGGTTTACCACACTGTTAACTACAGGTTTACCACACACTGTTAACTACAGGTTTACCACACACTGTTAACTACAGGTTTACCACACACTGCTAACTACAGGTTTACCACACACTGTTAACTACAGGTTTACCACACACTGTTAACTACAGGTTTACCACACACTGTATACGTCACTCCATCACAACAAGTTTACCTTGAGTTTACCTGGAGAGAGTTCCGGGGGTCAACGCCCCCGCGGCCCGGTCTGTGACCAGGCCTCCTGGTGGATCAGAGCCTGATCAACCAGGTTGTTACTGCTGGCTGCACGCAATCCAATGTACGGGCCACAGCCCAGCTGGTCAGGTACCGACTTTAAATGCTTGTCCAATGCCAGCTTGAAGACAGCCAGAGGTCTATTGGTAATCCCCCTTATGTATGCTGGGAGGCAGTTGAACAGTCTCGGGCCCCTGACACTTATTGTATGGTCTCTTAACGTGCTAGTGACACCCCTGCTTTTCATTGGTGGGATGTTGCATCGTCTTCCGAGTCTTTTACTTTCATTGTGAGTGATTTTCGTGTGCAACTTCGGTACTAGTCCCTCTAGGATTTTCCAGGTGTATATAATCATGTATCTCTCCCGCCTGCATTCCAGGGAGTACAGGTTCAGTAACTTCAAGCTCTCCCAGTAATTGAGGTGTTTTATCTCCGTTATGCACACCGTGAAGGTTCTCTGTACATTTTCTAGGTCAGCTATTTCACCTGCCTTGAAAGGTGCTGTTAGTGTGCAGCAATATTCCAGCCTAGATAGAACAAGTGACCTGAAGAGTATCATCATGGGCTTGGCATCCCTAGTTTTGAAGGTTCTCATTATCCATCCTGTCATTTTTCTAGCAGATGCGATTGATACAATGTTATGGTCCTTGAAGGTGAGATCCTCCGACTCCCAGGTCTTTGACGTTGGTGTTTCGCTCTATTTTGTGGCCAGAATTTGTTTTGTACTCTCTGATGAAGATTTAATTTCCTCATGTTTACCATATCTGAGTAATTGAAATTTCTCATCGTTGAACTTCATATTGTTTCTGCAGCCACTGAAGATTTGGTTGATGTCCGCCTGGAGCCTTGCAGTGTCTGCAATGGAAGACACTGTCATGCAGATTCGGGTGTCATCTGCAAAGGAAGACACGGTGCTGTGGCTGACATCCTTGTCTATGTCGGATATGAGGATGAGGAACAAGATGGGAGCTAGTTACTGTGCCTTGTGGACAGAGCTTTCACCGTAGCTGCCTCGGACTTTACTCTGTTGACGACTACTCTTGTGTTCTGTTAGTGAGGAAATTATAGATCCATCGACCAAACTTTTCCTGTTATTCCTTTAGCGCGCATTTTGTGCGCTATTACGCCATGGTCACACTTGTCGAAGGCTTTTGCAAAGTCTGTATATATTACATCTGCATTCTTTTTGTCTTCTAGTGCATTTAGGACCTTGTCGTAGTGATCCAGTAGTTGAGACAGACAGGAGCGACCTGTTCTAAACCCATGTTGCCCTGGGTTGTGTAACTGATGGGTTTCTAGATGGGTGGTGATCTTGCTTCTTAGGACCCTTTCAAAGATTTTTATGATATGGGATGTTAGTGCTATGGTCTGTAGTTCTTTGCTGTTGCTTTACTGCCCCCTTTGTGGAGTGGGGCTATGTCTGTTGTTTTTAGTAACTGAGGGACGACCCCCGTGTCCATGCTCCTCTCCATAGGATGGAAAAGGCTCGTGATAGGGGCTTCTTGCAGTTCTTGATGAACACAGAGTTCCATGAGTCTGGCCCTGGGGCAGAGTGCATGGGCATGTCATTTATCGCCTGTTCGAAGTCATTTGGCGTCAGGATAAATCGGGATAGGCTTGTGTTAATCAAATTTTGTGGCTCTCTCATAAAAAATTCATTTTGATCTTCGACTCTCAGTCTGGTTAGCGGCTTGCTAAAAACTGAGTCATATTGGGACTTGAGTAGCTCACTCATTTCCTTGCTGTCATCTGTGTAGGACCCATCTTGTTTAAGTAGGGGCCCAATACTGGACGTTGTTCTCGATTTTGATTTGGCATAGGAGAGAAATACTTTGGGTTTCTTTCGATTTCATTTATGGCTTTTTGTTCTTCCCGCGATTCCTGACTCCTATAAGGATTCTTTTAGCTTAAGTTCGATGCTTGCTATTTCTCTGACCAGTGTCCCTGCGCATTTCTGATATATTGACCTCTTTTAGCCGCTTGTTATTCTTTTCCGTCGCCTGTAAAGGGAGCGCCTGTCTCTTTCTATTTTACATCTACTCCTCCTTTTTCTTAGAGGAATAAGCCTTGTGCATACATCGAGTGCCACCGAGTTAATCTGTTCTAGGCATAAGTTTGGGTCTGTGTTGCTTAGTATATCTTCCAGCTTATATCGTTAGGACTTGGTTTACTTGGTCCCACTTTATGTTTTTGTTATTGAAGTTGAATTTGGTGAATGCTCCCTCGTGACTAGTCTCATTTTGTCGGTCTGGGGCTCCAACGCATACATGTCTGAACCTCAATTATGTTGTGATCTGAGTATATTGTTTTTGATATGGTGACATTTCTTATCAGATCATCATTGTTAGTGAAGATGAGGTCTAGTGTATTCTCCAGTCTAGTAGGCTCTATTATTTGCTGGTTTAAATTGAATTTTGTGCAGAGATTTAAAAGCTCGTGTGAGTGTGAGTTTTCATCAGAGCTGCCTCCTGGTGTTATTACTGCAACAATATTATTTGCTATATTCCTCCATTTTAGGTGCCTTAAGTTGAAATCCCCCAGGAGCAAGATGTTGGGTGCAGGAGCTGGAAGTTTTCCAGACAGTGGTCAATTTTTAACAGCTGTTCCTGGAATTGCTGGGATGTTGCATCCGGAGGCTTGTAGACTACCACAATGACTAGGTTTTGGTTCTCGACCTTTACTGCTAAAACTTCCACTACGTCATTTGAGGCATTAAGCAAGTTCTGTGCAAACAAGTGACTCTGCAATGTACAGGCCAACCCCCCCCTTTTGCCTGTTCACTCTGTCACATCTGTATAGGTTGTAACCTGGGATCCATATTTCGTTGTCCAAGTGATCCTTTATGTGGGTCTCAGTGAAAGCGCGAACATTGCCTTTGCCTCTGCAAGCAGTCCACGGATGAAAGGTATTTTGTTGTTTATTGCTGGCTTTAGACCCTGTATATTTGCAAAGAAGAATGTTATCGGACTGGTGGTATTGTTGGTACTGGGGGGGGATTTTTTTTCCGGCATTAGTATCTGTATCTGTTGGTTTGGAGTGGAGGCCATCGACTGTGGTTCCACTCCAGGAATGACTGGATTTGGTGTACGATTTCTGCCATTTCCTGCCAGTTTTTTTTCCTTCCTGGCACTAAAAAACCTCTCCCTCTTGAGTGGCTGTGGCTACCCAGGTTTTCCCATGGCCTGGATGTTTTGTATCTTTTTGTCCCCTTTAGATGGTATGCCTGGCAATTTAAGTTATAGCACAGTCTTTCCTGTACTGAAGAGGTACACATTTCAGGGTGAAAAAGCTTACAGGAAGGGAGTTTGCATTTTCCTGTTGTCATATGGGCACGGCAATTTCTAGGGTGGTCAAAGTTGCACGTCCCATCTGTTTTTCCAGATTTCCCATGACTGCAAATACCAAGAGCATAATATGTGCACAGACTTGGTTTCCGTTTCCCTTGGGTTTCTGTGACTGTATTCCCTGTTGGTGCATGTTTACCTGTCTCATTCCTATCCTCACTAGTACTAACAATGGAGCTCTCACCAGTTGTTTCTGGTAATATATCCTCACTATTGCTAGTGGCGTCCCCTTGTTTGCTAACTCCTGTGGTATTACTAGTTTGTAATATTGGTTTTATCTTGTCCATGACTACACTTGTTTCCCCACTACAGCTCCTGTCTCCCTCGAGGTCATTTATATGCATTCCCTCCTGCATACATTTACTGACTACCTGGGCAGCACCTCCATCCTCACCATTACTGTCACTCAGGACAGCACCTCCATCCTCACCATTACTGTCACCCAGGACAGCACCTCCATCCTCACCATTACTGTCACTCAGGACAGCACCTCCATCCTCACCATTACTGTCACCCAGGACAGCACCTCCATTCTCACCATTACTGTCACCCAGGACAGCACCTCCATCCTCACCATTACTGTCACTCAGGACAGCACATCCATCCTCACCATTACTGTCACTCAGGACAGCATCTCCATCCTCACCATTACTGTCACCAGGACAGCACCTCCATCCTCACCATTACTGTCTCCCAGGACAGCACCTCTATCCTCACCATTACTGTCTCCCAGGACAGCACCTCCATCCTCACCATTACTGTCTCCCAGGACAGCACCTGCATCCTCACCATTACTGTCTCCCAGGACAGCACCTCCATCCTCACCATTACTGTCACCCAGGACAGCAACTCCATCCTCACCATTACTGTCTCCCAGGACAGCACCTCCATCCTCACCATTACTGTCTCCCAGGACAGCACCTCCATCTTCACCATTACTGTCTCCGGACAGCACCTCCATCCTCACCATTACTGTCTCCCAGGACAGCACCTCCAGCTTCACCATTACTGTCTCCCAGGACAGCACCTCCATCCTCACCATTACTGTCTCCCAGGACAGCACCTCCATCTTCACCATTACTGTCTCCCAGGACAGCACTTCCAGCTTCACCATTACTGTCTCCCAGGACAGCACCTCCATCATCACCATTACTGTCTCCCAGGACAGCATGTGAAAATTTGTGTGGACTGCCTCCAAGTGAGTCACCTACCCTGGCAAACTCTGTTGACACCGAGCTCTGAGGTGGGTACCTCAGCCTCACAAGTGGCTTATAGGACAGATTTTCACAAATGATTGATGTTGCAAGAAACTCACCTGCATGCACGTATAAAGGACTAACTTACTTGGTGTTGCAGCATATACCTGATCTTCAACTTCCCTAAGCTTAGCCTTAGCCCCTTTGGACTTTCCCTCAGAAACCACGTGCAACCGGGAGCTTGAATTCCTGCAATATTCAATCATTTTTAGTGACCTGCCTGCACCTCAGAAATTCCTATATCCAAGAGGGTGTGTATCCCTAGTATAACTATACAGACATGGACACTAGCTTCCAGACTGACAAGAGACACTGGTACTTACTGGGCATGCACTGCCTGCTGCGCAAAGGGGCCTACAGATCAACTCACTCACAATTCTCCCCAGACACTGGCCAGAAATCTACAAGATAAAGTGGAGGTCTTGTCTTACTGTATGGGCCTGACGGAGGTCATCTACAGTACATCGAGCTGCCTCTACCAGATTTCCCCAGGTCTCAAATGTGAAGACACGTGGGATGCGCCGTCTGCTGATCACGGCATGTCTTGTCCAGTTGGTGTCTGTCTTAAGAAGGACGCTATTGTGTCTTTGAGACCCGCGCCTCGTCATTCAAGCTAGGGCTGCCAGTTCTCCCTAGCTAACTTAACCTAGTGTTTGCCTACATTATCGGCCTATTACTACCTATATTAAGGTCTTAGGTCTACATTATTATTATCTACAGTTGCCTTAGTAAACCTAATATTAATATACTAACAGTAAAACTACCTACTCCTTCCCTGAAGGGTAAATCTATAAATTAAATAGTACCTTCATCCACGCCAACTCGGGGAGAGAAATGTGTTTATGTTCGGGGAGAACGCTTTTTGTTTGGGTGAGTTTAAGGGCCACCCAGCTAAGCCGTTCCATTACCGCCATGCTGGGATCCCTTGGTTTGCCATGTCTGTCCTGTGGAACTTTAGGGACCAAATAAATTTCCACATCCTCCCGCCGGCGAAGGTAGGCGCTAAGTCTAAATCAAGTTCACCTTCCGCGAGCCCCCACGGCGGACCCTGGACACGAGTGCCGTCCGGCCACTCTCGTCGAGCAGACTCTGGTCTAACTTCAACCATCCAGTTTCCCCTGTGTGGACCTCTGAGGGTGTAAACTTGTTGGTTCCGGTGGTCTTAGCACCCTTTCCTTTAACTTTAACAGCTTTCATATGTATAGCCTTGACCGAGTGGCTCCGTACTTTCCCACCCAGTGGCCCACATGCCCTGGTAGCCTTTCCTCCCACTGTTACGAGGTTCCCTGGATTTAATGGCAATCTATCTCCCTCTTTACGTACCTTGTAAAAGTGTTTTCCCAAGGTGGCCGAGTGTTCGTCACTCCCTACCTGGTTCAGCTTCCCTGGCGGTTCATAGTGTATACTGGTTTTCATTATCACTACTCCCCCAGCTATCATGGGGACAGCTTCTCCTCTATCTGGCGTGGCAGAAAATTCAGGTGGAATCCTGCCGCCTATGATGTATCCTACTGGGGATCTGTATAACCCGATTCCTTCCCTAAACATCCGTCGTGTAGACAGGAAGTCATCTATATGATTGGCTCCCACCAGGATACCTACATTTCTGACCGTGTCAGTGGTAATTCCCTGGTCTGCCAGCTTCACGTCAAGGTCTTTCAATCGCTTAGCTGCTGCAGCAAGACCTCTCGCTGTAATTGCCGTGGGTAATGTCTCTACCACCAAGGCTGTAATGTCTCTGTGATGTCCACCTAATTTGACTGTCACATCCACCACATCATAAGATTTGGGTGGGACCTGACTTATAGCCCCTCCCAACATCATACTAACTTTCTTTGTGGCCTTCAACTTTAATTTAGCCACCAACTTCTTTGTTATCAAGGATACTTGTGCGCCTGGGTCAAAGAATAATCGGGTTGTTTCGGACCTGTGCCCATTCACAACCTTTGCCATGACTGTAGGTAGGGCAGCACCTCTGTAATTCTCACTCGGATTAGAGACTTCACTCCCACTAATCACGCTGGCTACCATCTCAGGCTCAGACTTACTTTCTATCTCTACCTGAGAGATATCCCTACTAGCCTGGGGTTCCCTTAAATTATTGGGACATAGTGCAGTATGGTGCTTACCTTTGCAACAGACTCGACACTCACTGAGCTGGGTGCCGCAGTCTCTCGCAAGTGTTCCCCACAACACTTGAAGCAGAGTCTCAACTCCCTTAGTCTCTGTTGCCTACTGCTCTGTGTTATATACTCCGAGCAACTCGTGCTAGCGTGTTCGCCTTTGCAGAACATGCATATTCTGGCATGAGTGTCTCTGAGGTTCTGCTTAGAGGTTCTTACCTTAGACACTTCTTTACCATAGTACACTCCAACGTTAGTCGTACGAGCTTTAGACTGATCTCTCGAGATCTTTGAGTGACTGTCTGGGTTTTTATGTGGTGATGGTGGTGACTTTTCTCTCACACCTATACTCAAATGAGAAACGAGATCTCCCAACCCCTCAACAATTTGTTTTATCGTGAACCTATTCATCCGATATTTTAAGTGTAACTCATGCACTGTAGTGCTATCCAGTTTCCTCTGAATCACCTGGCTAAGGACCCATTCTGAATCATCCTCATCATGCAAATCTTTTAAACTATTTGTCAAGCTCATAATTTCAATACAGAACTTCTCTAGGCTTTGACGGTCATGTCGGCAAGTCTCTAGATCCAACAACCGATAAAGTATGGCCACTTTTATCTCTTCAGTGTTGCCAAACATGTCTTCTAATTGGTCTTTGGCATGTTGGTAATTAGTGTCAGTAATCTGGTAGTGCCGGACCAGGTCTAAGGCTTTACCCTTGAGCTGCGACCGCAAATACTGCAATTTGATGGCATCTGACAAATCGTTCCTGTCTTCTATCTGGGCTTTAAACTGATCCCAGAAAGCAATGTACTCAGTTAGGGTTCCGTCAAATGTCGGTAAATTCAACTGGGGCAACCTGGGCAACATATTTACAGGTGTGTGGCTGTTTGGGGTACTTGCGGTGTTCGACACCACCCTTGGAATACTAACCTTTAATGTACTTATCTTTGTACATATTCATCTCCAGATGACAATCTACATCATCCTTAGTGAATTCGTCCAGAGCCTGCTGAAGACTACCCTGGGATTCATTATCCTCAATAGCCTGTAGCTCATATGCTGAGAATGCTTGTTCATAGGCTTCCCATTTTTCCCCCAAACTCTTCAAACGGTCTTGCAAATCATCGCAGTCTACGTTACTGCATTGGCAAGTAGCCTTGCGCCTGTTACTCATTCTGTTCAGATGCCCTTTGTATGCCGCCAATGATCGTTTTAATTTTGTTAACACTGAACCAGACTCTCCTGAACTCCCATCTGCCATTGTCGAAGTTTAATGAGGAGTGTGACACTAACTGTACTTTACCCAGTCCACCCCACAGCACGTCACGGTGTTAGGTAAGAATGAACGAGTCTCAAGGCTTCTCAACAAGCTTGACAATTCCCTTTGTTATATTGACTCTACTATGAATAAAAAATGTATACTGTTAGCTCTCAAATCCCAATCAAAATGTGTATCGATGTGAAAGCTTAACCTAGCAATTTCCTGTACAATGCCAGCAAATAATTACAGGACTTAGCCTAGTCTCAGGTACAATTCACAAATCCCACATTAACATGAATCAAAGACAATGAAAATCACACAATAAAAAGTGCAGTATATAAATTAAAATCACTTGGTTAGCCCAAATAAATTCAACAATTCAACTTGTGAAACAGTAAATAAATAATGTGTGGAAACAGCTGACCTAACTGTGCCCAGCTTACTCAGTCTAGCGTGGATGGATGGATAATGTAAATCCTAACCTAGCTAGTGTGCTATAGCTTAAACCTGGCTTTATAACTCCCTGTAAATAATAACTAGGTTAAATCTGTCCTAGCTACTATAACTGTTGTAAATATTGCACAAGCCTAGCCTAACTATGGCTACCTTGCAAATTCACTGTAAGTAATTAACACGCAAGTCTCCTACTCTGGATTACTTGTAATCACTGTAAATAATTAAATTCACAAGCTTCTCTAGCCTACCTGGCCTGCCTGTAAATTACTGCAAATAACAACTTCTGTGTATAGTCAGCTTGGCCTAGCTTCTGTGTAACTCTGGGCCTAGGTGTGCTAACTTAACCTAACTCTGTTAAACTGGTTCCTAACTGTGGCCTACCTATGATAGCTTAACCTAGCTATTCCACATCGCGGTTTTGAAGGACCACTTTTGTGAAAATCTGTGTGGACTGCCTCCAAGTGAGTCGCCTACCCTGGCAAACTCTGTTGACACCGAGCTCTGAGGTGGGTACCTCAGCCTCACAAGTGGCTTATAGGACAGATTTTCACAAATGATTGATGTTGCAAGAAACTCACCTGCATGCACGTATAAAGGACTAACTTACTTGGTGTTGCAGCATATACCTGATCTTCAACTTCCCTAAGCTTAGCCTTAGCCCCTTTGGACTTTCCCTCAGAAACCATGTGCAACCGGGAGCTTGAATTCCTGCAATATTCAATCGTTATTAGAGACCTGCCTGCACCTCAGAAATTCCTATATCCAAGAGGGTGTGTATCCCCTAGTATAACTATGCAGACACGGACACTAGCTTCCAGACTGACAAGAGACACTGGTACTTACTGGGCATGCACTGCCTGCTGCGCAAAGGGGCCTACAGATCAACTCACTCACAGTTCTCCCCAGACACTGGCCAGAAATCTACGAGATAAAGTAGAGGTCTTGTCTTACTGTATGGGCCTGACGGAGGTCATCTACAGTACATCGAGGTGCCTCTACCAGATTTCCCCAGGTCTCGAATGTGAAGACACGTGGGGGCGCCATCTGCTGATCACGGCACGTCTTGTCCAGTTGGTGTCTGTCTTAAGAAGGACGCTATTGTGTCTTTGAGACCCGCACCTCGTCATTCAAGCTAGGGCTGCCAGTTCTCCCTAGCTAACTTAACCTAGTGTTTGCCTACATTATCGGCCTATTACTACCTATGTTAAGGTCTTAGGTCTACATTATTATTATCTACAGTTGCCTTAGTAAACCTAATATTAATATACTAACAGTAAAACTACCTACTCCTTCCCTGAAGGGTAAATCTATAAATTAAATAGTGCCTTCATCCACGCCAGCTCGGGGAGAGAAATGTGTTTATGTTCGGGGAGAACGCTTTTTGTTTGGGTGGGTTTAAGGGCCACCCAGCTCAGCTGTTCCATTACGGCCATGCTGGGATCCCTTGGTTCGCCGTGTCTGTCCAGTGGAACTTTAGGGACCAAATAAATTTCCACACAGCACCTCCATCCTCACCATTACTGTCTCCCAGGACAGCACCTCCATCCTCACCATTACTGTCTCCCAGGACAGCACCTCCATCCTCACCATTACTGTCTCCCAGGACAGCACTAACAGTTTACCTGGAGTTTACCTGGAGAGAGTTCCCGGGGTCAACGCCCCCGCGGCCCGGTCTGTGACCAGGCCTCCTGGTGGATCAGAGCCTGATCAACCAGGCTGTTGCTGCTGGCTGCATGCAAACCAACATACGAGCCACAGCCGGGCTGATCAGGAACTGACTTTAGGTGCTTGTCCAGTGCCAGCTTGAAGACTGCCAGGGGTCTGTTGGTAATCCCCCTTATGTGTGCTGGGAGGCAGTTGAACAGTCTCGGGCCCCTGACACTTATTGTATGGTCTCTTAACGTGCTAGTGACACCCCTGCTTTTTATTGGGGGGAAGGTGCATCGTCTGCCAAGTCTTTTGCTTTCGTAGTGAGTGATTTTCGTGTGCAAGTTCGGTACTAGTCCCTCTAGGATTTTCCAGGTGTATATAATCATGTATCTCTTTCTCCTGTGTTCCAGGGAATACAGGTTTAGGAACCTCAAGCGCTCCCAGTAATTGAGGTGTTTTATCTCCGTTATGCGCACCGTGAAAGTTCTCTGTACATTTTCTAGGTCGTCAATTTCACCTTCCTTGAAAGGTGCTGTTAGTGTGCAGCAATATTCCAGCCTAGATAGAACAAGTGACCTGAAGAGTGTCATCATGGGCTTGGCCTCCCTAGTTTTGAAGGTTCTCATTATCCATCCTGTCATTTTTCTAGCAGATGCGATTGATACAATGTTATGGTCCTTGAAGGTGAGATCCTCCGACATGATCACTCCCAGGTCTTTGACGTTGGTGTTTCGCTCTATTTTGTGGCCAGAATTTGTTTTGTACTCTGATGAAGATTTAATTTCCTCATGTTTACCATATCTGAGTAATTGAAATTTCTCATCGTTGAACTTCACACTGTTTATCATATTTCTACAAAACTGTACACTTTTCGTATTTCCTGGAGATTTTGCACCTCTTCGTATTTCAACCGTAATGTTTTACTCTCTGGTATCACTAATTATAGGTCAGGTACACTAGCAGACCTGTGTGGGAGGTTCTGACGACTGCTGGCAACTGTTTACAACATGAACCTGCCTCTTTGGGCCTAACACTTCAGTTTTAAATTTCACCTTATCATTTATTATCCATATACTAGGGTACCACTGTGGTACACACTACAACACTATGTATAACACTATTATCAGGGAGACTGTCTTTTCTCTGACCCCAATGGAAATAAGTCACTCTGTCTAACTTTTTTGGGTTATCCTAGGTTCTCTACACATATGCTGCTATGTATGATAATTCTATGTAACTGTATTGTGTATACCTGAATAAATTTACTTACTTACTTACTTACTTACTTACTAACATTATTTTCACTGGCACACTAGGCCTAAAGTTCCCCTCTGAGAGTATGGTTATGCTGGCTAATTGTACACTGATTCTCCTTTTCTGACTCAGTAGATATTATTTTCTGCAAGATTAGTTCCAAGTGCTGGAGGGATATATCTTATAAGTTCACTGGCACAGTTTAAAGTTCTAGTACGCAAGAGAGACCATGAAAAAACACGAAAGAACACGGTGGCACGGCAGAGCATTTCGGGCAAATTAGGTCAGTTTTGTCCCAGGATGTGACCCACACCAGTCCACTAACACCCAGGTACCTATTTTACTGATGGGTAAACATGGACAGCAGGTGTCTTAGGGAACACATCCTAATGTTGCCCAGCAGCACCAGAGATTCGAACTCCGGACCTTAGTGTGTGAGCTGAGTACTACGGGATCTACATTTAGTTTGCGTCATATCTTTTCCTTTCCTAGGATTAGAACCTTACATTTATCTACAATGAAATGCATTTACCACTTCCCCGACCACATCAACTTACCAAGGTCATCCTGTAGCCTTCTAGTGTCCTCGCCAGAAATTAATCCAATGATGATGTTTTGGTCCAAGTCAGACCAAAACATCATCATAAATTTCATTTTC
Organism: Cherax quadricarinatus; assembly: GCF_026875155.1. Taxonomy (NCBI): domain Eukaryota; kingdom Metazoa; phylum Arthropoda; class Malacostraca; order Decapoda; family Parastacidae; genus Cherax; species Cherax quadricarinatus. The sequence continues at coordinate 12,316,470 of NC_069413.1, read as the reverse complement.
CTATGTACGGGTATTTGTGTATTGTTCTAGCCACAGTACTGTGCCTTTTAATTCATTATTTGACTGCCTATTTTTGTGTCATCGACAAACTTATGTTGCTATTTATACCATAATCAGTGTCGTTTATATGGACTGTGAACAAGGGTCCCAACACTGACCCCTGTTATACACCACCTGCCATAGGTCCCCATTCCGATTTCTTTGTTGCTCATGTATGGTAGTATACGATACCGACAATATGAAGAATTAAACACGTATTCAACATCCGAGTATCTTTATTGTATGGCAAAACGTCTACAAAAAAGAGATACCCAAATGTTACACAGGTGTCTAATTCTTATAATAATAATAATAATAATAATAATAATAATAATAATAATAATAATAATAATAATAATAATAATAATAATATTTATATCTACAAGGTATACAGCCTAGCTGACATTTATGACATACTACTCTATAGTAAGACTCTTGTTATGCAGAGCATTTCGGGCAAATTAGGTCAATTCTGTGCCAGGATGCAACTCGCACTAGTCAGCTAACACCCAGGTATCTATTTTACTGACGGGTAAACACCGGACAGCAGGGATCTTAAGGAAACACATCCAAATATTTCCACCCATACCTGAGATCGATCCCTGGACCTCAGCGTGTGAGCCGAGTGCGCTACTAATCGAGCTATCAAGTTCTTTGTTGCCTATCATTCAGTCATGCCTCGACACAAGAGATAATTTCCCCCATTCCATGTTCCGCTACTTAATCTTCTGTGTAGAACTTTACCAACCCCTTTTACGGGTTGTCATTAAACATCTTTTTCTTTAGGTCGTCTATTACATGGGTTAAACCCAGTTTGAAAAATGGGGGTTTAAAATTTATAAGGAAAGAATCCCCCTTTGGTAAATGGTTAGAAAATTTTTGAAAAAGAAGGGAAGACCCCTTTGAAAACCCTGTACTGAAAAGAGGGGGCTTAAAAAAGCGGACACCAGTATTAAAAAGCCTTTTCGTGTTATTCTTTTTTGGATTAATTTTTCCAACCCCCAGTTAAAAAAAATCTTTGGTCGGCCCCCCTTCCCCCCAAAGGGGGGTTTAGCCCCCAAAAAGAAAAAAAAAAACCAAAAATAGAAAAAACTTTCATCACTAAAACCACTTTTACTTTCTTCACACAAAATTTCACTGTCTTTGCAGAGGCGCTAAAGATACGACAATTTAGTTTTTTACCCAAAACAGCCGTATAAAAAAACCCCTTTTTTAAGTGCGGATATTCCCCCCTCCGGGAATCTAGTCCGGAAACCCGGTTTCCAGGAACCCCCTTTCAAAAATATTCCCCTGCTCAAAACCCCAAAACAGTTTCGTCAGCCCCCAAAAAACCTTGTCTCCATTCACCCCTATTAACCACTCACGCACGCTTGCTAAAAGCCCAAAGGGCCCCTTCCCCTTTTAAAACCTCCTTTACCCCCCTCCCCCCAAAAACTCCCCTGGGGACGATCCCTACCGCCTTCCTTTCCCTAGAGATTTTTACACTTTTAAAATTTCTTCTATTTTGTTCCATCCTCTCTAAACCCAAAAAAACCACCTAAATAATTTTTTATATATATATTATATATAAATATTTATATATATATTTATATATATTTATTTTATTTATTTTATATATTTTTATATATATATATATATATATTTTTAAATATATTTATATATATTTATATATATTATTTTTATATATATATATATATTATAAAATTTTATATTTATAATAATATATTTTTATAAAATATATATATATTTAATTTTTTTAAATTTATATAATATAAATATATAATATATATATTTTATATATATATTTTATATTTAAAATTATATACCAAAAATATTTTATATCCCAAAAAATTACCACCGGGTCCGAAAAAACATTCTTCTTTGAAAATATACAGGGTCAAAAAGCCAGCAAAAACAAAAAATCCCCTTTTCATCTTTGGAAGGCTTGCGAGGCAAAGGCAATGTTCGCGGCTTTCACTGGGGACCCAAAAAAAAGGTCACTTGGACAACGAAATATGGTTCCCCGGTTTCAACCCCTTTCAGAGGGGACAGAGTGAAAGGGAAAAGGGGGGGGTTGGCCTGTAATTGCGAGTTCCCTTTTTTTGCCAGAAAAGGGTTAATGCCTCAAATTTACGTAGTGGAAGTTTTAGCGTAAAAAGGTTTGAGAACCAAAAACCAGTCATTGTTGGGGAGTTACAAGCCCCCGGGAAAAGCTCCCTCCCGCAATTCCCGGGAAAAAGGTTTTAAAAAATTGGGGCCACGTCTGGAAAAACTTCCAAACTCCTGCCAAACCCCAAAATCTTGCTTTCCCGGGGGATTTCAATTAAGGCACCTTTAAAAAGGGGAATAGCAAATAATTTGTTGCAGTAATAAAAACCGGAGGGCTCTGATGAAAAACTCACACTCACCCCGGCTTTTAAATTCTGCACAAAATTCCCAATTTTTTTTTCCAAACAAAAATAGACCTACTTTGACTGGGGATTTCAATAGACCCCATTTTTCACTAACAATGATGTCTGATAAGAAATGTCACTATCAAAAACAATATACCCCAGATCACAACATAATTGGGGTTCGGCATGGATGCGTTTGGGGCCCCCGGGCCGACAAAATGGACTAGTCCCGAGGGGGCATTCCCCAAATTCAACTTCAATTTAACCAAAAAAAATAAAGTGGGCCCAAATAAACCCAAACCTAACCATATAAGCTGGGGGAAAATATACTAAGCAACACAGAAACCCCAAAATTATGCCCAGAAAAAGATTAACTCGGTGGCACGATTATGCACAAAGGGTTATTCCTCTAAGAAAAAGGGGGGAGTTTGAGTAAAAGAAAGAGACGGCGCTCCCCTTTTCAGGCGACGGGAAAAAAAATAACAGGGGCGGCCTTTAAAAAAGGTCAAAATATCAGAAATGCGCAGGGAGACACTGGTTTTGAGGAAAAAAGCAAGCTCGAACTTAAGCTAAAAGAAAACCCTTTTGGGGGTCAGGGGAAACGCGGGGGAAAAACTAAAAGCCTTTTAAAAGAAATCGAAAGGGAAAACCAAAGTATTTCTTCTCTATGCAAAACAAAAACGAGAACAAAGTTTAGTATTGGGCCCCCCACTTTAAAAAAAGATGGGTTAACGGTGGGCAGCAAGGAAAAGAGTGAGCTAAATCAAATCCCTTAAAGACTCAGTTTTTAAAACAAGCCGCCTAACAGAATGAGAGTCGAAGATCAAAAAAGAATTTTTTATGAGAGAGCACAAAAAATTTGGGTTAAAACAAGCCTATTTCCCAGTTTCCCGACACCCAAAAGACTTCGAACAGGGGGGATAAATTGGGCATGCCCCTGCACTCTGCCCCCGGGGCCGACTCATGGAAAATCTTGGGGTTCATCAAAAATGCAAAAAGCCCCCTTTTACGAGCCCTTTTTCCCTCCTAGGGGGGGGAGCATGGACACGGGGGGGCGTCCTCAGTTACTAAAACAACAGACATAGCCCCACTCCACAAAGGGGGCAGTAAAGCAACAGCAAAGAACTACAGACCAATAGCACTAACATCCCATATCATAAAAATCTTTGAAAGGGTCCTAAGAAGCAAGATCACCACCCATCTAGAAACCCATCAGTTACACAACCCAGGCAACATGGGTTTAGAACAGGTCGCTCCTGTCTGTCTCAACTACTGGATCACTACGACAAGGTCCTAAATGCACTAGAAGACAAAAAGAATGCAGATGTAATATATACAGACTTTGCAAAAGCCTTCGACAAGTGTGACCATGGCGTAATAGCGCACAAAATGCGCGCTAAAGGAATAACAGGAAAAGTTGGTCGATGGATCTATAATTTCCTCACTAACAGAACACAGAGAGTAGTCGTCAACAAGTAAAGTCCGAGGCAGCTACGGTGAAAAGCTCTGTTCCACAAGGCACAGTACTAGCTCCCATCTTGTTCCTCATCCTCATATCCGACATAGACAAGGATGTCAGCCACAGCACCGTGTCTTCCTTTGCAGATGACACCCGAATCTGCATGACAGTGTCTTCCATTGCAGACACTGCAAGGCTCCAGGCGGACATCAACCAAATCTTTCAGTGGCTGCAGAAAACAATATGAAGTTCAACGATGAGAAATTCAATTACTCAGATATGGTAAACATGAGGAAATTAAATCTTCATCAGAGTACAAAACAAATTCTGGCCACAAAATAGAGCGAAACACCAACGTCAAAGACCTGGGAGTGATTATGTCGGAGGATCTCACCTTCAAGGACCATAACATTGTATCAATCGCATCTGCTAGAAAAATGACAGGATGGATAATGAGAACCTCAAAACTAGGGAGGCCAAGCCCATGATGACACTCTTCAGGTCACTTGTTCTATCTAGGCTGGAATATTGCTGCACTCTAACAGCACCTTTCAAGGCAGGTGAAATTGCCGACCTAGAAATGTACAGAGAACTTTCACGGCGCGCATAACGGAGATAAAACACCTCAATTACTGGGAGCGCTTGAGGTTTCTAAACCTGTATTCCCTGGAACGCAGGAGGGAGAGATACATGATTATAACACCTGGAAAATCCTAGAGGGACTAGTACCGAACTTGCACACGAAAATCACTCACTACGAAAGCAAAAGACTTGGCAGACGATGCACCATCCCCCCAATGAAAAGCAGGGTGTCACTAGCACGTTAAGAGACCATACAATAAGTGTCAGGGACCGAGACTGTTCAACTGCCTCCCAGCACACATAAGGGGGATTACCAACAGACCCTGGCAGTCTTCAAGCTGGCACTGGACAAGCACCTAAAGTCAGTTCCTGATCAGCCGGGCTGTGGCTCGTACGTTGGTTTGCGTGCAGCCAGCAGCAACAGCCTGGTTGATCAGGCGCTGATCCACCAGGAGGCCTGGTCACAGACCGGGCCGCGGGGGCGTTGACCCCCGAAACTCTCTCCAGGTATATATATATATATATATATATAATATATATATATATATACATATAATATAATATATATATATATATATATATATATATATATATATATATAATATATATATGGAGAAAAAGAGAGGGTTAAGAGAGTGGTGAAGCAATGTAAAAAGAGAGCAAATGAGAGAGTGGGTGAGATGTTATCAACAAATTTTGTTGAAAATAAGAAAAAGTTTTGGAGTGAGATTAACAAGTTACGGAAGCCTAGAGAACAAATGGATTTGTCAGTTAAAAATAGGAAAATAGGAGAGGAGAGTTATTAAATGGAGAGTTAGAGGTATTGGGAAGATGGAGGGAATATTTTGAGGAATTGTTAAATGTTGATGAAGATAGGGAAGCTGTGATTTCGTGTATAGGGCAAGGAGGAATAACATCTTGTAGGAGTGAGGAAGAGCCAGTTGTGAGTGTGGGGGAAGCTCGTGAGGCAGTAGGTAAAATGAAAGGGGGTAAGGCAGCCGGGATTGATGGGATAAAGATAGAAATGTTAAAAGCAGGTGGGGATATAGTTTTGGAGTGGTTGGTGCAATTATTTAATAAATGCATGGAAGAGGGTAAGGTATCTAGGGATTGGCAGAGAGCATGCATAGTTCCTTTGTATAAAGGCAAAGGGGACAAAAGAGAGTGCAAAAATTATAGGGGGATAAGTCTGTTGAGTATACCTGGTAAAGTGTATGGTAGAGTTATTATTGAAAGAATTAAAAGTAAGACTGAGAATAGGATAGCAGATGAACAAGGAGGCTTTAGGAAAGGTAGGGGGTGTGTGGACCAGGTGTTTACAGTGAAACATACAAGTGAACAGTATTTAGATAAGGCTAAAGAGGTCTTTGTGGCATTTATGGATTTGGAAAAGGCGTATGACAGGGTGGATAGGGGGGCAATGTGGCAGATGTTGCAGGTGTATGGTGTAGGAGGTAGGTTACTGAAAGCAGTGAAGTGTTTTTATGAGATTAGTGAGGCTCAAGTTAGAGTACATAGGAAAGAGGGAAATTATTTCCCAGTAAAAGTAGGCCTTAGACAAGGATGTGTGATGTCACCGTGGTTGTTTAATATATTTATGATGGGGTTGTAAGAGAAGTAAATGCGAGGGTCTTGACAAGTGGCGTGGAGTTAAAAGATAAAGAATCACACATAAAGTGGGAGTTGTCACAGTTGCTCTTTGCTGATGACACTGTGCTCTTGGGAGATTCTGAAGAGAAGTTGCAGAGATTGGTGGATGAATTTGGTAGGGTGTGCAAAAGAAGAAAATTAAAAGTGAATTCAGGAAAGAGTAAGGTTATGAGGATAACAAAAATATTAGGTGATGAAAGATTGGATATCAGATTGGAGGGAGAGAGTATGGAGGAGGTGAATGTATTCAGATATTTGGGAGTGGACGTGTCAGTGGATGGGTCTATGAAGGATGAGGTGAATCATAGAATTGATGAGGGGAAAAGGGTGAGTGGTGCACTTAGGAGTCTGTGGAGACAAAGAACTTTGTCCTTGGAGGCAAAGAGGGGAATGTATGAGAGTATAGTTTTACCAACACTCTTATATGGGTGTGAAGCATGGGTGATGAATGTTGCAGCGAGGAGAAGGCTGGAGGCAGTGGAGATGTCATGTCTGAGGGCAATGTGTGGTGTGAATATAATGCAGAGAATTCGTAGTTTGGAAGTTAGGAGGAGGTGCGGGATTACCAAAAACTGTTGTCCAGAGGGCTGAGGAAGGGTTGTTGAGGTGGTTCGGACATGTAGAGAGAATGGAGCGAAACAGAATGACTTCAAGAGTGTATCAGTCTGAAGTGGAAGGAAGGTGGGGTAGAGGTCAGCCTAGGAAAGGTTGGAGGGAGGGGGTAAAGGAGGTTTTGTGTGCAAGAGGCTCGGACTTCCAGCAGGCGTGCGTGAGCGTGTTTGATAGGAATGAATGGAGACGAATGGTTTTTAATACTTGATGTGCTGTTGGAGTGTGAGCAAAGTAACATTTATGAAGGGTTCAGGAAACCGGCAGGCCGGACTTGAGTCCTGGAGATGGAAGTACAGTGCCTGCACTCTGAAGGAGGGGTGTTAATGTTGCAGTTTAAAAACTGTAGTGTAAAGCACCCTTCTGGCAAGACAGTGATGGAGTGAATGATGGTGAAAGTTTTTCTTTTTTGAGCCACCCTGCCTTGGGTGAGAATCGGCCAGTGTGATAAAAAAAATTATATAATATATATATATATATATATATATATATATATATATATATATATATATACATAATATATATATATATATATATATATATATATATTATATATATATATATATATATATATATATATATATATTTTATATATATATATATATATATATATATAATATATATATATATATATATATATATATATATATATATATATATATAAGAACATAAGAACATAAGAATGTAGGAACACTGCAGAAGGCCTACTGGCCCATACGAGGCAGGTCCTTATCAAAACGACATCTACCTAAAGCTACTCAAGAAATAACTCCCGTACCCCTTGACACCAATCAAACCCAGCCCCTCCCACTCATATATTTGTCCAGTCTCTTCTTAAAGCTACCCAAGGTCCTAGCCTCTATCACCCCACTGGGAAGACTGTTTCATGCATCTACAACTCTGTTAGAAAACCAGTACTTACCTATGTCCTTTCTAAATCTAAATTTATCCAACTTAAATCCATTATTCCTGGTTCTTACCTGGTTCGCCCACCCTCAGTACTTTATTAATGTCTCCCTTGTTTATGCCCGTCATCCACTTATACACTTCGATGATATCTCCCCTCATTCTACGCCTCTCCAGAGAGTGGAGATTTAAGGCTTTAAGTCTATCTTCATACGGGAGGTTCCTTACACAGTAAATCATTTTATATATATATATATATATATATATATATATTATATATATATATATATATATATATATATATAATATTATATATATATATATATATATATATATATATATATATATATATATATTTACATATACAGGAGCTATATAAGATAGATTACTGTATTTTACACTAGACTTTACGTTATCACTAGCAAAAATTTTGAGTAGATTTGTATGTGTAGCGTCATGTAAGAAGGAGAGTAAAGCGCACGTGTTGGTGGTCACAGGTAGGAAGACTGGTGGTAGCTGGTTGCAGTGATGGTACAGTGGTGGTATATGATATATCCTCCAGAGACTCCACTGCCTCCATCGTCCACTCCACCACTGACAACGGCAAGCATCTCCTCTCCGTCTCTCAGGTAAGACACCTTAAATCACAGAACGGGTGGGGTCTGAATCCATGGCAGGTGAGCCCTAAAACTCACAGGCCAGTGCGTTAACCACTTGACAAGATGGCTCTAATATCGTACTAGCCTGACTCACCTGCCATGGATTCCAGCGCCACCCTTTCTGTGATTTATTTGCAATCGTGGTATTGCGATTTCGTGAGTCGGGGCACTTTAACTGGTGCTAAGAGGTTAACAGTCACTTGGTAAGAGGAAAAAATACTCAATTGTTACAGCAATATTTAGATTTTTAAGTCACTAGTCATCATCAGCGCTACTATGTTTTACCCTTCACCCTCTAGCACTAGCGTCACCACCACTACCAGCGTTCTTCCCTTACCACTAGCATCGCCACTACCAACCATTATACCCCCCCCATCATCGTTATCACCAGCATCATCCACCTCACCAATTACAACTACCACCATTATACCTCGTTATCATCACTTCTCACCATCACCACTACCAAGAGCATTACTTTTCATCACCACTGCCACCCTAATCACCTCTCACCATCACCACTACCATCACTGCTTCACCATCACCAGCAGGTGCGGTGGGTGCACACCTCGCCAGGGGAAGACCTGAGCTTCTTCTCTATATCACTGACGGCCGCCTCACACAGTGGCGTGTGAGCGATGTGGACGCCTCACCTACACTGACCTCCTAGACCTGGGCAGCCAGGGAGAGTCCTACACCAGCTCTCCAACCCTAGACAGGGTCACCCTAGGAGGTAGGATCTCAGGCTCTCTGTCTGGAGGCTTGATTCTTCTCGTCTCATATTATAAGCATGTTTTTCATGTGTTGTTTCATTCGTGTATAATAACTCCAATACTTATTTCGCTTTTCATTAGCAAAATTTCAAGAGGGAAGAAGTCAAGTAACACATTGCTGCCCTCTATTCGCTCCCAATTAAAAAAAAAAAAAAAAAAAAAAAAAAATAAAAAAAAAAAAAAAAAAAAAAAAAATAGAATGAAAGAAGATCGTGAAAAACCTTGGAGTAAATTATGTCAACTTATCTTATTTTCTGATAATTAGAGACAGAGCCATACACTGAAACACTCAGTGTACAAGCATTCCACCTTTCAGACACACCTCCATGTAAACCCTTCAGGATATGGTAAAACACCTCATTGGTAAAGATAACTTTACAAAAACTTAACACACATGGGCCATGAAGTGCCAAACGTAAAATGGGCTGTGCAAGAAAGGTATACAAAATGAAAGTTAAGTCACATGTGCAACATCTGGGTATCATTACTGTAGACGTTTCATTATCCAGTGGCTTTATCAATACAAATTCTAGGACATAACTAGAAGACAGTAGAACTATATACAAAAGATGAGGTAATCAGTCCCTCAGCCTTGTAGTTGGTGTAAAGAGCACCGTGGTTGTAGATATTCTGGATCACAGGCAAGGAGGCTGTGGAAGTAGGTCATAACCCAAAGGGACGGGTCAGTTGTAGTAGACATGAAGATCAAGTAGATGTCCTCTGCACCAAGATTCCATGATGTTGCAGTGTCTGACAAGTTGTGCAAGAAAAGTATACAATACCGACAAGATGACCTACTTCCACTGGGGAATCCTGCCTACCTGTAACTATGCCCTCGTCTACTACACGTCCCTATTCCACTGACGCCCATATAAGCGCCAGTCTCCTTGCCTGTGATCCAGAATATCTACAACCACGGTGCTCTTTTCACCAACTCCAAGGCTGAGGGACTGATTACCTCATCTTCTGTATATAGTTCTACTGTCTTCTAGTTATGTCCTAGAATTTGTATTGATAAAGCCATTGGATGGCAAAACGTCTACAATAAAGCTACCCAGATGTTGCACATGTGTCTTAACGTAAAATGGGCTCTGTAAAATTGATCATATCCAAACCACAGACTGGCCGACTCTCTCACCTATGAGTGTAAAGGGAGATAGATGATAGGGAGGGGTGAGAAGGAAGGGCTATACAGTAAAGCAAAAAAGCCGGGACTAAACCTAGTAGCAAAGACATTGTGTGACGTCAGTTTAATGTCCAGATGAAGTAAACTTAGTGACACTTGTGTAATTGTCATTATGATTTCGTGAGTCGTGTAATCAATAGCCGTACATCTTATAATTTTTATATACTGTATATGGAGCATGTTCAACACACATGGGTCATTCAGTACTGCTTAAGCCTAGCGAAATACAAAATACGTAATACAGCCTGTCTTGTGATGAATGGTTTTGAAAACCGACAAGTTGTAGAATTGAGACACTTATGCAACATATGGGAATCTTTATTGAAGAAACGTTTCACCACACATTGACCTGCTTTGTATAGGACTGATGAAGTCACTGTGTGGCAAAATGTTTCTTCAATAAAGTTTCCCATATATTGCATAAGTGTCTCAGTTCTTCAACTTGTCGGTTTTCAAAATCATTCATCACATCTGTCAGACACTGCTTCATCATGGGATCTTGATACAAAGAATTATTCAAAACTTGTCCAACCTTTAGACGAAGATATACTTAGATTAGTGGATGGTACCGCTATGACCCCGCCTCCTCCTGCTTCGCCTCACCTGAATGCAGTATATAAGCCACTGCTACGGCCCTGTTCTGTATTAATGTAACAATAACAATGGTTATAAATGACCATAATTTTTAAAGGGGTGGACCAGTAAGCCAGTGGAAGGCCTCGGTTGAATGACCAAAAGCTCCAAAGGTGGGTCATCATCTGCCTTAGGCCCGCATCAGGAAACACTTGTCCTGTTTCCTGACGAACCTTACCTAACCTAACCTAACCTAACCTAACCCTGTTCTGTACTTTCTACAAGACTGGTGGAGTGAACACATCGACTCCAGGCTGAGGGACTGATTACCTCAAACTCCTCCTCTCCTTATACCTTCTGCTTTGTATAGGACTGATGAAGCCATTGTGTGGCGAAACGTTTCTTCAATAAAGATTTCCACATGTTGCATAAGCGTCTCAATTCTGCAGCCTATCTTTACTGAAGCTTTTAGAATATTAGCATATTTTATTAACAAGGAAAATACAATTAAGTACCAGACCTCAGTACTGTAGCTGGGTATATCATCGGATATAATATATACAAGAGAGAAACAGTTAAATTCATTCTTAAAGAAAGCTTTCAGGGACTAGCACTCCATTAGCTTTATAAAGTCCCTGGTGGGCGAAACGTTTCACCAATAACTTTATCAAACCTCACGCATGTCTCTCATTTGTCGGCATTGTTACTCTATTTTAATTAGGGTGAAGCGCTAGACCCGTAAAAATTATACTGGACTTACCTCCCGCTTTCTAGGATCAAGGGGCCCCCTTACTGGATGTCGGTATTATGTACCTCTGGACTTCAAGTAACTCCCAGCACCGAAACGTTTCCACATAAGATATCCTAGTATTTGCATTTTTGTTTCTCTTTCCAACATATCTTTATAGAGAGAAATGTTATAAAGTACCCACGCGATAGAAATGTATAAATGCAGTTCAGTGGGAGCCTTTATTGACTGACATTTTCGTAGCACCGAGCCCACTGTGTGGACAAAAATCAATAATGGATCTCAGTACACTTTATTTGTGTCCTGTTTGCTTTTGTGTAAGGAAACGATCCTTTGGGGAGAGTTATTTTGAGCATGAAAGATGGGTTAGAAATAAAATTAGGCTTTGTGAGAGGAGTTTCACTTGTGGGAGAGAAAGAACCAGGGCTTAATCCAGCTACTGGGGAATGTGCCTGTTTGCATACCTTTATAACTTGTACCGGCGTCGTTCTGATGTTGTCAGGTGTGGCCACGAGCATAGCTTTCCGTCCTGACAATGAGTGCGTGCTGCTTCTGGGCGTGGACACTGGGGACGTGTATGAGTGTTCCACCTTCTGCTTAAGACACTCCCTCTACCGCTACGCTGGTCACACCTCCTCCATCAGGGGACTTCTGTGGAACACACACCATGACAAGATCTTCCTCTCTTGCTCCCTGGACTGGAATGTCAAAGTCTGGCTGCATCGGTCACAGTAAGCATTGCTCAATGTTTATGCAAGCACTAAGTGTAGTCTGTGCAAACAATGACAGTAAGTGTAATCTGTGCAAATACTAACAGTAAATGTAGTCTGTGCAAACACTAATAGTAAGTGCAGTCTGTGCAAACAATGACAGTAAGCGTAATCTGTGCAAACGCTTATAGTATTGTTATGTCCAGGGTTGGAAATGTGGGTACACAGCGTGTGGTTGATTCTCATTTTCCATTTTTTAATATTCGATTTCTCTACTAATGGAGACGTGATTTTTTCTCTTAAAATCAACTCTATACTCTATGTTCAATCAGTGATGGAAATAGGGATACACGACCATATACCTACTTCTCGGTTCCCAAACGTATACCTATTTAAAACTCACTTCTATCACTGCCTGTGATTCAAACATTTTACTTCCGTCCTGGATGAAGGATCGAGACTCCTGCACTATACGCTAGTCAATATTTCATTGGTATTCTTCTTTATATCACAGATTTAACGTTCTTCAGGTTACCGTGGATACAGTTTGACATATGTTCTGGCTGGTGTTATAAGTCACAGTGAGGATCACATGACTTTAGAGTGACCTCTTGCTACTGCAAGTTTATTCTCAAATTAAGACACCTCTGCATCGTTTAAAGTTTTATTATGACACTTTTACTCACCAGGAGCTATTTCATTCCTATGTCGGTATTATATACCTTGAATGATACAGGTTCATCCTTACATGACCTGTGGTGACGTTGATATTGCAGGTCACCGCTTGTGACGCTGGACCTGGGAGGACCTGTGGCCGGGGTCACGTGGTCACCATACACAAGTACGGTGGTGGTGGCAGTTACGGAGGAGTGCAGGATCCATGTCTACGACCTCTTTCTCCGTCAGTGTCGTCCCCTGTGCGTCCAAAATGTCGCCCCACGACGTCGCATCATCCCCTCCTGCATCGCTTTCAGCCCTTTCTACCCAGTCATCGTTATTGGTGGCGACAGGTTGGTATACAATGTAGCATGACCAGAAGGTCTGCTACAGTGTGCCTCCATACTTATGTACATATATACATACATATAGATAGATATATCACTTCCTCTTCCTTTTCTACCTCTTTTGTTTCTCTCTTTCCTTCTGGTGATAGTTTGTCTTCGCTTTCTATCTGTGATGATTTATGTCTTTTTTCTCCTTCATTAATGTTAGTTTACTTTCCTCATCTATTGCATCCCCAACAACACTAACACTGACCAATGATCTCAACACTTCACTAACACTGATCATCATTAGTCTCAACCCTCCACTAACACTGACCTTCACCACGAATAATCACTTATCACTGAGTACCACCTGGTCATTCCTCATCTGGACTCTCCTGACAGTGGCTACCTGGTGTTGCTGAAACTCTCGCCCAACCTGAGAAAGGTACACAAGAACACAAGGGACCTGGACGCTTGTTCGCAAAAGGAGGTGGAACACTGCAAGATGGAGAGACTAATAGCAATCAACAAGGGCTGAGGGAACCAGCTAATGACCCTTAGGAACACCAGGTGGATGAAACTGCACATTACTGAATACTGGTCGTGACTATAGAGTGAGAGTTATTTTCAAGGCTCAACACAGCTAGTGCTGTAATGTGGATTAATTACTAAAAAAAAGTATTATAATCCTCTCCTATATATAGGATTTTTTGTAAATACGATTAAAAAAGTGCATCCAAAATTGAATAAGACTCGAAATCCCTTCATAATGCGGGCTGTTTAATTTTGGATATACTTTTTAATTGCATTTACGAAAAAGTTCCCTATACAGATGTAACTTCGTAAGACATCTTACTGTATTATCAATGTATTATGCAGTATTTACGAAAAATGTTAAACCCATGCGAGGTCTTCAGCGAAAAAAAAAAGTGAAATAAAATTTACCAGATAATAGCCTTGTATGTTTCAAAATAATGAAATAAAATTTATTTGCAAAATAACAGCCTCGTATGTTTGTGATGAATCCACATTTTCAATTGCTACCAACTTCAGAGTGCTCTATTATTATTATATTTAGTGGGAAAACACCAAACCTATAGGTGTCATATACAGTTCCTGGGAAAACGGAAGGCGATCTGGATCCAATGAAGGGGAGCGCCAATTCCTTGGATGAAAAGCCCCTCACTGACGTCAAGGAGCCACCTTGAAAGGAGTTATTAAGACATGTCAGGAAGCAAAAAAATAATTATGGTAATTTTTATAGCACTAAATCCTGCCATAATAATAATAATAATAATTTATATAGTACGATTTTTTAAAGAAATTGAAAAAGTACTCAAAATTTAATTGCGGGTGGAAAATTTTTCTACTATAGTAAGTGCTGTTTCAGTTTTGGATGTATCTTGCCTGGTTGATCAGACCCTGATCCACCATAAGGCCTGGTCACAGACCGGGCCGCGGGGGCGTTGACTCCCGAAACCCTCTCCAGGTAAACTCCAGGTAATCTTATTAATTGGATTTACAAAAAAAAAAACACTATATAGAGGAGCTTTATAGAAGAATTTACTGTGAACTAAATTACCAGCTTGCAAAAAAAAGGCCAAAGGCTTTTTTTTTTTTTCCTGAGTAAATTTTCCGTCTGTACACAACTTCTCAATAAACTTGTTAATCAAATGAGATTAAAAGACACCACATAGTTTTTTAATATTGCTAAAATGCTATGCAATTTCAACCCAAGTTTTGTTTCCAACAGTCCATCACTAAAAATTACATTTTTCCATTAGGCATTTCCTTAGAAAATTTAAAAAAATCCTTTTAGATTATTAAATCAGCGTATAATAATAATAGTAATAATAATAATAATAATAATAATAATAATAATAATAATAATAATAATAATAATAATAATAATAATAGTTATAAGGCAACTTTAAACAGTTTAATACCACACAAGTATGAGTTTTTTTTTTAATTAAAATTAACAATATTTATGTACTATCACTCTGGTAAATCTAAAATAATATCTTAATATTCCTTGAATGTATATTATTATAATCAAAAGGAAGCGTTATAAAGCAGCAGGAAGGAGAATCAGTTTAGCTTCTCCAAATGGTCAGCATTTTGCACCTCTCCTCTCATACCTCAACTTAATAAATACAAAATGTTGGCTTCAGATTTCCTGATGTACATTCCAGAATAGTTCGTGCTGGAAAAGGACTTTTAATAGTGAGTCCTCTTGAGGGAACCAAGGGTTGAATCCTTAGTCTACCCATCATTTTGGATTAAGTGGTCTTAATCCAATGGGTCTAAACACTTCCCTCATTATAAAAATGATTTATTACCTAAGCTGTACCTTCCACAAAACAGTCAAAAGAAATTAGAGTTACAACAATGCAAAGATAACATTTAAATGAAAAAGTAGATCATTAATACACATTGTCTCAAAAAAAAAAGACAGAAATCAATTATTTATTACTTCCTGACTCACTGTTTCTATGTAACTCCGCTGTTAACACACAAAAAAGTCATTCACTCACAGTGAAATAAATTCGTATCAAAACGCAATAACTAACCTCAGACCTCTGAATGGCGTGAGGCACCTTCTGCTTGGACTAATCCTTAACAATGACCCCATTAACCCAGTTAGTTCATCTCCACTCTGAAAAATGTCTTCTCATGATGCTGCAGTGATGTCAAACGCCTAAAGTGAAAAAAAAATACTTAAAGTGTTAAGATTTAGGCTGCGTAATGTTGCTCCTAACAGCTTAACATGTACTAACTTGTAATACATAAAGCATGTATAGAATAATAACACTATCTAGGCGCTATCTGTGCCCAGGGAACAAGGACCCCAATGTAAGTAAGTTACTTTGTCTGACCTTTTTGGGGTTATCTTAGGTAATTTACACTATGTATAATAATTGTACTTAGGTGTACCTGTGCCTGAATAAACTTACTTAGAATACAATGTCTGGAACAATTCCCTATTAACTTACAAATTACAAGAAACTGATAAAAATAATGTATAAAAAGAATTCTATAATATTTATGAAGTTAGTATTACAGTGAAGTTTATTCCAAAGTTAGGTAATAAAAGAAACAGTAAAGAATGGCTCAATGGAAAATGTTGCAGAGCTATGAAAAATAGGACAATAATAATAATAATAATAATAATAATAATAATAATAATAATAATAATAATAATAATAATAATAATAATAATTATAATTATAATTATAATTTTATTTCAGCATAATACGTTCGTACGAAGATGAGTGGCATTTAGTTGTGCATACAGAAAGCCCATAGTTATGCAGAGAATTTCGGAAACAATATAGAAAGGAAGCTAATCCAGGGCAATACATCGACACCATGCCTAACCCTTCTAGGGTAGGGTAGGTGCCTGAGCCCGAGCCTTTAGCTCATAAGACTGTCATTTCCATTTGCCCCCTTGGGGAGGGGATGGCAGACCAGAGAGGCCTAGCTTGTGGCTAGGCCTAGGGACAGTTGGTCCCAAAGATGAGGAGGTACTTGTGCCTCCTCCCATGGGAGACTTAGGTCTCAGACATTCCCTAAAGAGGGAGCCAAGGCCGGGCCACCACTTGGAAAAGGCCCGGGCCGGGTGAATACCGGCTAATCTTTAATAGTAATAATAAAATAACAGGGCAATATCAGAGAAATAAACAAGCTAGAAATGAATACACGAGGCAAGTAATCCACAGGAAGACTACAGACCATGTGATAATAAAATATTAAAACTGTCAGCGAGACTCACGAAATCATAACACAATTGCAAACAAACCATTGAATGCGTGGGTTTTCAGAAGTTAATAACAAAAAAATGTCACCAAAGATCATGTAATTGAAATTATGAGATACTTATATTCTACTCAGGCAAGTTATAAAATAGTTTTCGAATATATGGATGGGGAAATGCTCAAAAAGGCCTTTCCAGCATATATTTTAAGCCAAAACTAGAATATGTAATGGTGGTGTGGTGCCCACATCTGAAAAAAACATGAATAAGTTAGAATGTCTAAAAGAGCTATTTATTTATTTATTTATTTATTTATTTATTTAATGTCTTTGCAAACAGTACATTGAGTTTTTGTATTTACAATAGTTGGGTTGCAATGCAAAGAGGGCTTCTATTATGGCTAGCATAGTTGTTAGAGGGAAAAAGAATATAAGTTATAATGAAAGTCTGAAAGCACTTGAGCCCACACTGGCTGATACCATGATGAGAGGAGACATGATAATCTTATATAAGGTCATTGTGGAAAATACTGTATATATTTTCCAGAAATTCAGTATTTATATGTAAATAGATGGCCATACTGTATTTAATAATATTTATGTCATAGAAAACGAAAAGCCTGCGTCTGCGCAGACGGGACTCGCCATCTTGGTTTTGAATTGGATACAATGTTAGTGTAATGGGAAGGAATTTTCGTGCTCTAGAGGTTAAAATTGGGCTGACACCTCTCAAATAGGAGGCAAAATTGTTGGACATGCATTCCTGCATAACTTGAGATATCAGATGACTGGACAAGACAGCTCCAGGAACCTCAGATAAGCTCTCTAGATTTGTGTATAATTCTGGCCAGTATTTTCATAAATTTAGTGAGGTTTTTCTGAGTATGATACAACATTAATATCCAGTTAAATTGGTGAGTGATATTAAGATATATTTTCCTTCTGTTATGTAATTGTGTATATATATAACCATTTATTATTTTTAATATACAGTCCACAAATTTATATATTTACCAGTATTCCTGGTGTATGTATATTTCATTTAATTAATAGGTCCAGAGCAACTCGTGGTTATGACAGTGGTAGGTATCGAAGGGGACATTTTTTGCGACCTAGGTGTCCCAAATTCCTACTTGTCTAACTGATAAATAATAATTATCTATGCTCATTTATTGTTATATACATAATTATACATACAGATAAATGCAAATTTCCACAGTCATCAAAGGACATAAAATATTAGATAAAAAATATAACAGCAATATAGATAAGAATCCGCAGTTGGAAACTGAAGAAAGCGTGGAGCAGAAAACATATCAGAAAATTATTCTTTGCAATCAGAATGGAAGGTCAGTGAATTAAAAGAGGCTGTAGTCAGTGCTACAACCATTTAAATTAAAAAATATATATATATATACATATAGGATGAACAAATTATTAAAGACGGAATACACTTTAAACTCCCAGGTAGCGTCAATGAGTTAGGGATAATCTATTATGTAAATTCTAAAATCTTAAAGTGAACTGTGTAATGGAGACAGTTATATTTTGTGGGTATGGGAGGACCCCTCCATTGGTAGACCAAAAAAATTACCAAACAATTTAAGGTAGATTTAAAGGTAAATTTTAGGTAAGGTTGGGTTGGTTTGCATTTATTTGTGGGTTAACAAAAAAAAGTATAACTGTCCCCAGTGCATAACCAACTTAATACTGAATAATTTATATAAAAAATTCGAGCCCCATACTAAACCCGACATTAGCCATATTTTCCCAGACATGTTATAGTATTTAGATGCCTTAGAGAATATAATTTTTTAAAGACGTACACTGGTTATACCAGTGAAAGGCCATTGTCATTCCTGCCAGCCTGCCTGCAGGCAGGTAGGTATGACCAAAAGCTCCAAATGCTTTGCATATTAGTGACCTTTTTTATGCCTTTTTTGTGCTGTCTTACATGTAAACTACATTATTTGTACTGCATAAATAAAAAATTTTATCCATAGGCCTGTGTCCCGTGTGGAAAAAATAATAATAATTGAACTTTTCGTGTCAGAGGAAAGAAAGTCTCCCTGATAACATTGAGTATACATAGTGTATAGTGTATACTACAGTGGCTCCCTAGTATATTGATGATAAAGGCTAAAGTGTCTTTTGAAAACAGGTGAATTTGTAAATGAAGTGATAAGCCTATAGAGGCAGGTGCCAGAAGTCGCCAGAAACTTACCACATGTCAGCTGTTTTTAATAATCTTCCTGGCTTGCTAGTGTACTCGCATGTAATCTAGTGATACCAGTGAATAGCAGAATACAGTGTTGTAGTAGCTACTAACCAGTATTATAATGGTACTTAGTGGAGTGGAGTGACTTTCATTAGTTTCTTTTTTCTTGAAATACCAGACATATACTGTGAATTTCATATAACCTGTAGTTACCAGCAGTCGCAATATACACTACGAGAAGCAATTATTACTACAGAAAAAGCGTCCTTCCTCCAAAATTTCCACCAGTCAACTATAGTGATAATATAGCATTTATTGTGGTGGAGACGGAAAAAAAAAATAGAAAAGCTAGATACAGCGATTGATAAACAAGGGTTGAGGTCGACCGTTCATCACTGTAGGAGTTGCCAGCAGTCACCGATTTCTTCAACACGCAAGTTATACTTTTGTATCAATCAAATCACATATTACTCGGGTAGATAATTTCCAGTAGATCCTTCATGTGTTAGCTCAAATCACCGACCAGTATGTTTTAAATAAGTGACCCACTGATCAGATCAGATCAACTGGTCCGAACCCTTTGACTGGTCTGAACCCTTGACTGGTCCGAACCCTTGACTGGTCCGAACCCTTGACTGGTCCGAACCCTTGATGGTCCGAACCCTTGACTGGTTTCAAACGGTTTCGTTGGACAATAAAGCAGACTGTAAATGGATGGGGTTGTAGGCGCCCTTATAAACACAAACATAAAAAATCAGGAACGTGACGGTAAGCTGTCCAATATACAAAAACAGTTAGAAACAAATACAAATAGCTAGAGCTTCATTTAAGGTTATTAATAGAATATTCAAGAGGTTGCTAGTAGAATTGCAGTAAATCAACCATTCAAATCATTATGAAGCTGTGTGTAGTCTGTGGTCAGTCAAACAAACGGGCTTCCACATGGATAAATTGTCATTTTTGTGGAAATTGGTGTCACGCCCCTAGTGCAGATATCCAAGAACTAGCTACAAGCAGTATTAAAACAGAGAAGTGTTTTTGGGTATGCCCAAATGAGGAAAATCTGTGGACTAAAATCACAAGGGTATTAAAAGAGGACAACATCAAAGCTGCTTTCATAGAAAACCTGGAAGCTTTCTACAACAGATGGGAACATAAAAAGTCTGGGCTGAATGGTACTGCCCTTGATACTGGCCATGTAGTCACAAACTGTAAGGCTGGAGGTGATGTGGTAGTCAGTAAATGTGGGGCTGATAGTGCTGTCCTGGGAGACAGTAATGGTGAAGCTGGAGGTGCTGTCCTGGGAGACAGTAATGGTGAAGCTGGAGGTGCTGTCCTGGGAGACAGAAATGGTGAAGCTGGAGATGCTGTCCTGGGAGACAGTAATGGTGAAGCTGGAGAGTTTGTCCAGGTAGTCGGGAATTATACGCAGGAAGGAATACATATAAGTGACCTCATAGGGGACAGGAGCCATAGTAGAGAAACAAGTGTAGTCAAAGAAAAGATAAAACCAATATTGCAAACTAGAAATACCGCAGGAAATAGCAAACAAGAGGACTCCAATAGCAATAGTGAGGATATATTACCAAAAACAACTGGTGGGAGCTCCATTGTTGGTGCTAGGGAGGATAGAAGTAAGACAGGGAAACATGCACCAACAGGGAATACAGTCACAGAAACCCAAGGCAAGCGGAAACCAAGCCTGTGCACATACTATGCACTTGGTAGCTGCTGGCATGGGAAATCTGGAAAAACAGATGGGACGTGCAACTATGACCACCCTAGAAAATGCCATGCACATATGACAACAAGAAAATGCAAACTCCCTTCCTGTAAGCTTTTTCACCCTGAACTGTGTACCTCTTCAGTACAGGAAAGACTGTGCTATAACTTAAATTGCCAGGCATACCATCTAAAGGGGACAAAAAATACAAAACATCCAGGCCATGGGAAAACCTGGGTAGCCACAGCCACTCAAGAGGGAGAGGTTTTTTAGTGCCAGGAAGGAAAAAAAAAACTGGCTGGAAATGGCAGAAATCGTACACCAAATCCAGTCATTCCTGGAGTGGAACCACAGTCGATGGCCTCCACTCCAAACCAACAGATAAAGATACTAATGCCGGAAAAAAAATCCCCCCCCAGTACCAACAATACCACCAGTCCGATAACATTCTTCTTTGCAAATATACAGGGTCTAAAGCCGCAACAAACAACAAAATACCTTTCATCCGTGGACTGCTTGCAGAGGCAAAGGCAATGTTCGCGGCTTTCACTGAGACCCACATAAAGGATCACTTGGACAACGAAATATGGATCCCAGGTTACAACCTATACAGATGTGACAAGTGAACAGGCAAAAAAGGGGGGGGTTGCCTATACATTGCAGGTCACTTGTTTGCACAGAACTGCTTAATGCCTCAAATGATGTAGTGGAAGTTTTAGCAGTAAAGGTCGAGAACCAAAACCTAGTCATTGTGGTAGTTCTTACAAGCCTCCGGATGCAACATCCCAGCAATTCCAGAACAGCTGTTATAAGAATTGACCACTGTCTTTAAATCTTCCAGCTCCTGCACCCAACATCTTGCTCCTGGGGGATTTCAACTAG
Organism: Cherax quadricarinatus; assembly: GCF_026875155.1. NCBI lineage: Eukaryota > Metazoa > Arthropoda > Malacostraca > Decapoda > Parastacidae > Cherax > Cherax quadricarinatus. The sequence continues at coordinate 12,294,621 of NC_069413.1, read as the reverse complement.
GCACCTAAAATGGAGGAATATAGCAAATAATATTGTTGCAGTAATAAACACCAGGAGGCAGCTCTGATGAAAACTCACACTCACACGAGCTTTTAAATCTCTGCACAAAATTCAATTTAAACCACAAATAATAGAGCCTACTAGACTGGATAATACACTAGACCTCATCTTCACTAACAATGATGATCTGATAAGAAATGTCACCATATCAAAAACAATATACTCAGATCACAACATAATTGAGGTTCAGACATGTATGCGTGGAGCCCCAGACCGACAAAATGGGACTAGTCACGAGGAGCATTCACCAAATTCAACTTCAATAACAAAAACATAAAGTGGGACCAAGTAAACCAAGTCCTAACCGATATAAGCTGGGAAGATATACTAAGCAACACAGACCCCAACTTATGCCTAGAACAGATTAACTTGGTGGCACTCGATGTATGCACAAGGCTTATCCCTCTAAGAAAAAGGAGGAGTAGATGTAAAATAGAAAGAGACAGGCGCTCCCTTTACAGGCGACGGAAAGAATAACAGAGCGGCTAAAAGAGGTCAATATATCTGAAATGCGTAGGGAGACACTGGTCAGAGAAATAGCAAGCATCGAACTTAAGCTAAAAGAATCCTTTAGGAGTCAGGAATCGCAGGAAGAACTAAAAGCCATAAATGAAATCGAAAGAAACCCAAAGTATTTCTTCTCCTATGCCAAATCAAAATCGAGAACAACGTCCAGCATTGGGCCCCTACTTAAACAAGATGGGTCCTACACAGATGACAGCAAGGAAATGAGTGAGCTACTCAAGTCCCAATATGACTCAGTTTTTAGCAAGCCGCTAACCAGACTGAGAGATCGAAGATCAAAATGAATTTTTTATGAGAGAGCCACAAAATTTGATTAACACAAGCCTATCCGATGTTATCCTGACGCCAAATGACTTCGAACAGGCGATAAATGACATGCCCATGCACTCTGCCCCAGGGCCAGACTCATGGAACTCTGTGTTCATCAAGAACTGCAAGAAGCCCCTATCACGAGCCTTTTCCATCCTATGGAGAGGGAGCATGGACACGGGGGTCGTCCCACAGTTACTAAAAACAACAGACATAGCCCCACTCCACAAAGGGGGCAGTAAAGCAACAGCAAAGAACTACAGACCAATAGCACAACATCCCATATCATAAAAATCTTTGAAAGGGTCCTAAGAAGCAAGATCACCACCCATCTAGAAACCCATCAGTTACACAACCCAGGGCAACATGGGTTTAGAACAGGTCGCTCCTGTCTGTCTCAACTATTGGATCACTACGACAAGGTCCTAAATGCACTAGAAGACAAAAAGAATGCAGATGTAATATATACAGACTTTGCAAAAGCCTTCGACAAGTGTGACCATGGCGTAATAGCGCACAAAATGCGTGCTAAAGGAATAACAGGAAAAGTCGGTTGATGGATCTATAATTTCCTCACTAACAGAACACAGAGAGTAGTCGTCAACAGAGTAAAGTCCGAGACAGCTACGGTGAAAAGCTCTGTTCCACAAGACACAGTACTCGCTCCCATCTTGTTCCTCATCCTCATATCCGACATAGACAAGGATGTCAGCCACAGCACCGTGTCTTCCTTTGCAGATGACACCCGAATCTACATGACAGTGTCTTCATTGCAGACACTGCAAGGCTCCAGGCGGACATCAACCAAATCTTTCAGTGGGCTGCAGAAAACAATATGAAGTTCAACGATGAGAAATTTCAATTACTCAGATATGGTAAACATGAGGAAATTAAATCTTCATCAGAGATACAAAACAAATTCTGGCCACAAGATAGAGCGAAACACCAACGTCAAAGACCTGGGAGTGATTATGTCGGAGGATCTCACCTTCAAGGACCATAACATTGTATCAATCGCATCTGCTAGAAAAATGACAGGATGGATAATGAGAACCTTCAAAACTAGGGAGGCCAAGCCCATGATGACACTCTTCAGGTCACTTGTTCTATCTAGGCTGGAATATTGCTGCACTCTAACAGCACCTTTCAAGGCAGGTGAAATTGCCGACCTAGAAAATGTACAGAGAACTTTCACGGCACGCATAACGGAGATAAAACACCTCAATTACTGGGAGCGCTAGAGGTTCCTAAACCTGTATTCCCTGGAACGCAGGAGGGAGAGATACATGATTATATACACCTGGAAAATCCTAGAGGGACTAGTACCGAACTTGCACACGAAAATCACTCACTACAAAAGCAAAAGACTTGGCAAGACGTTTGCACCATCCCCCCAATGAATGCAGGGGTGTCACTAGCACGTTAAGAGACCATACAATAAGTGTCAGGGGCCCAAGACTGTTCAACTGCCTCCCAGCACACATAAGGGGGATTACCAACAGACCCGTGGCAGTCTTCAAGCTGGCACTGGACAAGCACCTAAAGTCAGTTCCTGATCAGCCGGCTGTGGCTCGTACGTTGGTTTGCGTGCAGCCAGCAGCAATAGCCTGGTTGATCAGGCGCTGATCCACCAGGAGGCCTGGTCACAGACCGGGCCGCGGGGGCGTTGACCCCCGACAACTCTCACTCCCCAGGTAAACTCCAGGTAATGGCGGGTCATCATATAACATATAACAAGTCTGGAAACACTTGTCTTTCCTGACAAATCTTACCTAACCTAACTTAACCTAACCCAGCCTAATCTACCTTAACCTAACCTAACTTAACCTAACCTAACCTAACCCAACCTAACTTAACCTAACCTAACCTAACTTACCCTAACCTAACTTAACCTAACCTAACCCAACCTAACCTAACTTAACATAACTTAACCTAACCTAACTTAACCTAATCTAACTTAATCAGATGCCTCAGTTATCCATAATATTTCATATCTAATTCCATTTATTTTTAACTGAGACTATCTACTCAATATTTAAACAAACATTTTATTTCCTTGTGCGGTATAAAGAATGTAGTTGACATATAAATATTGTTAAGAACAAAAGAAATCCATTAGCATGAAGTGCATGCTAGTGGCATCTCATACTAGCATGCAGTGCATGCTAGTATGAGATGATTAGTAATTTTTGGACATTAATTAAGCAGTGGAACTACAATACAGTACACAGTACAGTGTTTAATTAAATGGTGATGCTGTCTTACTGGAAGTGATCTTTCCTGAGATGGGGTGACTATTATTATTATTATTAAAGATTCACCGGTATTCTCCCGGCCCGGGCTTTTTCCAAGTGGTGGCCCGGCCTTGGCTCCCTCTTTAGGGAGTGTCTAAGACCGAAGTCTCCCATGGGAGGAGGCACAAGTACCTCCTCATCTTTGGGACCAACTGTCCCCAGTCCTAGCCACAAGCTAGGCCTTTCTGGTCTGCCATCCCCGCCCCAAGGGGACAAATGGGAATGACAGTCTTATGAGCTAAAGGCTAGGGCTCAGGCACCTACCCTACCCTAGAAGGGCTGGGCATGGTGTCGATCTCATGGGGTGACTGTAGTGGTTGGAGGGGATGATTGTTGTGGTAGTTAGAGGGGATGGTTGCTGAGGTGGATGAGGTTGTTGCAGTGGTGGAAAGGATGGTTGTAGTGTTGGAGGGGATGGCTGTAGTCTTGGAGGGGATGGCTGTAGTGGTGGAGGGAAGTGGCTGTAGTGGTGAAGGTGGTAGTGGTGGTGGAAATGGCGGCAGAGGTGTTGGTAGCAACGGAAGTGATAGTGATGGGGGGGATTGTAGTGGAGGGGATGGTAGTGACAGTTTTGGTAGTGGAGAGAATGATAGTAGTGACGGTGTTGGGGCTGATGCCAGTAATGCTGATGGTGGTGGTTGTGGTGTTTGTAGCGCTGATGGTGTTGGTGGTAGTTGTGATGGTAGTGGTGGTGTCAGTGACAACAGTGATGGTGGTAATGGTGGTGTTAGTGGTAGTTGTGATGGTAGTGGTGGTGTCAGTGACAACAGTGATGGTGGTAATGGTGGTGTTAGTGGTAGTTGTGATGGTAGTGGTGGTGTCAGTGACAACAGTGATGGTGATAATGGTGGTGTTAGTGGTAGTTGTGATGGTAGTGGTGGTGTCAGTGACAACAGTGATGGTGGTAATGCTGATGGTATTAGTGATAGTTGTGATGGTAGTGGTGGTGTCAGTGACAACAGTGATGGTGGCAATGCTGATGGTATTAGTGGTAGTTGTGATGGTAGTGGTGTCAGTGACAACAGTGATGGTGGTAATGCTGATGGTATTAGTGGTAGTTGTGATGGTAGTGGTGGTGTCAGTGACAACAGTGATGGTGGTAATGCTGATGGTATTAGTGATAGTTGTGATGGTAGTGGTGGTGTCAGTGACAACAGTGATGGTGGCAATGCTGATGGTATTAGTGGTAGTTGTGATGGTAGTGGTGTCAGTGACAACAGTGATGGTGGCAATGCTGATGGTATTAGTGGTAGTTGTGATGGTAGTGGTGTCAGTGACAACAGTGATGGTGGTAATGCTGATGGTATTAGTGGTAGTTGTGATGGTAGTGGTGTCAGTGACAACAGTGATGGTGGTAATGCTGATGGTATTAGTGGTAGTTGTGATGGTAGTGGTGGTGTCAGTGACAACAGTGATGGTGGTAATGCTGATGGTATTAGTGATAGTTGTGATGGTAGTGGTGGTGTCAGTGACAACAGTGATGGTGGCAATGCTGATGGTATTAGTGGTAGTTGTGATGGTAGTGGTGTCAGTGACAACAGTGATGGTGGCAATGCTGATGGTATTAGTGGTAGTTGTGATGGTAGTGGTGTCAGTGACAACAGTGATGGTGGTAATGCTAATGGTATTAGTGGTAGTTGTGATGGTAGTGGTGGTGTCAGTGACAACAATAATGGTGGTAATGCTGATGGTGCTGGTAGTAGTTGTGATGGTAGTGGTGGTGTCGGTCACAACAGTGATGGTGATAATGCATCATGATGGTGATGGCGCTGGTTGTGCTGATTATCTTTGTTTTAGTGGTGGAGTTTACCTGGAGTTTACCTGGAGAGAGTTTCGGGGGTCAACGCCCCCGCGGCCCGGTCTGTGACCAGGCCTCCTGGTGGATCAGCGCCTGATCAACCAAGCTGTTGCTGCTGGCTGCACGCAAACCAACGTACGAGCCACAGCCCGGCTGATCAGGAACTGACTTTAGGTGCTTGTCCAGTGCCAGCTTGAAGACTGCCACGGGTCTGTTGGTAATCCCCCTTATGTGTGCTGGGAGGCAGTTGAACAGTCTCGGGCCCCTGACACTTATTGTATGGTCTCTTAACGTGCTAGTGACACCCCTGCTTTTCATTGGGGGGATGGTGCATCGTCTGCCAAGTCTTTTGCTTTCGTAGTGAGTGATTTTCGTGTGCAAGTTCGGTACTAGTCCCTCTAGGATTTTCCAGGTGTATATAATCATGTATCTCTCCCTCCTGCGTTCCAGGGAATACAGGTTTAGAAACCTCAAGCGCTCCCAGTAATTGAGGTGTTTTATCTCCGTTATGCGCGCCGTGAAAGTTCTCTGTACATTTTCTAGGTCGGCAAATTTCACCTGCCTTGAAAGGTGCTGTTAGAGTGCAGCAATATTCCAGCCTAGATAGAACAAGTGACCTGAAGAGTGTCATCATGGGCTTGGCCTCCCTAGTTTTGAAGGTTCTCATTATCCATCCTGTCATTTTTCTAGCAGATGCGATTGATACAATGTTATGGTCCTTGAAGGTGAGATCCTCCGACATAATCACTCCCAGGTCTTTGACGTTGGTGTTTCGCTCTATTTCGTGGCCAGAATTTGTTTTGTACTCTGATGAAGATTTAATTTCCTCATGTTTACCATATCTGAGTAATTGAAATTTCTCATCGTTGAACTTCATATTGTTTTCTGCAGCCCACTGAAAGATTTGGTTGATGTCCGCCTGGAGCCTTGCAGTGTCTGCAATGGAAGACACTGTCATGCAGATTCGGGTGTCATCTGCAAAGGAAGACACGGTGCTGTGGCTGACATCCTTGTCTATGTCGGATATGAGGATGAGGAACAAGATGGGAGCTAGTACTGTGCCTTGTGGAACAGAGCTTTTCACCGTAGCTGCCTCGGACTTTACTCTGTTGACGACTACTCTCTGTGTTCTGTTAGTGAGGAAATTATAGATCCATCGACCGACTTTTCCTGTTATTCCTTTAGCGCGCATTTTGTGCGCTATTACGCCATGGTCACACTTGTCGAAGGCTTTTGCAAAGTCTGTATATATTACATCTGCATTCTTTTTGTCTTCTAGTGCATTTAGGACCTTGTCGTAGTGATCCAGTAGCTGAGACAGACAGGAGCGACCTGTTCTAAACCCATGTTGCCCTGGGTTGTGTAACTGATGGGTTTCTAGATGGGTGGTGATCTTGCTTCTTAGGACCCTTTCAAAGATTTTTATGATATGGGATGTTAGTGCTATTGGTCTGTAGTTCTTTGCTGTTGCTTTACGCCCCCTTTGTGGAGTGGGCTATGTCTGTTGTTTTTAGTAACTGAGGGACGACCCCCGTGTCCATGCTCCCTCTCCATAGGATGGAAAAGGCTCGTGATAGGGGCTTCTTGCAGTTCTTGATGAACACAGAGTTCCATGATCTGGCCCTGGGCAGAGTGCATGGGCATGTCATTTATCGCCTGTTCGAAGTCATTTGGCGTCAGGATAACATCGGATAGGCTTGTGTTAATCAAAATTTTGTGGCTCTCTCATAAAAAATTCATTTTGATCTTCGACTCTCAGTCTGGTTAGCGGCTTGCTAAAAACTGAGTCATATTGGGACTTGAGTAGCTCACTCATTTCCTTGCTGTCATCTGTGTAGGACCCATCTTGTTTAAGTAGGGGCCCAATACTGGGCGTTGTTCTCGATTTTGATTTGGCATAGAGAAGAAATACTTGGGTTTCTTTCGATTTCATTTATAGCTTTTAGTTCTTCCCGCGATTCCTGACTCCTAAAGGATTCTTTTAGCTTAGTTCGATGCTTGCTATTTCTCTGACCAGTGTCTCCCGCGTATTTCAGATATATTGACCTCTTTTAGCCGCTCTGTTATTCTTTCCGTCGCCTGTAAAGGGAGCGCCTGTCCTCTTCTATTTTACATCTACTCCCCCTTTTTTCTTAGGGGAATAAGCCTTGTGCATACATCGAGTGCCACCGATTAATCTGTTCTAAGCATAAGTTAGGGTCTGTGTTGCTTAGTATATTTTCCCAGCTTAAAATCGGTTAGGACTTCGTTACTTGGTCCCACTTTATGTTTTTGTTATTGAAGTTAAATTTTGGTGAATGCTCCCTCGTGACTATCTCATTTTGTGGGTCTGGGCTCCTCCCCATACATGTCTGAACCTAAATTTAAATGTTGTGACTGAGTAAAATTGTTTTTGATATGGTGAATTTCTTATCAGATCATCATTGTTAGTGAATATGAGGTCTAGTGTATTCTACAGTCTAGTAGGCTCTTATTATTGCGGGTTTAAATTGAATTTTGTGCAGAGATTTAAAAGCTCGTTGAGTGTGAGTTTTCATCAGCTGCCTCCTGGTGTTATTACTGCAACAATATTATTTGCTAAAATTCCCCATTTTAGGTCCCTTTAAGTTGAAATCCCCCGGAGCAAGATGTTGGTGTGCAGGAGCTGGAAGATTTCCAGACAGTGGTCAATTTTTAACAGCTGTTCCGGGAAATTGCTGGGATGTTGCATCCGGAGGCTTGTAGACTACCACAATGACTAGGTTTGGTTCTCGACCTTTACTGCAAAACTTCCACTACGTCATTTGAGGCATTAAGCAGTTCTGTGCAAACAAGTGACTCTGCAATGTAAAGGCCAACCCCCCCCTTTTGCCTGTTCACTCTGTCACATCTGTATAGTTTTTTAACCGGGGATCCATATTTAAATTGTCCAATTTGATCCTTTATGTGGGTCTCAGTAAAAAGCCGCGAACATTGCCTTTGCCTCTGCAAGCAGTCCACGGATGAAAGGTATTTTGTTGTTTTTGCTGGCTTTTAGACCCGTATTTTTGGGCAAAGAAAATGTTTTTCGGACTGGTGGTATTTTTGGGTATTTGGGGGGGATTTTTTTTTTCCGGCATTAGTATCTGTATCTGTTGGTTTGGAGTGGAGGCCATCGACTGTGGTTCCACTCCAGGAATGACTGGATTGGGTATGTTTTTCTGCCATTTCCTGCCAGTTTTTTTTCCTTCCGGGCACTAAAAAACCTCTCCCTCTTGAGTGGCTGTGGCTACCCAGGTTTTCCCATGGCCTGGATGTTTTGTATCTTTTGTCCCTTTAATGGTATCCCTGGCAATTTAAGTTAAGCACAGTCTTCCTGTACTAAAGAGGTACACATTCAGGTGAAAAAGCTTACAGGAAGGGAGTTTGCATTTTCCTGTTGTCATAGGGGCATGGCATTTTCTAGGGTGGTCATAGTTGCACGTCCCATCTGTTTTTCCCAGTTTTTCCCATGCCAGCAGATACCAAGTGCATAGTATGTGCACAGGGTTGGTTTCCGCTTGCCTGGGTTTCTGTGACTGTATTCCCGTTGGTGCATTTTCCCTGTCTTACTTCTATCCTCCCTAGCACCAACAATGGAGCTCCCACCAGTTGTTTTTGTAAAATTTTTCCTCACTATTGCTTGGAGTCCTCTTGTTTGCTATTTCCTGCGGTATTTCTAGTTTGCAATATTGGTTTTATCTTATCTTTGACTACACTTTTTTCCCTACTAAAGGCTCCTATCCCCTATGAGGTCATTTATATGTATCCTTCCTGCGTATAATCCCGACTACCTGACAAAATCTCCAGCTTCACCATTACTGTCTCCCAGGACAGTATCTCCAGCTTCACCATTTCTGTCTCTCAGGACAGCACCTCCAGCTTCACCATTACTGTCTCCCAGGACAGCACCTCCACTTCACCATTACTGTCTCCCAGGACAGCACCTCCAGCTTTACTATTACTGTCTCCCAGGACATCACCTCCAGCCTTACAGTTTTTTGACTACATGGGCCCGTATCAAGGGCAGTACCATTCAGCCCAGACTTTTTATTTCCCATCTGTTGTAGAAAGCTCCAGGTTTTCTATGAAAGCAGCTTTGATGTTGTCCCCTTTTAATACCCTTGTGATTTTAGTCCACAGATTTTCCTCATTTGGGCATACCAGAAACACTTGGGCTGTTTAATACTGCTTGTAGCTAGTTCTGGGATATCTGCACAAGGGCGTGACACCAAAATTTTCCACAAAAATGACAAATTTAAACCAGTGGAGGCCCGTTTGTTTGACTGACCACAGACTAACCCCAGCTTCATAATGATTTGAATGGTTGATTTACGCAATTCTACTAGCAACCTCTTGAATATTATATTAATAACCTAAATGAAGCTCTAGCTATTTGTATTTCTGTTTCTAACTCTTTTGTATATGGACACTTACCGTCACGTTCCTGATTTTTAATGTTTGTGTTTATAAGGGCGCCTACAACCCCCTCCTTTAAAAGTCTGCTTTATTGTCCAACCCAAACTGTTTGAAACCATCCCGGTTCGGACCAGTCAAGGGGTTTGGACCAGTCAAGGTTCGGACCAGTCAAGGGTTTTGGACCAGTCAAGGTTTGGACCATCGATCTGCTCTGATCAGTGGGTCACTTATTTAAAACATACGGTCGGTGATTTGTGCTAACACATGAAGGATCTACTGGAAATTATCTACCCGAGTAATATGTGATTTGACTGATACAAAAGTATAACTTGCGTGTTGAAGAGCCGGTGATATCTGGCAGCTCCTACAATGACGAACGGTCACCTCCTTGTTTATCAATCGCTGTATCTGGCTTTTCTATTTTTTTTTTTCCGTCTCCACCGCAATAAATGCTATATTATCACTATAGTTGACTGGTGCAAATTTTGGAGGAAGGACGCTTTTTCTGTAGTAATAATTGCTTCTCGTTGTGTATATTGCGACCGCTGGTAACTACAGGTTATATGAAATTCACGGTGGAGAGCAGGTTTTCCACAGGGTGCTGGTCGAGTTGTTCTCCATGACAGTTACTGTGTTGTAGGTAGTGTAAGAGAGCCAGGCCTCCATGGTGGAGTGGAGGGAGGGTTGTGGCATCACATATCCATGCAATGGTGGAGGTGAGGTGGAGAACAGCTGGTCCATGTTGCAGCGCTGGAGGTGGTTCAAGGTGGAGGTCACTCAACACTGGAAGTTGAGCAGGAAATAGTGGTGTGGGAGGTCACTACACTGGAGGTTGAGCAGGAGGTAGCAGTATGGGAGGTCACTAGAGGTGGAGGTATCGGCGTGGGAGGCCACTAGAGGTGGAGGTAGCGGTGTAAGAGGTCACTAGAGGTGGAGGTAGCGGTGTAATAGGTCACTAGAGGTGGAGGCAGCTGCATAGGTCACTAGAGGTGGAGATAGCAGTGTAAGAGGTCACTAGAGGTGGAGGTAGCGGTGTGAGAGGTCACTAGAGGTGGAGGTATCGGCGTCACTAGAGGTGGAGGTAGCGGTGTAAGAGGTCACTAGAGGTGGAGGTAGCGGTGTAAGAGGTCACTAGAGGTGGAGGCAGCTGCATAGGTCACTAGAGGTGGAGGTAGCGGTGTGAGAGGTCACTAGAGGTGGAGGTATCGGCGTGGGAGGTCACTAGAGGTGGAGGTAGCGATGTAAGAGGTCACTAGAGGTGGAGGCAGTTGCGTAGGTCACTAGAAGTGGAGGTAGTGGTGTGAGAGGTCACTAGAGGTGGAGGCAGCTGCGTGGGAGGTCACTAGAAGTGAAGGTAGCAGTGTGGGAGGTCACTATAGGTGAAGGTAGCGGCGTGGGAGGTCACTAGAGGTAGAGGTCACTCAACACTCAAGTTCTAGCATCACAGCTGGAGACTAAAACTCAAGAGTTACCAGATACATCTCTTAAAAAAATCATATATTCCTAACAAAGTACGTATCTATGTAACTATACATACATGTGATAAATACATGTGGCTAATAATTTATAACATGTTGCTAATATTTATAACTGATAAATACATATCTTTATGTAACACAACTGAATATTAATTTTATTTAATTTGGTTATACTACGTTAATTTACACATATATCACTATGCTAGACAGCTATAAACAAAAATAAAAGTGGGCAATAAGAATAAATTAAAATTTACCTAATTTCCCCCCATTCAGACTTTTTACAAATACAATTTCTTTTGTGGTACAAAATAATGTTTACATGTAATAGTTTACCTGCAATAAAATATTGTGTATACACAAAGCCACTAGTATGTAATGCATTTCAGTCATTATCAGCAAGGTTTTCTTATTCAGATGTTATTAACATGCTAAACTTCCATGGGTTGTTCAACCTTTAATTTCAGGTATTATTATAATCAAAAAGAAGCGCTAAACCTACAAGGGGCTTACAGCAATTTCGGGTACATTATTATTATAATAAAAAATGCTGAACAGTTTCAGGTACAGTGAAGGGGAATAAGTACCAATAATGTGACTTATCTCTCAGTGCGTCATGGTCAACGCCGGCTACATGATTATTATTATTATTATTATTATAAAAAAGAAGAAGTGCTAAACAAGGGTGGCTCCAGAATTTCTGAAGAGGAGCTCAGGGAATGTCTGATTAGTAGGGAAGCTACATTATTATTTAAGGGCATTTTGGGGCTAATGGAGATTATGGGGGCTTCAGCACTAGCCTAAGGGGGTGTGGAAAATTGCATTTATCTGAATGTAACTAATTATGTACATAACAGTAAATGATAACAAAGATAATTATTATTTATCAATGTTACATAGACAAGTAGGAATTTGGGACACCTAGGTCGCAAAAAAATGTCCCCCTTCGATACCTACCACTGTCATATCCACAAGTTGCTCTGGACCTATTAATTAAATGAAATATACATGCACCAGGAATACTGGTAAATATATAAATTTGTGGACTGTATATTAAAAAATTATTATATATAAATTCACATATACATAACAGAAGGAAAATATATCTTAATATCACTCACCAATTTGACTGGATATTAAGTTATATCATACTCAGAAAAACCTCACTAACTAAATTTATGAAAACACTGGCCAGAATTATACACAAATCTAGAGAGCTTATCTGAGGTTCATGGAGCTGTCTTGTCCAGTCGTCTGATATCTCAAGTTATGCAGGAATGCACATCCAACAATTTCGCCTCCTATTTGAGAGGTGTCAATCCAATTTTAACCTCTAGAGCACGAAAAATTCTTCCCATTATATTAACGTTGTATCCAATTCAAAACCAAGATGGCGAGTCTCTTTCTGCACAGGCGCAGCTTCCAGTTTCCCATTTTTTATAACATACTTCTTTTGAAAATACAATATAGGGCATCTATTTACATATAAATTACCGTATTTCCGGAAAATATACAATATTTTCCACACTGCGGCCAGGCGGAGGTCGTTGCAAAAACGACTCAAATTGCTGATTTGGCAACGGTGGAGGACCTGGGTACATATAGGATCCAGCATCCACACGGCGACACATTACACAAGATTCAATCACCCTTTTTACACTTTGCCGTCCTTGTGGAATCCAGAAAGTTTCCCTAATGCAATTTAAAGTATCTTGTACCTCACCATGCATTACATTTTTATGGGCATTTAGAACAAGTAAATTTGTTAGATGATGAGTTTTGGGCAGTAAGATAGGGTGTTTAGCATAATCACCCAATTCAGCATTTTGTAACCTACCTCTGCACCTAATTACATTGTTCTCTAAATACAGCCCCAATTTCTCTATTATAGAACCTTTCACAATTTTTCTTTCTGTGGAAAATTTTCTAGGGTGCTTACCTGTATGTACCTCAACATTATATACATACCAGTAATCTCATTGGGAGACAATCATATTGTTTACCGTAGTCACCCCGTGTAGACATGTGAGAAAACTTAACCACCCCTGGTCGCGGCAAGTGGTCCCCTCGACCTCACAATCTTATCCATATCTATCCGAGACCAGTATGGATTGGATAGCACCCACAAGTACAGTGCTACTAATTAATTGTGGACTGTATAGATTATATTAGTTTAGCTGAATGAAGGGGGGGGGGTAGGATACACCTGGATACATCCATCAAGGAAAACATTTGTACATAATCCCACCACTTACCAGATGTTCTCTGGTGGTCACTTGATGTAGCTGGATCACTCATAACCTATCTAATTACAACATAACACAACTGGCCAGCATAAGTTTGTTATAACTAGAAGGGTTACTTAACTGTGGGTGATTGATACTCCTTATTTCCTCCATTCACCATCTCATTTTCGATGTCCTGCTACACCGACATGGTTCTCATTCCAGCAGGACGAGGTATCCGTTGGTTTGTCCCGCTTTAAAAGTCGTGACTCAAGGAGCTTCACTTTCCTCGTCTCGGGAACAACGAGGTCTAACGTGTTCACTCGGGGCAAACGACTTATTTCACTTCACGCATTCCCCTTAACTTAGCGTTATTATCATTTAATTACATTCAATTCAC
>NC_069413.1:12254198-12280616 GCF_026875155.1 Cherax quadricarinatus | reverse complement strand
ATGGCAGGTGAGCCCTAAAACTCACGGCCAGTGTGTTAACCATTGACAAGATGGCTCTAATATCGTACTGGCCTGACTCACCTGCCATGGATTCCAGCGCCACCCTTTCTGTGATTTATTTGCAATCGTGGTATTGCGATTTCGTGAGTCGGGGCACTTTAACTGGTGCTAAGAGGTTAACAGTCACTTGGTAAGAGGAAAAAATACTCAATTGTTACAGCAATATTTAGATTTTTAAGTCACTAGTCATCATCAGCGCTACTATGTTTTACCCTTCACCCTCTAGCACTAGCATCACCACCACTACCAGCGTTCTTCCCTTACCACTAGCGTCGCCACTGCCAACCATTATCTCCCCCCCATCGTCGTTATCACCAGCATCATCCACCTCACCAATTACAACTACCACCATTATACCTCGTTATCATCACTTCTCACCATCACCACTACCAAGAGCATTACTTTATCATCACCACTGCCACCCTAATCACCTCTCACCATCACCACTACCATCACTGCTTCACCATCACCAGCAGGTGCGGTGGGTGCACACCTCGCCAGGGGAAGACCTGAGCTTCTTCTCTATATCACTGGACGGCCGCCTCACACAGTGGCGTGTGAGGCGATGTGGACGCCTCACCTACACTGACCTCCTAGACCTGGGCAGCCAGGGAGAGTCCTACACCAGCTCTCCAGCCCTAGACAGGGTCACCCTAGGAGGTAGGATCTCAGGCTCTCTGTCTGGAGGCTTGATTCTTCTCGTCTCATATTATAAGCATGTTTTTCATGTGTTGTTTCATTCGTGTATAATACTCCATACTTATTTCGCTTTTTCATTAGCAAAATTTCAAGAGGGAAGAAGTCAAGTAACACATTGCTGCCCTCTATTCGCTCCCAATTAAAAAAAAAAAAAAAAAAAAAAAAAAAAAAAAAAAAAAAAAAAAAAAAAAAAAAACTCAAATAGAATGAAAGAAGATCGTGAAAAACCTTGGAGTAAATTATGTCAACTTATCTTATTTTCTGATAATTAGAGACAGAGCCATACACTGAAACACTCAGTGTACAAACATTCCACCTTTCAGACACACCTCCATGTAAACCCTTCAGGATATGGTAAAACACCTCATTGGTAAAGATAACTTTACAAAAACTTAACACACATGGGCCATGAAGTGCCAAACGTAAAATGGGCTGTGCAAGAAAGGTATACAAAATGAAAGTTAAGTCACATGTGCAACATCTGGGTATCATTACTGTAGACGTTTCATTATCCAGTGGCTTTATCAATACAAATTCTAGGACATAACTAGAAGACAGTAGAACTATACACAAAAGATGAGGTAATCAGTCCCTCAGCCTTGTAGTTGGTGTAAAGAGCACCGTGGTTGTAGATATTCTGGATCACAGGCAAGGAGGCTGTGGAAGTAGGTCATAACCCAAAGGGACGGGTCAGTTGTAGTAGACATGAAGATCAAGTAGATGTCCTCTGAACCAAGATTCCATGATGTTGCAGTGTCTGACAAGTTGTGCAAGAAAAGTATACGATACCGACAAGATGACCTACTTCCACTGGGTAATCCTGCCTACCTGTAACTATGCCCTCGTCTACTACACGTCCCTATTCACTGACGCCCATATAAGCGCCAGTCTCCTTGCCTGTGATCCAGAATATCTACAACCACGGTGCTCTTTTCACCAACTCCAAGGCTGAGGGACTGATTACCTCATCTTCTGTATATAGTTCTACTGTCTTCTAGTTATGTCCTAGAATTTGTATTGATAAAGCCATTGGATGGCAAAACGTCTACAATAAAGCTACCCAGATGTTGCACATGTGTCTTAACGTAAAATGGGCTCTGTAAAATTGATCATATCCAAACCACAGACTGGCCGACTCTCTCACCTATGAGTGTAAAGTGGAGATAGATGAATAGGGAGGGGGTGAGAAGGAAGGGCTATACAGTAAAGCAAAAAAGCCGGGACTAAACCTAGTAGCAAAGACATTGTGTGACATCAGTTTAATGTCCAGATGAAGTAAACTTAGTGACACTTGTGTAATTGTCATTATGATTTCGTGAGTCATATAATCAATAGCCGTACATCTTATAATTTTTATATACTGTATATGGAGCATGTTCAACACACATGGGTCATTCAGTACTGCTTAAGCCTAGCGAAATACAAAATACGTAATACAGCCTATCTTGTGATAAATGGTTTTGAAAACCGACAAGTTGTAGAATTGAGACACTTATGCAACATATGGGAATCTTTATTGAAGAAACGTTTCACCACACATTGACCTGCTTTGTATAGGACTGATGAAGTCACTGTGTGGCAAAATGTTTCTTCAATAAAGTTTCCCATATATTGCATAAGTGTCTCAGTTCTTCAACTTGTCGGTTTTCAAAATCATTCATCACATCTGTCAGACACTGCTTCATCATGGGATCTTGATACAAAGAATTATTCAAAACTTGTCCAACCTTTAGACGAATATATACTTAGATTAGTGGATGGTACCACTATGACC
Organism: Cherax quadricarinatus; assembly: GCF_026875155.1. NCBI lineage: Eukaryota > Metazoa > Arthropoda > Malacostraca > Decapoda > Parastacidae > Cherax > Cherax quadricarinatus. Next base: position 12,278,083 of record NC_069413.1, on the reverse strand, counting down.
CCGCCTCCTCCTGCTTCGCCTCACCTGAATGCAGTATATAAGCCACTGCTACGGCCCTGTTCTGTATTAATGTAACAATAACAATGGTTATAAATGACCATAATTTTTAAAGGGGTGGACCGGTAAGCCAGTGGAAGGCCTCGGTTGAATGACCAAAAGCTCCAAAGGTGGGTCATTATCTGCCTTAGGCCCACATCAGGAAACACTTGTCCTGTTTCCTGACGAACCTTACCTAACCTAACCTAACCTAACCTAACCCTGTTCTGTACTTTCTACAAGACTGATGGAGTGAACACATCGACTCCAGGCTGAGGGACTGATTACCTCAAACTCCTCCTCTCCTTATACCTTCTGCTTTGTATAGGACTGATGAAGCCACTGTGTGGCGAAACGTTTCTTCAATAAAGATTTCCACATGTTGCATAAGTGTCTCAATTCTGCAGCCTATCTTTACTGAAGCTTCTAGAATATTAGCATATTTTATTAACAAGAAAATACAATTAAGTACCAGACCTCAGTACTGTAGCTGGTATATCATCGATATAATATATACAAGAGAGAAACAGTTAAATTCATTCTTAAAGAAAGCTTTCAGGGACTAGCACTCCATTAGCTTTATAAAGTCCCTGGTGGGCGAAACGTTTCACCAATAACTTTATCAAACCTCACGCATGTCTCCATTTGTCGGCATTGTTACTCTATTTTAATTAGGGTGAAGCGCTAGACCCGTAAAAATTATACTGGACTTACCTCCCGCTTTCAAGGATCAAGGGCCCCCTTACTGGATGCGGTATTATGTACCTCTGGACCTCAAGTAACTCCCAGCACCGAAACGTTTCCACATAAGATATCCTAGTATTTGCATTTTTGTTTCTCTTTCCAACATATCTTTATAGAGAGAAATGTTATAAAGTACCCACGTGATAGAAATGTATAAATGCAGTTCAGTGGGAGCCTTTATTGACTGACATTTTCGTAGCACCGAGCCCACTGTGTGGACAAAAATCAATAATGGATCCAGTACACTTTATTTGTGTCCTGTTTGCTTTTGTGTAAGGAAACGATCCTTTGGGAGAGTTATTTTGAGCATGAAAGATGGGTTAGAAATAAAATTAGGCTTTGTGAGAGGAGTTTCACTTGTGGAGAGAAAGAACCAGGGCTTAATCCAGCTACTGGGGAATGTGCCTGTTTGCATACCTTTATAACTTTGTACCGGCGTCGTTCTGATGTTGTCAGGTGTGGCCACGAGCATAGCTTTCCGTCCTGACAATGAGTGCGTGCTGCTTCTGGCGTGGACACTGGGGACGTGTATGAGTGTTCCACCTTCTGCTTAAGGACACTCCCTCTACCGCTACGCTGTCACACCTCCTCCATCAGGGGACTTCTGTGGAACACACACCATGACAAGATCTTCCTCTCTTGCTCCCTGGACTGGAATGTCAAAGTCTGGCTGCATCGGTCACAGTAAGCATTGCTCAATGTTTATGCAAGCACTAAGTGTAGTCTGTGCAAACAATGACAGTAAGTGTAATCTGTGCAAATACTAACAGTAAATGTAGTCTGTGCAAACACTAATAGTAAGTGCAGTCTGTGCAAACAATGACAGTAAGTGTAATCTGTGCAAACGCTTATAGTATTGTTATGTCCAGGGTTGGAAATGTGGGTACACAGCGTGTGGTTGATTCTTCATTTTCCATTTTTTTAATATTCGATTTCTCTACTAATGGAGACGTGATTTTTTCTCTTAAAATCAACTCTATACTCTATGTTCAATCAGTGATGGAAATAGGGATACACGACCATATACCTACTTCTCGGTTCCCAAACGTATACCTATTTAAAACTCACTTCTATCACTGCCTGTGATTCAAACATTTTACTTCCGTCCTGGATGAAGGATCGAGACTCCTGCACTATACGCTAGTCAATATTTCATTGGTATTCTTCTTTATATCACAGATTTAACGTTCTTCAGGTTACCGTGGATACAGTTTGACATATGTTTCTGGCTGGTGTTATAAGTCACAGTGAGGATCACATGACTTTAGAGTGACCTCTTGCTACTGCAAGTTTATTCTCAAATTAAGACACCTCTGCATCGTTTTTAAAGTTTTTTTATGACATTTTATCACCAGGAGCTCATTTCATTCCTATGTCGGTATTATTACTTGATATGATATCAGGTTCATCCTTACATGACTGTGCGTGACGTTGATATTGCAAGGTCCCGATTGTGAGCGGGACCTGGAGGACCTTGGCCGGTGGTTCACGTGGCCCATACACAAGTCGGTGGTGGTGGGCAGTTACGGAGGAGTGCAGGATCCATTGTCTCGGGACCTCTTTTCTCCGTCAGTGTCGTCCCTGTGGTCCCAAAAATGTCGCCCCACGACGTCGCATCATCCTTCCTGCATCGCTTTCAGCCCTTTCTACACAAGTCATCGTTATTGGTGGCGACAGGTTGTATTACAATGTAGCATGGACTAGAAGTTGCTACAGTGTGCTCCATACTTATGTAACATTATATTACATACATATAGATAGATATATCACTTCCTCTTCCTTTTCTACCTTCTTTTGTATCCTTCTTTTCCTTCTGGTGATAGTTTGTACTTCGCTTTCTATCTGATGATGATTTATGTCTTTTTTCTCCTTCATTAATGATAGTTTACTTTCCTCATCTATTGCACCCAACAACACTAACACTGACAATGATCTCAACACTTCACTAACACGGATTCTCATTAGTCTAAAACCCTCCACTAACACTGACTTCACCACGAATATCACTTATCACTGAGTACAATGAGTCATTCCTCATCTGGACTCTCCTGACAGTGGATACTGGTGTTGCTTGAAAACTCTCGCCAAACTGAAGAAAGGTACACAAGAACACAAGGGGACCTGGGACGCTTGTTCGCAAAAGGAGGTGGAACACTGCAAGATGAGAGACTATAGATTCAACAAGGGCTGAGGGATCCTCAGCTAATGACCCTTAGGAACACAGGTGGATGAAACCGCAACATTAATTGAATACTGGTCCTCGTGATATAGGGTGAGAGATATTTTCAAGCTCAACACAGATAGTGCTGTTAATGTGGATTAATTACTAAAAAAAAAAAAAAAAAAAGTATTATAATTTAATCCTCTCATATATATAGGATTTTTTTGTAAATACGATTAAAAAAAAAAAAAAAAAAAAAAAAAAAAAAAAAAAAATAAAAAAATAAAAAAAAAAAAAGTGATCCAATTGAATAAGACTCGGAACTCCTTAATAATGCGGGCTCGTTTAATTTTGGGATATACTTTTTAATTGCATTTACGAAAAAGTTCCCTATACAGATGTAATTCAGTAAGACATTCTTACTGTATTATCAATGTATTATGCAGTATTTACGGAAAATGTTAAACCCATTGCGAGGTCTTCAGCGAAAAAAAAAAAAAAAAAAAAAAAAAAAAAAAAAAAAAAAAAAATAAAAAAAAAAAGTGAAATAAATTTACCCAGATAAATTGCCTTGTAGTTTCAAAATAATGAAATAAAATTTTATTTGCAAAATAACAGCCTCGTCTGTTTGACGATGAATCCACATTTTCAATTGCTACCATCACTTCAGAGTGCTCTATTATTATTATTTTTAGTGCGGAAACACCAAACCTATAGGCTGTCATATACAGTTCCTGGAAAACGGAAGGACGATCTGGATCCAATGGAAGGGGGCGCCAATTCCTTGGATGAAAAGCCCTCACTGACGTCAAGGAGCCACTTGAAAGGAGTTATTAAGAATGTCAGGAAGCAAAAAAATAATTATAGTAATTTTTTTAGCATAAATCCTGACATAATAATAATAATAATTAATTTATATAGTACGATTTTTTTAAAGAAATTGAAAAAGTACTCAAAATTTAATTGCGGGTGGAAAATTTTTCTTACTATAGTAAGTGCTGTTTCAGTTTTGGATGTATCTTGCCTGGTTGATCAGACCCTGATCACATAGGCCTGGTCACAGAGAGGCGGGCCCGGGCCGCGGGGGCGTTGCTCCGAAACCCTCTCCCAGGTAACTCCAGGTAAATCTTAATTAATTGGATTTACAAAAAAAAAAACATAAATAGAGGAGTTTATAGAAGAAATTTCTGTGAACTAAATTACCAGCTTGCAAAAAAAAGGCCCAAAGGCTTTTTTTTTTTTTCCTGAGTAAATTTTCCGTCTGTACACAACTTCTCAATAAAAACTTGTTAATCTAATGAGATTAAAAGACACCACATAGTTTTTTAATATTGCTAAATGCTATGCAATTTCAACCCAAGTTTTGTTTCAAACAGTCCATCACTAAAATTACATTTTTCCATTAGGCATTTCCCTTAGAAAATTTAAAAAAATCCTTTTTGATTATTAAATCAGCGTATAAATAATAATAGTAATAATACTAATATAATAAAATAATATTAATAATAATAAAATAATATAATAATAATTAATAATTAGTTAAAGGCAACTTTAAACAGTTTAATACCACACAATTATGAGTTCTATAATTTTAATTAAAATTAACAATATTTATGTACTATCACTCTGGTAAATCTAAAATAATATCTTAATATTCCTTGAATGTATATTATTATAATCAAAAGGAAGCGTTATAAAGCAGCAGGAAGGAGAATCAGTTTAGCTTCTCCAAATGGTCAGCATTTTGCACCTCTCCTCTCATACCTCAACTTAATAAATACAAAATGTTGGCTTCAGATTTCCTGATGTACATTCCAGAATAGTTCGTGCTGGAAAAGGACTTTTAATCCATAGAATTAGAGCTACCCTTCTTTTGGATGAAGTGGTGCTAAATCCATATGGGTTGAACACTTCCCTTCATTATAAAAATGATTTATGTACTCTACTGTACCTTCCACAAAACAGCAAAAGAAATTAGTACCTCCAACAATGCAACGATACAATTTAAAACTTAATATGGTAGATATATAATACACATTGTCTCAAAAAAAAAAGACAGAAATCAATTATTTATTACTTCCTGACTCACTGTTTCTATGTAACTCCGCTGTTAACACACAAAAAAGTCATTCACTCACAGATGAAATAAATTCGAATCAAAAGCAATAACTAACCTCAGACCTCTGAATGGCGTGAGGCACCTTCTGCTTGGACTAATCCTAAACAATGACCCCATTATTAACCAGTTAGTTCATCTCACTCTGAAGAATGTTCTTCTAATGATGCTGCAAGTGATGTCAACGACCTAAAGTGAAAAAAAATACTTAAAAGTGTTAAGAATTTAGGCTGCGTAATGTTGCTCTCCTAACGCTTAACATGTACTAACCTGGTAATAACATAAAGCATGTATGGAATAATAAAACACTATCTAGGGCGCTATCTGATTGCCAGGGAACAGGGACCCAATGTAAGTAAAGTTACTTTGTCTGACCTTTTTGGGGTTCTTAGGTAATTTACACTTATGTATAATATTGTACTTATGTGCTACCTGTGCCTGAATAAACTTACTTAGAATACAATGTTATGGAACAATTCCCTATTAACTTACAAATTACAAGAAATGATAAAAATAATGTATAAAAAGAATTCTTATAATATTTATGAAGTAGTATTACAGTGAAGTTTATTCCAAAGTTAGGTAATAAAGAAACAGTAAAGAATGGCTCAAGAAAATGTTGCAGAGCTATGAAAAAATAGGACAATAATAATAATATAATAATAATAATAATATAATAATAATAATAATAAATAATAATTATAATAATAATTATAATTATTAATTATAATTTGATGTCAGAATGGTATTACGTTCGTACGAAGATGAGTGGCATTAGTTGTGCATACAGAAAGCCCATATTATGCAGAGAATTTCGGAAAAAATATAGAAAGTGAAGCTAATCACAGGGCATACTTCGACACCATGCAACCCTTCTAGGGTAGGGTAGGAGCCTGAGCCGAGCCTTTTAAGCTGTTCATAAGATGTCATTTCCATTTGCCCCCTTGGGGAGGGGATGGCAGACCAGAGAGGCCTGCTTGTGGCTAGGCGAGGACAGTTCGGTCCAAAAGATGAGGAGGTACTGTGCATCCACCCATGGGAGACTTAGGTCTTCAGACATTCCCTAAAGAGGGAGCCAAGGCCGGGCCACCATGGAAAAGGCCCGGGCGGTCGTGAATTCGGCTAATCTTTAATAGTAATAATAAAATAAACAGGGGCAATATCAGAGAAATAAAACAAGCTAGAAATGAATACACGGAGGCAAGTAATCCACAGGAAGACTACAGACCATGTGATAATAAAATATTAAAACTGTCAGGCGTGATCAGCGAAATCATAACACAATTGCAAACAAAACCATTGAATGCGTGGGTTTTAAGAAAGTTAATAACAAAAAAATGTCACCAAAGATCATGTAATTGACAATTATGAGAACTTATATTCTACTCAGGCAAGTTTAAATAGTTTTGAATATATGGATGGGGAAATGCTCAAAAAAGGCCTTTCCAGCAAATATTTTAACCAAAACTAGATTATGTAATGGTGGTGTGGTGCCCACATCTGAAAAAAAACATGAATAGTCTAGAATGTCTAAAAGGAGTGCTATTTATTTATTTATTTATTATTATTTATTAATGTCTTTGCAAACAGTACATTGTAGTTTTTGTATTTACAATAGTTTGGGTTGCAATGCAAAGGAGGGCTTCTATTATGGCTAGCTAGTTATTAGAGGGAAAAGATTATAAGTTATAATGAAAGTCTGAAAGGCACTTGAGCCCACACTGGCTGATACCATGATGAGAGGAGACTGATAATCTTATATAAGGTCATTGTGGAAAATACTGTATATATTTTCAGAAATTCAGTATTATATATGTAAAATAGATGGCCATACTGTATTTAATAATATTTATGTCATAAAAACGAAAAGCCTGCGTCTGGCAGACGGGGACTCGCCCATTCTTGGTTTTGAATTGGATACAATCGTTAGTGTAAAAATTGGGGGGGGAAAAGGAATTTTTCGTGCTCTAGAGGTTAAAATTGGGCTGACACCTCTCCAATAGAGGGCAAATTGTTGGGACATGCATTCCTGCATAACTTGAGATATCAGCATGACTGGACAAGACAGCTCCAGGACCTCAGTAAGCTCTCTAGATTTGTGTATAATTCTGGCAGTATTTTCATTAAATTTAGTGAGGGTGTTTGAGAGCTATGATACACATTAATATACCAGTTAACATTGGTGAGTGATATTTAAGATATATTTTCCTTCTGTTATGTAATTGTGTATATATTAACCATTTTCTATTTATTTTTATATACAGTCCACAAATTTTATTATATTTACAGTATTCTGTGTATGTATATTTCATTTAATTAATAGGTCCAGAGCAACTCGTGGTTATGACAGTGGTAGGTATCGAAGGGACATTTTTTGCGACCTTGGTGTCCCAAAATTCCTACTTGTCTAAATGATTAATAATAATTATCTATGTCATTTATTTTTATCATACATATTCTACATACAGATAAATGCAAATTTCCACAGGTTCATCAAAGGACAAAAATTATTAGATAAAAATATAACAGCAATATAGATAAGAATCGCAGTTGGAAACTGAAGAAAGCGTGGAGCTGAAAACATATCAGAAAATTATTCTTTGCAATCAGAATGGAAGGGCAAGTGAATTAAAAGAGGCTGTAGTCGTGCTACACCATTTAAATTAAATATAGAATATATATACATATAGGAAGAACAAATTATTAACGACGGAATACCCTTTAAACTCCCAGGTAGCGTCTTGAGTTAGGGATAATCTATTACTGAAATTCTAAGAATCTTAAAGTGAACTTGTGTAATGGAGACAGTTATATTTTGTGGGTATGGGAGGACCCCTCCTTTGGTAGACCAAAAAAATTACAAACAATTTAAGGTAGAGATTAAAGGTAAATTTAGGTTAAGTTGGGTTGGGTTGCATTTATTTGTGGGTTAACAAAAAAAAAAGTATAACTGACCCATGTGCTTAACCAACTTAATACTGAATAATTTATATAAAAATTCGAGCCCCATACTAAACCCGACATTAGCCATATTTTCCCAGACATGTTATAGTATTTAGAAGCCTTAGAAGAATATAATTTTTTAAAGAGCGTTTACACTGGTTATACCAGTGAAAGGCCATTGTACATTTCCTGCCAGCCTGCCTGCAGGCAGGAGGTATGACCAAAAGCTCAAACATGCTTTGCTTATAGTGACCTTTTTTTTTTATGCCTTTTTGTGGCTGTCTTCTTACATGTAACTACATTATTTGTACTGCATAAATAAAAAATTTTATCATGGCCTTGTGTCCCGTGTGGAAAAAATAATAATATTGAACTTTTCGTGTCAGAGGAAAGAAAGTCTTCCCTGATAACATTGTGTATACATAGTGTATAGTGTATACTACAGTGGCTCCCTAGTATATTGAATGATAAGGTAAAGTGTCTTTTGAAAACAGAGTGAATTTGTAAATGAAAGTGATAGCCTATAGAGGCAGGTGCCAGAAAGTCGCCAGAAAACTAAACCACATGTCAGCTGTTTTTAATAATCTTCCTGGCTTGCTGTGTACTCGCATGTAATCTAGTGATTACGTGAATCGCAGAATACAGTGTTGTAGTAAGCTAACTAACCCAGTATTATTAATGGTATTAGTGGGAGTGGAGTGACTTTCATTAGTTTCTTTTTTCTTGAAATACCAGACATATAATGTGAATTTCATATAACTGTAGTTCCAGCAGTCGCAATATACACTACGAGAAGCAATTATTACTACAGAAAAAGCGTCCTTCCTCAAAATTTCACCAGTAACTATAGTGATAATATAGCATTTATGTGGTGGAGACGGAAAAAAAAATAGAAAGCTGATACAGCGATTGAAAAACAAGGTTGAGGTCGGAACCGTGCATCACTGTAGGAGTTGCAGCAGTCACCGATTTCTTCAACACGCAAGTTATACTGTTGTATCAATCAAATCACATTTTACGCGCGGTAGATAAATTTCCAGTAGATCCTTCATTGTTAGCTAAATCACGACCAGTATGTTTTAAATAAGTGACCCAATGATACAGATCAGATCAACTGGTCCGAACCCTTTGACTGGTCTGAACCCTTGACTGGTCCGAACCCTTGACTAGGAGTCCGAACCCTTGGACTGGTCCGAACCTTGATGGTCCGCGAACCTTGATGGTTTTCAAACGGTTTCGTTGGACAATAAAGCAGACATGTTAAAATGGGATGGGGTTGTAGGCCAGCCCTTATAAAAACAAAACATAAAAACTTACAGGAAACGTGACAGGTAGCTGTCCAATATACAAAAACAGTTAGAAACAAATACAAAATAGCTAGAGCTCATTTAAGTTATTATAGAATATTCAAGAGGTTGTAGTAGAATTGCAGTAAATCAACCATTCAAATCATTATGAAGCTGTGTGTGTCATGTGGTCAGTCAAACAAACGGGCATCCACATGGATAAATTGTCATTTTTGTGGAAATGGTTTGTCACGCCCCTAGTGCAGGGGTGGGGGTATCCAAGAACTAGCTACAGCAGTATTTAAAAAGAGAAGTGTTTTTGGGTTATGCCCAAATGAGGGAAAATCTGTGGACTAAGAAATCACAAGTGGGTTATTAAAAGAGGACTACATCAAAGCTGCTTTCATAGAAAAACTGGAAGCTTTCTACAACAGAGGGGAACATAAATGTTTCTGGGGCTGAATGGTATGCCCTTGATATGGCCCATGTAGTCCAAAACTGTAAGGCTGGAGGTCTGATGTGGTGTCTGTTAATGTGTGGCTGATAGTGCTGCTGGGAGACAGTAATGGTGGAAGCTGAGGTGCTGTCCTGGGAGACAGTAATGGTGAAGCTGGAGGTGCTGTCCTGGGGAGGACAGAAACTGGTTGAAGCTGGAGATGCTGCCTGGGAGTACAGTAATGGTGAAGCTGAGAGTTTGTCCAGGTAGTCGGGAATTATACGCAGGAAGGGAGAACAATGATAAGTGACCTCATAGGGGACAGGAGCACCATTAGAGAGGAAACAAGTGTATGTCAAAGAAAAAGTAAATAACCAATATTGCAAACTAGAAATACCGGCAGGAATAGCAACAAGAGGAATCAATAGCAATAGTGAGGATATATTACCAAAAAACAATCTGGTGGGGAGCTCCATTGTTGGTGCTAGGGAGGATAGAAGTATAAGACAGGGAAACATGCACCAACAGGGAATACAGTCACAGAAACCCAGGGCAGCGGAAACCAAGGCCTGTGCACATATCTATGCACTCTTGGTTGTAGCTGCATGGTGGAATATCTGGAAAAAAGATGGGCGTGCAAACTATGACCACCCTAGAAAATGCCAAGCACATTTGACAACAAGAAATTGCAAACTTCCCTTCCTGTAAGCTTTTTCACCCTGAATGTGTACTCTTCAGTAAAGGAAAGACTGTGCTATAACTTAAATTGCAGCATATCCATATCAAAGGGGACAAAAAGATACAATACATCCAGGCCGTGGGAAAACCTGGGTAGCCACAGCACACTCAAGAGGGAGAGGTTTTTTAGTGCCAGGCAAGGAAAAAAAAAAAATAACGCTGGAAATGCAGAAATCGTACAACCAAATCCAGTCATTACTGGAGTGGAACCACAGTCGATGGCCTCCACTCCCAACCAACCAGATAAAGATACTAATGCCGGAAAAAAATCCCCCCCCGTACCAACAATACCACCAGTCGATACATTCTTCTTTGAAATATACAGGGTCTAAAAGCCAGCAACAAACAACAAATACTTTCATCCGTGTGGACTGCGTGCAGAGGCAAAGGCATGTTCGCGGCTTTCATTGGAGACCCACATAAAGGTCACTTGACAACGAAAATATGGATACCCAGGTTACAACCTATACAGATGTGACAGAGTGAACTAACAGGCAAAAAAAGGGGGGGTTGGGCCCTATACATTGCAGAGAGTGCACTTGTTGGCACAGAACGCTTTAATGCCTCAAATGATGGAGTGGAAAGTTTTAGCAGTAAAGGTCGAGAACCAAAACTAGTAATTGTGGTAGTCTACAAGCCTCCGGATGCAACATCCCAGCAATTCAGGAACAGCTGATTAAAAATTGCCACTGTCTGGAAAATCTTCCAGCTCCTGCACCCAACAGCTTGCTCCTGGGGATTTCACTTAACGGCACCTAAAATGGGGAGGAATATAGCATATATTTTTGTTGCAGTAATAACACCCGGAGGCTGTCTGAGAAAACTCAACTCAAACGACGCTTTTAAATCTCTGCACAAAATCAATTTAAAACAAGAAAATACTAGAGCCTACTAGACTGGAGAATACAATAGACCTCATCTTCTCACTAACAATGATGATCTGATAAGAAATGTCAATATCAAAAAAAACAATATACCCAGATACAACATAATTGAGGTTCAGGACATGTATGCGTGGTGCCCAGGACCGACAAATGGACTAGGTCACGAGGGAGCCTTCACCAAATTCAACTTCAATAACAAAAATAAAGTGGGACTCAAGTAAACAAGTCCTAACCGATATAAGCTGGGAACGATATACTAAAAACACCAGACCCCATCTTATGCCTAGAACAGATTAACTTGGTGGCACTCGATGTATGCACAGGCTCTTTCCTCCTAAGGAAAAAGGAGATGGAAAGGGTAGATGTAAATAGAAAGAGGGACAGTGCCGCTCCCTTTAAGGACGACGGAAAAGAATAACAGAGCGGCTAAAAGAGGATTCAATATATATGATAATGCGTTGGGAGACACTGGTCAGAGAAAATAGCAAGCATCGAATAAGCTAAAGAAAGAATCCTTTAGGAGTCAGGGAATCGCAAGAGAACTAAAAGCCATAATGAAATCGAAAGAAACCTCCAAAGTATTTTTCTCTATGCCAAATCAAAATCGAGAACTACGTTCCAGATCTGGGCCACTACTTATAAACATAGATGGGTCCTACCACAGATGACAGCAGGAAATAGTGAGCTACTCAAAGTCCTATATGACTCAGTTTTTAGCAAGCCGCTAACCAGGACATGAGAGTCGAAGATCAAAATGAATGTTTTATGAGAGAGCCCAAATTTGATTAACACAAGCCATATCACGATGTTTATCCTGACGCCAAATGACTGCGAACGGCGATAAATGGACACATGCCCATGCACTTGCCCAGGGCCAGACTCATGGGTAACTCTGTGTTCATCAAGAACTGCAAGAAGCCATATCAGAGCTTGTCCATCCTATGGGAGGGAGGCATGGACACGGGGGTCGTCCAGTGTACTTAAAAAACAACAGAATAGCCCCACTCCACAAAGGGGGAGGTAATGCAACCTGCAAAGAACTACAGACCAATAGCACTAACATCCCATATCATAAAAAATTCTTTTAAGGGTCCTAAGAAGCAGATCACCACCATCTAGAAAAACCCTCAGCTTTACAAAACCCAGGGCAAACACTGGGTTTTAGAAACAGGTCACTCCTGTCTGTCTTCAAACTTATTGGATCATCTACGACAAGGTCCGAAATGCACTAGAGAGACAAAAAGAATGCAGATGTAATATATACAGACTTTGCAAAAGCCTTCGACAAGTGTGACCATGGCGTAATAGCGCACAAATGCGTGCTAAAGGAATAACAGGAAAAGTCGGTTGATGGATCTATAATTTCCTCACTAACAGAACACAGAGAGTAGTCGTCAACAGAGTAAAGTCCGAGACAGCTACGGTGAAAAGCTCTGTTCCACAAGGACACAGTACTCGCTCCCATCTTGTTCCTCATCCTCATATCCGACATAGACAAGGATGTCAGCCACAGCACCGTGTCTTCCTTTGCAGATGACACCCGAATCTACATGACAGTGTCTTCCATTGCAGACACTGCAAGGCTCCAGGCGGACATCAAACCAAATCTTTCAGTGGGCTGCAGAAAACAATATGAAGTTCAACGATGAGAAATTTCAATTACTCAGATTATGGTAAACATGAGGAAATTAAATCTTCATCAGAGTACAAAACAAATTCTGGCCACAGATAGAGCGAAACACCAACGTCAAAGACCTGGGAGTGATTATGTCGGAGGATCTCACCTTCAGGACCATAACATTGTATCAATCGCATCTGCTAGAAAAAATGACAGGATGGTTAATGGAACCTTCAAAACTAGGGAGGCCAAGCCCATGATGACACTCTTCAGGTCACTTGTTCTATCTAGGCTGGAATATTTGCTGCACTCTAACAGCACCTTTCAAGGCAGGTGAAATTGCCGACCTAGAAAATGTACAGAGAACTTTCACGGCAAGCATAACGGAGATAAAACACCTCAATTACTGGGACGCTAGAGGTTCCTAAACCTGTATTCCCTGGAACGCAGGAGGGAGAGATACATGATTATATACACTGGAAAAATCCTAGAGGGACTAGTACCGAACTTGCACACGAAAATCACTCACTACAAAAGCAAAAGACTTGGCAGACGATGCACCATCCCCCCAATGAAATGCAGGGGTGTCACTAGCACGTTAAGAGACCATACAATAAGTGTCAGGGGCCCAAGACTGTTCAACTGCCTCCCAGCACACATAAGGGGGATTACCAACAGACCCGTGGCAGTCTTCAAGCTGGCACTGGACAAGCACCTAAAGTCAGTTCCTGATCAGCCGGGCTGTGGCTCGTACGTTGGTTTGCGTGCAGCCAGCAGCAATAGCCTGGTTGATCAGGCGCTGATCCACCAGGAGGCCTGGTCACAGACCGGGCCGCGGGGGCGTTGACCCCCGGAACTCTCTCCAGGTAAACTCCAGGTAATGGCGGGTCATCATATAACATATAACAAGTCTGGAAACACTTGTCTTTCCTGACAAATCTTACCTAACCTAACTTAACCTAACCCAGCCTAATCTACCTTAACCTAACCTAACTTAACCAAACCTAACCTAACCCAACCTAACTTAACCTAACCTAACCTAACTTCCCCTAACCTAACTTAAACCCTACCAAACCCCAACCTAACCTAATTAACATAATTTAAAACCTAACCAAATTTAAAACCAAACTAATTAATCAATGCCTAGTTACCCAATAATTTTATATTAATTCCTTTTTATTTTTAACGGGGATTTACTCAATTTTTTAAAACAAAACTTTTTATTTTTTTGTGCGGTTTAAAGAATGTTTGAATAAAAATTTTGTTAAAAACAAAGAAACCCATTAGCGAAGTGCATGCTAGTGGCATCTCTACTAGCTGCAGTGCATGCTAGTTGAGATGTTGTAATTTTTGGACATTTTTAAAGCAGGGGAAAATAAAATACAGTCACTTCAGTGTTAATTAAATGGTAGTTTTGTCTTAGGAAGTGATTTTTGAGGGGTGACTATTTTATTTTATTAAATTCCCCGGTTTTCCCCCGGCCCGGGCTTTTTCCAATGGTGGCCCGGCCTTGGTCCCTTTTTAGGGAGTGTCTAAAAACCAAAGTCTCCCATGGGAGGAGGCACAAGTCCCCCTATTTTTGGGCCCAACTGTCCCCAGTCCTACCCACAAGCTGGGCCCCTTTTGGTCTCCCACCCCCGCCCCAAGGGGACAAATGGAATGACAGTTTATGAGCTAAAGGCTAGGGCTCAGGCACCTACCCTACCCTAAAAGGGCTGGGCGGGTGTCGATTCATGGGGTGACTGTAGTGGTTGGAGGGGATGATTGTTGGGTGTTGAGGGGAGGTTGCTGAGGTGGGTGAGGTTTTTGCAGGGTGGAAAGGGTGGTTGTGTGTTGGAGGGGATGGCTTGTCTTGGGGGGATGGCTGTAGTGGTGGGGGAAGTGGCTGTAGTGGTGAGGTGGTGTGGGGTGGAAATGGCGGGAGGTGTTTGGGAGCAACGGAAAGTGTTTGTGATGGGGGGGGTTGTAGTGGAGGGTTGGGGAGTGACGTTTTGGTGTGGAGGGAAAGATAGAGTGACGGTGTTTTGGGGGTGTGCCGTAATGCTGATGGTGGTGGTTGTGGTGTTTGTAGCGCTGTGGTGTTGGGGGTGGGTTTTGATGGTATGGGGGTTCGTGAAACAGTGATGGTGGTAATGGTGGTGTTAGTGGTAGTTGTGTGGTAGTGGTGGGGTCGTGACAACAGTGATGGTGGTAAAGGTGGTGTTTGTGGTAGTTGGATGGTAGTGGTGGTGTCAGTGACAACGTGATGGTATAATGGTGGTGTTAGTGGTATTTTTGATGGTATGGTGGTGTCAGTGAAAACAGTGATGGTGGTAATGCGTGGTATTAGTGATAGTTGTGATGGTAGTGGGGGGTCAGGCAAAAGTGATGGTGGAATGTGATGGTATTGTGGGGGGTTGTGATGGTAGTGGTGTCGTGAAAACGTGATGGTGTAATGGATGGATTAGTGGTGTTTTGATGGTAGTGGGGGTTTGTCAGTGAAAACAGTGATGGTGGTAATGTGATGGTTTTTGTGTATTTGTGTTTGGTTGGGTTGGGGGGGTTGGTGTCGTACAACAGTGATGGTGGCAATGTGGGGGATTAGGGGTTTGGGTTGTGGGGTTTTTGGTTTTAGGGGACAACAGTGATGGTGGCAAGGCTGAGGGTTTTATTAGTGGTAGTTGTGATGGTAGTGGTTTTTGTGAAAAACAGTGATGGGGGTTTTAATGCTGAGGGTTTTTTGTGGTAGTTGTGATGGTAGGGGTTTGTCAGGGACAAAAAGTGAGGTGGTTTAATGCTGATGGTATTAGTGGTGTTGTGTTTGGTAGTGGTGGGTGTGACAAACAGTGTTGGTGGTAATGCTGATGGTATTAGTGTTTAGTTGTGAGGGTTTGTGGTGGGTTGCAGAAAAACAGTGATGGGGGGCCTTTGCTGAGGGTTTTTAGTGGTATTTGTAAAGGTGGGGTTTGCCCGGGGGAAAAACAGTGTGGTGGCAAGGGCTGATGGTTTTTGTGGTAGTTTTTGAGGGTTTAGTGGTGCCCGTGCAACAGTGATGGTGGTTTAATGCTAATGGTTTTAAAGTGGTAGTTGTGAGGGTTTGTGGGGGTTTGTCAGTGAAAAACAATAATGGTGGGTAAGGGCTGAGGGTTTGCTGGTAGGGGGTTTTTGGAGGGAGTGGGGGGTGTCGGTAAACAACATTTGATGGTGAAAATTTGCATCATGATGGGTGAGGGCCCCTTGGTTGTGTTTTAAATCTTTGTTTTAGTGGGGGGAGTTTCCTGGGTTTACCGGAGAGATTTTCCCGGGGGTAAACCCCCCCCGGGGGCCCGGTTTCTGGGGAACCGGGCCCCTCCGGTGGCCCGCCCCTTTATCAACCAAGCTGTTGCTGGGGGCTGAAAGAAAACCCAAAAGGGTCCGACCCAACACCCCGGCTGAAGGAACGGACTTTGGGTTTGCTTGTCCAGTCCCAGCTTGAAGATTTCCCACGGGTCTTTTGGGAACCCCCCTTATGTGTGCGGGAAAGGGCATTTAAACAGTCTGGGGGCCCCCCTGCCCAACTTATTGTATGGTCTTTTAAAACGTGTGGGTGACCCCCCCCCTGCTTTTTTTTGGGGGGGTGGGGGCATCGTCGGGCCAAGTTTTTTGGGCTTTCGTGGGTTAGTGGGGGATTTTCGTGTGAAAGGGGTTTATAGTCCCTCAAGGATTTTTCCGGGTTTGGATATAATTTTGTATTTTTCTCCCTCCTGGTTCCAGGGGAAAAAGGGTTTTAAAAACCCTTTAAAAGCGCCCCCAGTAATTGAGGTGTTTTATCTCCGTTATGCGCGCGTGAAAGTTCTCTGTACATTTTCTAGGTGGCAATTTCACCCCGCCTTGAAAGGTGCTGTTAGAGTGCAGCAATATTCCGCCTAGATAGAACAAGTGACCCGAAAAGTGTCATCAGGGCTGGCCTCCCTGTTTTGAAGGTTTCATTATCCATCCTGTCATTTTTCTAGCAGATGCGATTGATACAATGTTATGGTCCCTTTAAAGGTGGGCCTCCGACTTAACACTCCCCGGTCTTTGACGTTGGTGTTTTGTCTATTTCGGGCCAGAATTTGTTTTTTACTCTGATGAAAATTAATTTCCTCATGTTTTTCCCTATTGAGTAATTGAAATTTTCATCGTTGAACTTCATTTGTTTCTGCAGCCACTGAAAGATTTGGTTGATGTCCGCCCGGGCCTTGCAGTGTCTGCAATGGAGACACTGTCTGCGATTGGGTGTATCTGAAAGGAAGCACGGTGCGTGGCTGGTCCTTGTTATGTCGGATATGAGGAGGGGAACAAGAGGGGGGTAGTACTGTGCCTTGGGAAAAGAGCTTTTTACCGTAGCTGCCCCGGACTTTACTCTGTTTACGACTATCTCTGTGTTCTGTTGTGAGGAAAAATTATAGATCCTCGACCGACTTTTCCCGTTACCTTTAGCGGCATTTTGTTTTTCGTATTACGCCTGGTCACACTTTCGAAGGTTTTTCAAAGCTGTATATATTCCATCTGTTTTTTTTTGTCTTCTAGTGCATTTGGACTTGTCGTATGATCGTAGTGGACAGACAGGGGCGACCTTTTTAAAAACCCATGTGGCCCTGGGTTTGTGAACTGGGGGTTTTAATGTGGGGTGGATCTTGCTTTTGGCCCCTTTTAAAAAAATTTTTTATGATATGGGTTTTATGCTTTGGTCTGTATTTCTTTGCGTTGCTTTACGGCCCCCTTTGTGGATGGGGCTATGTCTGTTGTTTTTAGTAATGAGGGACGCCCCCGTGTCCCCTGCTCCCTCCATAGGATGGAAAAAGGTCGGTAGGGGTTCTTGAGTTCTTGATGAACACGAGTTCCCTGAGTTGGCCCCGGGGCAAGAGGGCATGGGATGTATTTATCGCTGTTTGAAAACTTTGGCGTGGGTAACATCGGATAGGTTGTGTTTTTAAACAAAAATTTTTTGGCTCTCTCATAAAAAAATTTTTTGATCTTCGACTTAGTTGGTTAGCGGCTTGCTAAAAAATGATCATTTGGGACTTGGGAGCTCACTCTTTCCCTTTTGTCATTTTTGTAGGGGCCCTTTTTGTTTAAGTGGGGCCCCAAAACTGGCGTTGTTCTGATTTTTATTTGGCATAGGAGAAGAAATACTTTGGGTTTTTTTCGTTTCATTTATAGTTTTAGTTTTCCCCCGATTTCCTGATCCTAAAGGATTCTTTTAGCTTAAGTTCGATGCTTGCTATTTCTCTGACCAGTGTCCCCCTGGTTTTTCAGTATATTGACCTCTTTTAGCCGCTCTGTTATTCTTTTCCGTCGCCTGTAAAGGGAGCGCCTGTCTCTTTCTATTTTACATCTACTCCTCCTTTTTCTTAGAGGAATAAGCCTTGTGCAAACATCGAGTGCCACCGAGTTAATCTGTTTCTAAGCAAAGTTTGGGTCTGTGTTGCTTAGTTTTATCTTCCCAGCTTATATCGGTTAGGACTTCGTTTACTTGGTCCCACTTTATGTTTTTGTTTTGAAGTTGAATTTGGTGAATGCTCCCTCGTGATTTAGTCTCATTTTGTCGGTTGGGGCTCTCGCATACATGTCTGAACCTCAATTATGTTGTGATCTGAGTATATTGTTTTTTGATATGGTGACATTTCTTATCAGATCATCATTGTTAGTGAATATGAGGTCTAGTGTATTTTTACAGTCTAGTAGGCTCTATTATTTGCTGGTTTAAATTGAATTTTGTGCAGAGTTTTTAAAAGCTCGTGTGAGTGTGAGTTTTCATCAGAGCTGCCTCCTGGTGTTATTACTGCAACAATTTTATTTGCTATATTCCTCCATTTTAGGTGCCTTAAGTTGAAATCCCCCAGGAGCAAGATGTTGGGTGCAGGAGCTGGAAGATTTTCCAGACGTGGTCAATTTTTAACAGCTTTTCCCTGGAATTGTGGGATGTTGCATCCGGAGGGCTTGTAGACTACCACAATGATAGGTTTTGGTTCTCGACCTTTACTGCTAAAACTTCCACTACGTCATTTGAGGCATTAAGCAGTTCTGTGCAAACAAGTGACTCTGCAATGTACAGGCCAACCCCCCCCTTTTGCCTGTTCACTCTGTCACATCTGTATAGGTTGTAACCTGGGATCCATATTTCATTGTCCAAGTGATCCTTTATGTGGGTCTCAGGGGAAAGCCGCGAACATTGCCTTTGCCTCTGCAAGCAGTCCCGGATGAAAGGTATTTTGTTTTTTGTTGCTGGCTTTAGACCCTGTATATTTGCAAAGAAGAATGTTATCGGACTGGTGGTATTTTTGGTACTGGGGGGGATTTTTTTTCGGCATTAGTATCTGTATCTGTTGGTTTGGAGTGGGGCCATCGACTGTGGTTCCACTCCAGGAATGACTGGTTTTGGGTTTGTATGATTTCTGCCATTTCCTGCCAGTTTTTTTTCCTTCCTGGCACTAAAAAACCTCCCCTCTTGAGTGGCTGTGGCTACCCAGGTTTTTTCCCCTGGCCTGGATTTTTGTATCTTTTTTGTCCCCTTTAGATGGTATGCCTGGCAATTTAAGTTATAGCCCCAGTTTTCCTGTACTGAAGAGGTACAATTTCAGGGTGAAAAAGCTTACAGGAAGGGAGTTTTGCATTTTCTGTTTTCATATGGGCATGGCATTTTCTAGGGTGGTCATTTTGTTGCCGTCCCATCTGTTTTTCCAGATTTCCCATGCCCGCAGATACCAAGTGCATAGTATGTGCACAGGCTTGGTTTTCGCTTGCCTTGGGTTTCTGTGACTGTATTCCCTGTTGGTGCATGTTTCCCTGGGCTTACTTCTATCCTCCCTAGCACCAACAATGGAGTCCCACCAGTTGTTTTTGGTTATTTATCCTCACTATTGCTATTGGAGTCCCCTTGTTTGCTATTTCCTGCGGTATTTTAGTTTGCAATATTGGTTTTATCTTATCTTTGACTACACTTGTTTCCCTATATGGCTCCTATCCCCTATGAGGTCATTATATGTATTCCTTCCTGCGTATAATTCCCGACTACCTGGACAAAATCTCCAGTTCACCATTACTGTCTCCCAGGACAGTATCCCAGCTTCACCATTTCTGTCTCTCAGGACAGCACCTCCAGCTTCACCATTACTGTCTCCCAGGACAGCACCTCCAGCTTCACCCTTACTGTCTCCAGGGGCAGCACCTCCAGCTTTACTATTACTGTCTCCCAGGACATCACCCCTGCCTTACAGTTTGTGACTACATGGCCAGTATCAGGGCAGTACCATTCAGCCCAGACTTTTTATGTTCCCATCTGTTGTAGAAAGCTTCCAGGTTTTCTATGAAAGCAGCTTTGATGTTGTCCTCTTTTAATACCCTTGTGATTTTAGTCCACAGATTTTCCTCATTTGGGCATACCCAGAAACATTGTCTGTTTTAATACTGCTTGTAGTTTGTTCTGGGATATCGCACAAGGGGCGTGACACCAATTTTCCCACAAAAATGACAATTTATCCATGTGGAGGCCCGTTTGTTTGACTGACCACAGATACACACAGCTTCTTAATGATTTAAAATGGTTGATTTACTGCAATTTCTACTAGCAACCTCTTGAATATTATATTAATAACCTTTAAAAATGAAGCTCTAGCTATTTGTATTTCTGTTTTAACTCTTTTTGTATATTGGCAGCTTACCGTCACGTTCCTGATTTTTAATGTTTGTGTTTATAAGGGCGCCTACAACCCCATCCGTTTACAGTCTGCTTTTTGTCCAACGAAACTGTTTGAAAACCAGTCCCGGGTTCGGCCCAGTCAAGGGTTGGGACCAGTCAAGGGTTCGGACCAGTCAAGGGTTCGGACCAGTAAAGGGGTTTTTGGACCAGTCGATCTGCTCTGATCGTGGGTCACTTATTTAAAACATACTGGTCGGTGATTTGTGCAAAACACATGAAGGATCTATGGAAATTATCTACCCGAGTAATATGTGATTTGACTGTTACAAAAGTATAACTTGCGTGTTGAAGAGCCGGTGATATCTGGCAGCTCCTACAATGACGAACGGTCACCTCCTTGTTTATCAATCGCTGTATCTGGCTTTTCTATTTTTTTTTTCCGTCTCCACCCCAATAAAATGCTATATTATCACTATAGTTGACTGGTGCAAATTTTGGAGGAAGGACGCTTTTTTGTAGTAATAATTGCTTCTCGTTGTGTATATTGCGACCGCTGGGTAACTACAGGTTTATATTTAAATTCACGGTGGAGGGGCAGGTTTTCCACAGGGTGCTGGTCGGGGTTGTTTCCATGACAGTTACTGTGTTGTAGGTAGTGTAAGAGAGCCAGGCCTCCATGGTGGAGTGGAGGGAGGGTTGTGGCATCACATATCCATGCAATGGTGGAGGTGAGGTGGAGAAACAGCTGGTCCATGTTGCAGCGCTGGAGGTGGTTCAAGGTGGAGGTCACTCAAACACTGGAAGTTGAGCAGGAAATAGTGGTGTGGGAGGTCACTACACTGGAGGTTGAGCAGGAGCCAGGTAGCAGTATGGGAGGTCACTAGAGGTGGAGGTATCGGCGTGGAGGCCACTAGAGGTGGAGGTAGCGGTGTAAGAGGTCACTAGAGGTGGAGGTAGCGGTGTAATAGGTCACTAGAGGTGGAGGCAGCTGCATAGGTCACTAGAGGTGGAGATAGCAGTGTAAGAGGTCACTAGAGGTGGAGGTGTAGCGGTGTGAGAGGTCATAGAGGTGGAGGTATCGGCGTCACTAGAGGTGGAGGGTAGCGGTTGTAAGAGGTCACTAGAGGTGGAGGTAGCGGTGTGTAAGTGGTCACTAGAGGTGGAGGCAGCTGCATAGGTCACTAGAGGTGGAGGTAGCGTGTGTGAGAGGTCACTAGAGGTGGAGGTATCGGCGTGGGAGGTCACTAGAGGTGGAGGTAGCGATGTAAGAGGTCACTAGAGGTGGAGGCAGTTGCGTAGGTCACTAGAAGTGGAGGTAGTGGTGTGAGAGTGTCACTATGAGGTGGAGGCAGCTGCGTGGGAGGTCACTAGAAGTGAAGGTAGCAGTGTGGGAGGTCACTATAGGTGAAGGTAGCGGCGTGGGAGGTCACTAGAGGTAGAGGTCACTCAACACTCAAGTTCTAGCATCACAGCTGGAGACTAAAACTCAAGAGTTACCAGATACATCTCTTAAAAAAATCATATATTCCTAAACAAAGTACGTATCTATGTAACTATACATACATGTGATAAAATACATGTGGCTAATATTATAACATGTTGCTAATATTTATAACTGATAAATACATATCTTTATGTAACACAACTGAATATTAATTTTATTTAATTTGGTTATACTACGTTAATTTACACATATATCACTATGCTAGACAGCTATAAACAAAAATAAAAGTGGGCAATAAGAATAAATTAAAATTTACCTAATTTCCCCCATTCAGACTTTTTACAAATACAATTTCTTTTTGTGGTACAAAATAATGTTTACATGTAATAGTTTACCTGCAATAAAATATTTGTGTATACACAAAGCCACTAGTATGTAATGCATTTCAGTCATTATCAGCAAGGTTTTCTTATTCAGATGTTATTAACATGCTAAACTTCCATGGGTTGTTCAACTTTAATTTCAGGTATTATTATAATCAAAAAGAAGCGCTAAACCTACAAGGGGCTTACAGCAATTTCGGGTACATTATTATTATAATAAAAAATGCTGAACAGTTTCAGGTACAGTGAAGGGGAATAAGTACCAATAATGTGACTTATCTCTCAGTGCGTCATGGTCAACGCCGGCTACATGATTATTATTATTATTATTATTATAAAAAAGAAGAAGTGCTAAACAAGGGTGGCTCCAGAATTTCTGAAGAGGAGCTCAGGGAATGTCTGATTAGTAGGGAAGCTACATTATTATTTAAGGGCATTTTGGGGGCTAATGGAGATTATGGGGGGCTTCAGCATAGCCTAAGGGGGTGTGGAAAATTGCATTTATCTGAATGTAACTAATTATGTACATAACAGTAAATGATAACAAAGATAATTATTATTTATCAATGTTACATAGACAAGTAGGAATTTGGGACACCTAGGTCGCAAAAAAAATGTCCCCCTTCGATACCTACCACTGGTCATATCCACAAGTTGCTCTGGACCTATTAATTAAATGAAATATACATGCACCAGGAATACTGGTAAATATATAAATTTGTGGACTGTTATATTAAAAAATTATTATATATAAATTCACATATACATAACAGAAGGAAATATATCTTAATATCACTCACCAATTTGACTGGATATTAAGTTATATCATACTCAGAAAAACCTCACTAACTAAATTTATGAAAACACTGGCCAGAATTATACACAAATCTAGAGAGCTTATTGAGGTTCATGGAGCTGTCTTGTCCAGTCGTCTGATATCTCAAGTTATGCAGGAATGCACATCCAACAATTTCGCCTCCTTTTTTGAGAGGTGTCAATCCAATTTTAACCTCTAGAGCACGAAAAAATTCTTCCCA
Source organism: Cherax quadricarinatus (assembly GCF_026875155.1). Lineage (NCBI taxonomy): Eukaryota > Metazoa > Arthropoda > Malacostraca > Decapoda > Parastacidae > Cherax > Cherax quadricarinatus. Next base: position 12,254,615 of record NC_069413.1, on the reverse strand, counting down.
TTATATTAACGTTGTATCCAATTCAAAACCAAGATGGCGAGTCTCTTTCTGCACAGGCGCAGCTTCCAGTTTCCCATTTTTTATAACATACTTCTTTTGAAAATACAATATAGGGCATCTATTTACATATAAATTACCGTATTTCCGGAAAATATACAATATTTTCCACACTGCGGCCAGGCGGAGGTCGTTGCAAAAACGACTCAAATTGCTGATTTGGCAACGGTGGAGGACCTGGGTACATATAGGATCCGGCATCCACACGGCGACACATTACACAAGATTCAATCACCCTTTTTACACTTTGCCGTCCTTGTGGAATCCAGAAAGTTTCCCTAATGCAATTTAAAGTATCTTGTACCTCACCATGCATTACATTTTTATGGGCATTTAGAACAAGTAAATTGTTGATTTATG
>NC_069413.1:12184941-12253698 GCF_026875155.1 Cherax quadricarinatus | reverse complement strand
ATTTTAAATAAAAGGAATATGATATTGTTTTTTTGGTTTTTGTAAAGCCTTCATAGAGTACCTCACAAAGACTTTTTAAAAAAAAAGTGAGCCAGGGTATAGGAGGTAAAGTTCTAGATGGATAGGGCTGGCTTACCAATAGAAAGCAGAGAGTTACCTTTAAATGGAGTGAAATTGAATGGGGATTAGTCACTAGTGGGGCCAAAAGGGATCGTTTTGGGCCCCTTCTTGTTCAAAATTTACATTAATGACATTGTGAAGGGTTTACGAGGACAGGGTAATTTTGCTGATGATAAAAAGATAGGCCGTTTTTTTCACTTGAGAGGATTAAAAAAATCCAGGACGATTTGGACAAATTAATGTTTTGGTTAAAAAAGGGCGTGAGTTTTTTGGGGAAAAGGTAAGTACTTGCCTTGGGTAAGAAAAAACTCTAAAGCTTAATCAGGTGAATTTGAGCTTGATCATACAGAATGTAAAAAAGATTGGGAGTCATGGTAAGCAAAAATCTAAAGCCAAGGCAGCAGTGCTTAAGTGGCACAAAAAGGCTAACAGATAGGGGATTTATTAAAAAGTAAAAGTAAAAAAGCCCAAAAAAGTTATTTTACGCTTATAATTAAAGAAAAGGAAAAAGTGAACTAATGTGACATTTATTTGGCAACTTTTCGCTCCCCAGGAGTTTTTTATCAAGCCATTACAAACAATACTGGCACAGGGGTAAAAAGGCTCTGAGTGAGGGCAATACTAGTGAGTACCATATCGAGTTCCTGTGGTGGTAGTAAGTAGTAGTAGTGTAGTGTAGGTATTAGATGATTTGTAGAGTGTAAAAAGAATAAAATGTGGAAAAATAATTGTACATGAGAAAAAGGGATATAAAAGCTATTCTTGGGTAACATAAAAATAGGTTGGAAAATTAGAGGGAAGGGCGGGTTTTTTTTCAGTGTTACTCTCGTAATGTGCTTTTTTGTAGTAAAACGGGAAAACTAGTGATGGAGGGTTTACTGTTTTTAGGGGATTTTTGCTAAAAACTTTTGGAGGGTGAACTGCCCTTGTTTTTTTTAAAAAGTATTTGAAACCGATCGTGTGATTTAAGGCCTTGCGTGTGCGAAAAATTTTTCTTTGCCTAAATTGGGCTCTCTGAATTTCATAAGATGATTGGGGGAAATTTGGTGTTGTACAAGGCGTTTTTTTAAGTTGTCGTTCCTAATGGTAAATGTGTTCATTGAGGCGGGGTTCGAGGTTTTTTTGCTGTTTCACCTACGTAATTTTCACAGCCTCCACAGGGTATGTGTAAAATCCTGCATTGCTGGTTCTGGGGCGTGGTTTTGTCCTGGTTAGTCCTTTATTGAAGTGGGGAGAAGCGTGGGGCTTGGTGTTAGCTTGGAAGTATCGCCACGTAACTAACCCAAATGACGCTTGAAAGGGGTGATGTTGGCGAAGTGTTTTGGACTCTAGGTGTTCCATGTTAAGTTGGGGAGGACGGCACTTATTGGGGACCCATTCCCTGCCGTAGGTTTTTTGGGGTGGGGGCCCCAAAAAGTGCCGTCCTAGCCAACTTATCAGGAACACCCGAGCCGAACACTTCGCCAACTATCCCTTAAGCGCACTTGGTACGTTTCGGGGCAGTCCTCGTAATAACTCCAAAAAAGTTTTGTGCGGGATTTCAGGCAGGCTCAACGCAGTTTTAAAGCGATTCGTTTTCACAGAAGAAGAGTCAAGACAAGCTCCTTTCCTCGACTCCTCATTTACAAAGTAGAAAAACCAAGATTTCAAGTTTTCGGAAACCCACCAAAAAAATGATCTCCACACTTTTATTCCAGTCAAGTTAACAAACCAAAAAAGGCATCATCATCGGGGTTTTTCCCAAGAGCATACCGAATTTTAGTCCCGAGTTTTTTGACGAGGAATGTACTTCATTCACCAAACATTCATGATTACAAATTTCCCTTTTTTTTCATCAAAGACTGCAAAAAAAATTTTCAGTCTCAATTCTCCAGCACAACACCGCTCCCCAAAAAAGTTTTTAATTTTTCCCACAGCGGTTGCACTAAACGTCTCAAAAGCTTTCAAAGTACCACCAGAGTCGCCCTCGCTTCTACCCTTCAAAAAAGGACAAAACCCGGCAAAACCCAAGCACCGAAACCCGTCAATACAGGGTTTTAATATACCCTGGAGGCTGTGACAAAATCACGTAGTGAAAAAAAGAAAAATCGACAACCCCTCCCCAAGAACACATTTTCGAGTAGGGGGCAACTTAAACAACGCCTGTGTACAAAACCGAAATTCCCCCCAATCACTTATGAAAATTCAGAGACGCCCAAAAAGTATCAAAGAAAATAATTTTGCACAGCAAATGCTTTTTATCAGCTGATCCTGTTTTTGAATACAATTAAACAAAAAACGGCAGCTTCACCATTTCCCAAGTCTTACAAAAATCCTCCCGAAACAGTAAACCCTGCCCTCAAAGTCTCTCCCGTTTTAAATACACAAAGACATTACAAGAGTGAACACTGAAAAAAAAACCCCCTCTTTTCCCGTCTATATTTGTCCACCCATTTTTTATGTTACCCCAAAAATAGCTTTTTATCCTTTTATAGTAGTTATTTGCTTTCCACTTGTTTATTTTTGTTTTACTACTACTTCTAAAAATTACTACCAATATGAAAATCGATTGGACCTCACTAGATTTCACCCCACTCGAGCCCTTTTTTCCCTCTGGCCATGTATTTTTTTAATGGCTTGATAAAGCTCCGGAGACGAAAAGTTGCCCCAACAAAAGTAATTAGTGGGGGACCCATTAGTGAGGACCTGATAGCAGGGATAAGGTCAGCAATAGAGTAATTAGGAAGAAGGGGTGGGGAAACCAGTCATATGTGGCATTTTGCCGAGGAGAGGCGTTGGAAATGAATTGGTTGTTCCAGAGCAATTGGTGTCAATTGCTGGCTGAGAAAAATACTGAAAGGGAAAATGCAGTAACATCATTGACAATGGGACTCTTTATGGCAGAAATGGGACATGTTATGCCAGGGATGGGGTTCATTGTCTAGGTGTGGGGTGGGAGCACTGGCCAACGCAGTGGTGGGAGCTGTTAGCGGTCTTTAAAATCTAGGGAATAGTAAGTGGTATGGGTTTTTGGCGGGGGGAGAAAAACTGTGAAGTCGCAGGGTAGTAACTTGAGACTAGGAGAACTGTATTAGGCGGCCAAAATGAGGAGGATATTGGAAAGCCAGTGGCATAATTGACAATGACAGAAATAGGTTAGTGGAATAACAGAAAGGAGCAGGAAGGGTTAAAGAGATAGGAGGGTCATTAAATATTTATTACACAAATAGTCGCAGTTGCTAGGAATAAGATGGACGAGTTGAGAACTAGTTGCTCGTGCAGCGGAGGTAACTTAGGATGTATTTGCCATACTGAGACGTGGTTTAATTCAAAAAACGTCCGGGACATGCCTGCTGCAAATGTCACATTCAGGTTTTAAATTGTTCCAAGTAGATAAGAAGTGTCGGGAAGGGAGGTGGGGTGGCTTGTATGTCCACGAGCTTGCTTGAACCTGTTGCATAAAAAAGGGTATTAAGTCTGAAGGGGGCATGAAAACTGATTTTTTAGGAGTGATATACCGTCCCCCAAACTTAGATGGGACCAAGGAGACTACTATGGGAGGAAATTGTTAGGGCCACAAGGGACGTATAATGTAGTAAGTCTAGGAGACTTTTAACTTTCGTCATATGGATTGGAATTTCTTGACTGGGAATTTAGAAATCATACGACTTCTTAGAAGTAGTTCAGGATTGGTTTTTTGAAGCAGTTGTGACAGAAAACTACAAGGGGTAAATATACTGCTTGACTTAGTTCTTGCAAACAATGAACCCTTGTTAAAAAAATGATTTAGAAGTTTCGAGGAACTGGGTGTAGCGACCACAACATCAATTCATTTAGCATGAGATGGAAGATGATAGGAGGGGATATAATCAGTAACAGTCCCAGATTTTCGCTTAGCACATTCGATGGGCTTAGAGAACACTATCATCTGTTGACTGGCCGGTAAACGAAGAGAGCTATCAATATGCAGTTTTCTGACACTATACATGATTCTCAAAGAAGTTTTATCCCGTAAAAGAAAGTAGTAGATCAAATCGAATGAACCAAAATGGATGAATACTAGGCTGAAATATCTACTAGGGCATAAGAAAGGATTTATAGGCGTTATCCAAAAGAGGTGAGGGTCATCTTTATGAATCAGAATATTGACATTAAGAGGGACATTAAAAAAGGGGATAAGAAAAGCTAAAAGGGGACTCGAAATTAAAGTTGCTAGGGATACTAATAACTACACCCAAAAGTTTTTTCCAGGTTCTATAGAACAAAAGTCAGAGAAAGATAGGTCCCCTTAGAAAATATATGGGCATCTTATGCAAAGAGAATGAAATTGTGCTCGGTTTTAATAATTATTTCTCTCGGTTTTTACACAGGGAAGACACTAACAATATTCCGTAATTAATTTTGATAGTGGGCCAGAAGAAGATAAATTATGTAAATCACAGTCACTAGTGAAATGGTTGTGAACAGATAAACAGACTGAAGCAAAATAAGTCACCGGGTCCTGATGACGGTTTTTTTCAAGGGTTTCTTAAGGAAGCAAATGGAACTCTGTGAACCTTGACAAATATTTTTATTTATCTCTTTAAACAGGTTGTTAGTGTTCTGATATGTGGAAGATGGCTAATGTAATTACTAATTTAAAAACAGGGGACAAGTGTTACGCCCAATAAGCTGAACCTCAATTGTAGGCAGACTTACTAGAGTCCCATTATAGCTGAAGATTATTAAGACGCCATCTCGAATAGCATAGCTTGATTAATGATAATCAGCATGGATTCAAAGAGGCCGGTCTTGTCTAATAATTTATTAACTTTCTTCAGTAAAGCTTTTGAGGCTGTTGACCCGATAAAGAATTTGATATTATTATGGACTTAGATTTTTAGTAAGGCTTTTGATAGAGTTCCGCACCGAAAGACTGTTAAAGAAAGTGGCGCTCATGGCATGGGGGAAGGGAAAATGCTCTCGTGGATCGAGTCATGGCTCAAGACAGGAAGCAGAGAGTGTCCATAAATGGGGTTAAATCTGAGTGGGGATCTGTACATGTGGCGTTCCTCGGGATCAGTTCTTCGGCCCGTAGTTGTTTATTAACTATATATTACTGATCTTGATGAGGGAATTACTAGTGTATGAGCAAATTCGCGATGACACAAAAGATCGGTAGGATAATTGATTCAACGTAGATGTTATGGTAGAACGTGTCATGTGAGGATTTAAAAACAAGTCCTATCTTGGTCAGAAAAGTGGCAGATGCAGGTTCAATGTAGATAATGCATGGTCTGAAGCTCGGGGAGTGCCCATAATCCTAGTACTTATAAGTTAAATGTGTAAGATACTTCGCCATACAGGTTGCACAAAAAAGGACTTGGGGGTTATGGTGAGCAGAACCTTAACCAAGACAGCAATTGCCTAAGCTTACGTAATAAGGGCAAATAGGATTACTGGGATTTATATCTAGAAGTGAAAGCACAGAAGTCCAGAGGTCATACTGCAGCTTTTATACATCATTAGTAAGGGCCTCCACCTAGATTATGCAGCTCAGTTCTGGTCTCCATATTACAAAATGGACATAAATTCGTTAGAAATCATTCAGCGTAGGATGACTAAATTAATACATGCAATGGAAATCTTCCTTATGAGAAAGTTTGAAGACTCTTAAGTTTAATTCACTTGTTTAGACGAAGAACTGAGTGGGAGACCTGATCGCAGTGTATAAGTCGGGAAGACAGGTATTAATGAACATCAAAATGGTATACAATACCGACAGGTTGATAGGTATGAACATATGCAACAGTTAGAAACTTTATTCCGATACGTTTCGGCCTACACAGTAGGCTTCTCAGTCGAATACAGGAAAAGTAGGCAGGCACAGAGAGATGTGAAGCCGATGTAATCAGTCCATACCCTTGTAGTCGTAGGAATTTGTAGGTTGTCAGTCCTCCGGCCTTGCGAGAAGTTCAGTCATAGTCAGGAACTTTCTGAAGATCAAGCGACAGTGCGGAGACTTAAATATGTCGGAAGGAGAGGTGCCGAGTAGTAGTAGTAGTTAGTAGTAGGTGTAGTGAGATGTAGCCACTGGAGAGGTCATGTTCCTCTCAGATCCAACACTTCTCACTTGAAAAGCTTGTCACAAGGTGTTTTCTGTACCAAGATGCCATGTGTTGCAGTGTTGGGACAGAAGAAACATCAAAATGGTATACAAATACCGACAGGTTGAAAGGTAAGACACATTGCAACAGTTAGACAACTTTATTCCGGAAACGTTTCGCCTACACCAGTAGGTTCTTCCAGTCGATACGAAAGTAGGCAGGCGGAACAGTAGAGATGTGAAGAACGATGTAATCAGTCCAACACCCTTTGTAGTCGTTGAATTTGAGGAAGTCCCTCGGCCTGGAGAAGTTCAGTTCAGAGAAGTTCGTGTTGCATGTGTGTCTTACCTCACAACAGGTATTAATAAAGGGGATATTAATAAGGTCTTGAGGATATTCCTCCAAGAGAGAACCCGCAGTAATGGATTTAATAGTTAAGTTTAGATTTAGAAAGGAAATAGGCGAGTATTGGTTTGGAAATAGGGTAGTGATGATTGGAACAGTCTACCTAGTATGGGGGTTATTGAGGCTGGGGACTTGGGTGTTTCAAATTTAGGTTGGATAAGTACATGAGTGGGAGGGGTTTGGATTTGAATGGGACTTAACCATCAGAGATTATTTCTTGGTTAGCATTGGAAAATTGGGTTGGGACAAAATGTTTTGTTAGGGGATGAATTGTAAAGACCTGCTAGTCTTGCCAAGAGGCTCCTGCTGTGTTCCTCCTTTCTTATGTTCTTATGTTTACATGAAGATCTGTGTAGTCTAGCAGAAGGGTGAGGGTCGAAGACAAAGCTGGATTGCTTAAATCTGTGTGGTCAGTTGTCCCATAGATATTCAGGGATTTTAAAACTAGAGGCCACACTTGAATAACTCAGAAGTTTTTGGGGTCTGCCAATGCGAGATAAACCTGTATGAGCAAACTGACATTATATTAAAAAACAAGAACACCATCAAAACATCTTCTTGAAAGGGACATGTTAGCATGGTATGGACAGCTGGGAAAAAAAGATGGGTGGTAGGGACGGGGGCTGTCTTGGACAGTGCTGTCGGAGGGGGCTTAGTGTGTCCTGGAGGACAATGCTGAGGGTGAAGGTGCTAGCGTTGTCTGGAGGACAGTGTGAGGGTGCTAGTGTTGGTTGTCTGGAGGACAGTACGAGGGCTGCTAGTGCTGTCCTCGAGGACAAGTGTGAGGGTTGCTAGTGTTGTCCTGGAGGCAGTGCTGAGGGTGCTAGTGTTGTCTGGAGGACAGTGGCTGAGGGTGCTAGTGGTTGTCCTGGGAGGACAGTGTGAGGTGCTTAGTGTTGTCCCTGGAGGACAGTTGCTGAGGGTGATAGTGTTGTCCGGTGGACAGTGCTGAGGGTGCCGTGTTTTTCTGGGAAGGGAACAGTGTGAGGGTGCAGTGTTGGTCCTGGAGGACAGTGCTGAGGGTGCTTAGTGTTGTCCTGGAGGACAGTGCTGAGGGTGCTAGTGTTGTCCTGGAGGACAGTTGCTGAGGGTGCTCAGTGTTGTCCTGGAGGACAGTGCTGGAGGTGCTCGGTTGTCCTGGAGGACAGTGCTGAGGGGTGCTAGTTGTTTGTCCTGGAGGACAGTGTGAGGGTGTGCTAGTGTTGTCCTGGAAACAGAGACAGTGCTGAGGAGCTAGTGTTGTCCTGAGCGACAATGCTGAGGGTGTAGTGTTGTCCAGGAGGGACTGTGCCTGAGGGGGCTGTGTTGTCCTGGAGGACAGTGCTGAGGGTGCCGTGTGTACTGAGGACAGGTACTGAGGGTGCTAGTGTTAGTCCTGGAGGACCGTGGCTGAGGGTGCTGCGTTTGTCCTGGAGGAAGTGCTCCTGAAAGGTATCTAGTGCTGTCCTGGAGGACTAGTGAGGGTGTGTGTTGACCTGGAGGACAGTGCTGCGGGTGCTATTGTAGTTGGGAGGAAAGGCTTCTGAGGGTGCTAGTGTTGTCCTGGAGGAAAGTGCTCCCTGAGGGTGCTAGTGTGTCCTGGAGGGAAAGTGCTCCTGAGGGTGCAGTGCTGTCCTGGGCGGGACCAGTGCTGAGGGTGCGCGTTGTCCTGGAGGAAAGTGCTTCTGAGGGGTGCTAGTGTTGTCCTGGAGGAAAGTGCTCCTGAGTGTGTAGTGTTTGTCTGGAGGACAGTGCGGATGGGTGCTAGTGCTTTGTCCTGGAGGCACAGTGCTTTGAGGGGTGCTAGTGTTGTCTGGAGGAAAGTGCTCTGAGGGTACTAGTGTTGTCCTGGGGACAGTGCTACTGAGGTAGGGCTTGAGCTGCCTTGGAGGACAGTGCTGGGGTGCTAGCGTTGTCCTGGAGGACAGTGCTGTGGGGTAGTATTGTATGGAGGAAATTGCTTGGAAGTGCTAGTGTTGTCCTGAAGGGAAAGTGCTCCAACAAAGGATCCTGAGATGTCTTAGAAGATAGAGCTCGTGAGGGTACTAGTGTTGTCCTGAAGGACACTGAAGACAACCTCCTTATTCAGTCCACAGAAGTTCAAATAGAGATACTGCTTGAGATAGATCAAGAATGGGATTGATGCCTTCAGGGATTAGTGTCGACACATCACCAGCAAAACCTGGTGGAAGCACTGCATGTCCATGCAGGGGTGAAGTTAGGGAGGAATAGGAAAAAATAAATGTACAGCAGTGAACGCAGGCTACAATTAATTCCTAGCAAACAGAGGTACAATCTATGTAAATACTATGCCTTGGGTACTCTTCATGTGCGGTTATAGATAAAACAGGTGGGGACATGCAACTGTGGACCAATCCCAAAATGCCCGCCAACTTGACAACCAGGAGAGTGCAACTTCTCTCTCTTGCAACTTATTTCACCAGAAATGTGTCACTCATCAATCCATGAAAAGAAAAATGTTTTTTTTTCCTACAATGCCATACTGGAGGGGGGGGGCCAGGCACATCATCTAAAGGCGGACTAGAAGACACAGGACAGCCAGACTATGGGAACAACAGAGAGGAGCCACCAAATCTCTCCAGGGGACGAGGTTTTTTAGGCCACAGAGGGTTAAAAAAAAACTGGCAAGAAATGACAAATAATCCTACACCACCTGAAAACAGACTATCTGGAGCAGAGCACTGACATTGGCCTCAAACCCATGGAACTAACAGATATTTAGAGCCAGCAAATAAAACCTCCCTAAATTCCACCAATACAACATTTGTCTTTGCAAAACTTAACAGGGTCTACAGCCATCGAAAAAAATCCTTACTTCAAGGACTGCTCATGGAGGTCAAATGTATGTACTGTAGCATTCACAGACGGAACCACATAAAGGATCATTATGACAATGAAATATGGATCCCGGTTATACACTATTCCGATTTGCGACAGACTAAACAGGCAAACAAGGGATGTTGGCCGTGTGCATGTCACAGAGTTGTCATTTGCACAGGAACTACTAAACATCAAATGATGTAGTTGAAGTATTTAGCGGTAAAGATCGAAAACCAAAGCCTTGTAATTGTGGTAGTATACAAGCCTCCAGATGCAACTTCAGAGCAATTCCAGGAGCAGCTTGTGAAAATTGACCACTGTCTGGAAAATCTCCCAACTCCTGCCCCAAACATCTTACCACTAGGAGATTTCAACCTGAGACACCTAAAATGAAGGAAGTATAGCAACAATGTTTTAGCAGAGTAACCCCGGGAGGGCAGTCAGATGAAAAACTCACACCACAACGAACTACTAAATCTCTGCAACAAATTCACCTTAAACTAGCAAATAGTAGAGCCTACAAGACTAGAAAATATGCTGGATACGTAATATAACTGTATCAAAGACAATTCACTCAGATCACAACAAAGTAGAGGTACAGACATGTATGCACAGGGCTCCGGACCAGCAAAATGTGAGCAGTTCATGAAGGTCTCTCCCCAACAAAATTTCAATTTCAGTAACAAAAACACAGTGGGACCAAGTAAACCATGTCCTAAATGAAAGAAACTGGGAAGATATTCTAAACAACACAGGCATGAACATCTGCCTTGAAAACATGAATTTTGTGGTTCTGAGATCTGCTCAAACGAAGATGTAAACTAGAAGAGAGATGTCGGTTCCATATACAGACGAAGGCAAAGAGTCCACCGAGCTGCTGAGTGGGGTCAATATATATGAAAATACGAAGGGGAGCCATAGTCAATGAAATTGCAAATATCGAACTTAAGCTGAGGTTCTCTATTAGAGACAAGAATCCAGGAAAAGAACTTAAAGCCATTAAAGGAACCTTGAAAAACAAAGACAAAAATACTTCTTTCTTTTATTGCCATATCTAAGGGAAAAACAACATCCTGTATTGGGCCCCTGCTTAGCGGGATGCGGGATGGGAAATTATACAGATGATAGCAAGAAATGAGTGAGATACTGAAGTCCCAGTATGACTCAGTGTTCAGTGATCCACTGCCCACTCTAAGAGTCGACAATCCAAATGAATCTTTATGAACGAAACCCAAAATCTGGTCATCCCAAAACTCTCGGATATTATTCTAACTCTACAACATTTTGAAGAGGCAATTAATGACATGCCCATGCACTCTGCCCCAGACCCAGACTCATGGAACTCCGTGTTCATCAAGAACTGCAAGAAGCCCCTATCACGTGCCTTCAGCATTTTAAGGAGAGGGAGCATGGACACAGGGGTCATCCCACACACCCTAAAAACAACAGACATTGCCCCATTCCACAAAGGTGTCAGTAAAGCAATTGCAAAGAACTAAAGACCAATAGCACTGACATCAAATGTCAGAAAAATCTTTGAGAGGGTTCTAAGAAGCAAGATTGCCAACCACCTAGATACCCATCAGTTACACAACCCAGGACAACACAGGTTTAGAGCAGGTCGCTCCTGCCTGTCCCAGCTAGTGGACCACTATGACAAGTGTTACCATGGTGTAATAGCACACAAAATGCGGGATAAAGGAATAACAGGAAAAGTTGCTAGATGGATCTACAACTTTCTGACAAATAGAACACAAAGAGTAATAGTAAACAGAGTAAAGTCTGAGGCAGCCACGGTAAAAAACTCTGTTTCACAAGGCACAGTACTCGCTCCTGTTCTATTCCTCATCCTCATTTCTGACATTGACAGAGATGTAAGCCATAGCTCAGTGTCTTCCTTTGTGGATGACACCCAGATCACCTTGGCAGTGACCTCCATCGAAGACACTGCGAGACTCCAAGCGGACATAACTAAATCTTCGAATGGGCCACTCAAAACAATATGAAGTTCAACGAGGAGAAATTTCAACTACTCACATATGGAAAACTTGAAGAAATTAAAAATGTGTCAGTGTATACCACAAATTCTAACCATACAATAGAGCGGAAAAGTAATGTGAAGGATCTGGGAGTGATAATGTCAGAGGATCTCGCCTTCAAAGACCACAACAATGTATCCACCTCATCCGCTAGGAAAATGATAGGATGGATAATGAGAACCTTCAAAACTAGGGACGCCAAGCCCATGATAATTCTCTTCAAATCGCTTGTGCTCTTTAGGCTGGAATACTGCTGTGCACTAACTGCCCCCTTCAAGGCTGGCGACAATGCAGACCGGGAGAGTGTACAAAGAACTTTCACAGGACATAATTACGATAAGGCACCTGAACTACTTGGAACGGTTGAAGGCCCTTGATCTGTATTCCCTCGAACGCAGGCGAGAGAAATACATGATAATATACACTTGGAAGGTCCTGGAGGGACTGGTACCAAACCTGCACACGAAAATCACTCCATATGAAAGCAAAAGACTCGGCAGGAGATGCAACATTCCCCCGATGAAAAGCAGGGGCGCCATGAGTACACTGAGAGACAACACAGTAAGTGTCCGGGGCCCAAGACTGTTCAGTTGCCTCCCAGCATTCATAAGGGGGATTACCAATAGACCCCTGACTGTCTTCAAGAAGGCACTGGACAGGCACCTAAAGTCAGTACCTGACCAACCAGGCTGTGGTTCGTACGTCAGCTTGCGTGCGGCCAGCAGTAACAGCCTGGTTGATCCGACCCTGATCCCCCATGAGGCCTGGTCTCAGACCGGGCCGCGGGGGCGTTGACCCCTGAAACCCTCACCAGGTAAACTCCAGGTATGCTTTTAAACTATTGTATCTGGGCGCCTCTGCAAAAACAATGATTATGTGTGAGCGAGGTGAAAGTGTTGAATGATGATAGTATTTTCGTTTTGTGCATTTTGTTTCTTTTTGGGTCACCCTGCCTAGGTGGGAGACGGCCGACTTGTTGAAAAAAAAAAGTATACAGGTTCAAGACCTTCATTTAGACTGAGGGACAGATTACCTCAGATTCCTGATCTTCACTTCACTGGACTGATAGAGCCATTAGTTGGCGAAACGTCTTCACAATAAAGGTATTCAGGTGTTATATATGTCTCATTCACCAATGTAGAAACCTTCAAGAGGAAACTGGACAAGTATCTTACCGGGTGCCTGATCAACCAGGGTGTGATGGATATGTGGGGGCAGCAGGCCTCCAGCACCAACAGCCTGGCTGACCAGGCAAGCACCAGACGAGCCTGGCCCATGACCGGGCTCCGAGAGTAGTGAAACTCTCGAAACTCTTCAAAGGTATTTCAAAGGTAAAGCTAAGCCTAGTATGGAGCAGTAGCCCTACTGCCCACCTCCTTGCATACCCTGGCAGCTGTGACGTCACAAGTGTAAATACAGGTGAGGGTGAATTGTGCCAGGATAACCTCCCAGTAAATACCTGGTATATATACACAGTGTTGCCTAAACTGGTGGTGGTAGTCAGCAGGACTGTGACAACACACAGTGTGTTGCCTGCACGACTGTCAGGTATAATCTATATGCAGCTTGAAGAGAAGATACGATTGCGCTTTGGAGGTCATAAGGGTTGGAGTTAAGAAGAACCTGCTTAGTATGGGCCAGTAGGCCTGCCTGCTGCAGTCCTCTTTCAGTCTTACATTCAAGAAGGGAAACTGGTCAGTGGCTGGACAGCAGGGAACGAAGTTGACGATCAAGAAGACGAATGGAAAGGTAGAAATGATGAAGAAGAAAGAGACTGCCATGGAAACTGTTGTGGAAACATCTAATGCATTCTCAGTGCTACCCGACGAATGTGAGTCGACTACTGGGAATGTCACGACGAAAGACGTTAAGGAAGGTAAGAATATTGTTGTTGTTGGGGATAGCCAAGTTAGGTATATGGATAGGGCGTTCTGCTTGAAGGACAGGAGTAGGAGACACAGTTTGCTTTCCTGGGGCTGGGATGGAGGATATTGTTAGCCGTCTGGATGACATCATGAGAGGTAATGGGAGCAATCCTATTATCTGTCTCAGTGCTGGAGGCAACGATGTTGGCAGACGTGGGAGTAAAGGGACCTGATTAGCAGGTATAGGTCAGCAATAGAAATAATTAGGAGTAAGGGTGGGAACCCTGTCATATGTGGTATTTTGCCAAGGAGAGGAGTTGGAAATGAATGGTTGTCCAGGGCAATTGGTGTCAATTGCTGGCTGGACAAATACTGTAAGGAAAATGCTGTAACTTTCATTGACAACTGGGACCTCTTCTATGGCAGAAATGACATGTATGCCAGGGATGGGGTTCACTTATCTAGGTCTGGGGTGGTAGCACTGGCAACTGCAGTGGAGGGAGCAGTTAGGACTTTAAACTAGGAATAGTTAGTGGTATGGGTTTTGGCAGGAAAACAGTGAAGTCCCAGTGTAGTAATATTACGAGTTCTAGGGGAACTAGTAATAAGCAGAACGAGGTAGATATTGAAAAGCCAGGGACTTTGGGTGATAAGGACAGTAATAGGTTTAGTAGAAAACAGAAATGAGCGGGAAAGGGGTAAAGAGAAAGGAGAGTCTTTCAATGTTTATTATGCTAATTGCCATAGTGCTAGGAATAAGATGGACGAGTTGAGATTAGTTGCTAGTGCAGGTAACATTGATGTATTTGCCTTAACTGAGACGTGGTTTAATTCAAAAAGTCGGGACATGCCTGCGGAATGTCATATTCAGGGCTTTAAATTGTTCCAAGTAGATAGAAGTATCGGGAAGGGGGGTGGGGTGGCATTTTATGTCCGAGATCGCTTGAACTGTTGCATAAAAATGGGTATTAAGTCTGAAGTAACACATACAGAGTCTGGATAGAATTTTCAGAGGGGCATGAAAAACTGATTTTAGGAGTGATATACCATCCCCCAAACTTAGATAGGGACCAAGGGAGGAAATTGTTAAGGCCACAAGGCACGATAATGTAGTAATTCTAGGAGACTTTAACTTTAGTCATATTGATTGGAATTTCTTGACTGGGAATTTAGAATCATACGACTTCTTAGAAGTAGTTCAGGATTGTTTTTTGAAGCAGTTTGTGACAGAACCTACAAGGGGAAGTAACCTGCTTGACTTAGTTATGGCAAACAATGAATCCCTTGTTAATAATTTAGAAATTTCAGAGGAACTGGGTGCTAGCGACCACAAATCAATTACATTTAGCATTGAATGGAAGTACGATAGTAGCGATAACTCAGTAACAGTCCCAGATTTTCGCTTAGCAAATTACGATGGGCTTAGAGAACACTTATCTGTTGACTGGGGTAACGAAGAGAGCTATCAATATGACAGTTTTCTGAACACTATACATGCTGCTCAAAGAACGTTTATCCCATATAAAGAAATTAGATCAAATTAGAAATGACCCAAAATGGATGAATAATAGGCTCAAATATCTACTAGGGCATAAGAAAGGAATTTATAGGCGTATCAAAAGAGGTGAGGGTCAGCTTATGAATCAGTATATTGACATTAAGAGGGACATTAAAAAGGGGATAAGAAAAGCTAAAAGGGACTATGAAATTAAAGTTGCTAGGGATTCTAAAACTAACCCAAAAAGTTTTTTCCAGGTCTATAGAACAAAAGTTAGAGATTAAGATAGGTCCCCTTAAAAATAACTATGGGCACCTTACTGACAAAGAGAATGAAATGTGCTCGATTTTAAATTATTTTCTCTCAGTTTTTACACAGGAAGACACTAACAATATTCCAGTAATTAATTTTTATAGTGGGCTAGAAGAAGATAAATTATGTAATATCACAGTCACTAGTGAAATGGTTTGAAGCAGATAGACAGACTGAAGCAAAAAAAGTCGCCGGGTCCTGATGAGGTTTTTTCAAGGGTTCTTAAGGAATTCAAAATGGAACTCTGTGAACCATTAACTAATATTTTTAATTTATCTCTTCAAACAGGTGTAGTGTCTGATATGTGGAAGATGGCTAATGTAATTCCTATTTTTAAAACAGGGGACAAGTCGTTAACCGTCAAATTTACCGCCCAATAAGCCTGACCTCAATTGTAGGCAAATTACTGAGTCAATTATAGCTGAGATTATAAGAAGCCATCTCGATAAGCATAGCTTGATTAATGATACTCAGCATGGATTCACAAGAGGCCGGTCTTGTCTAACTAATTTATTAACTTTCTTCAGTAAAGCTTTTGAGGCTGTTGACCACGATAAAGAATTTGATATTATTTACTTAGATTTTAGTAAGGCTTTTGATAGAGTTCCGCACCATAGACTGTTAAGGAAAGTGGCAGCTCATGGCATTGGGGGAAAAAGTGTTCTCGTGGATTCGAGTCATGGCTCACTGACAGGAAGCAGAGAGTGTCCATGAATGGGGTTAAATCCGAGTGGGGATCTGTAACAAGTGGGCCCGTTGTTGTTTATAATATATATCAATGATCTTGATGAGGGAATTACTAGTGATATGAGCAAATTCGCCGATGACACAAAGATAGGTAGGATAATTGATTCAAACGTAGATGTTATGGAACTTCAGGAGGATTTAAACAAGCTCTATTCTTGGTCAGAAAAGTGGCAGATGCAGTTCAATGTAGATAAATGCAAGGTTCTGAAGCCTGGGAGTGCCCATAACCCTAGTACTTATAAGTTAAATGATGTAGAACTTAGCCATACAGATTGCGAAAAGGACTTGGGGGTTATGGTGAGCAGCAACCTTAAACCAAGACAGCAATGCCTAAGCGTACGTAAATAGGCAAATAGATTACTGGGATTTATATCAAGAAGTGTAAGCAAACAGAAGTCCAGAGGTCATACTGCAGCTTTATACATCATTAGTAAGGCCTCACCTAGATTATGCAGCTCAATTCTGGTCTCCATATTTCAGAATGGACATAAATTCGTAGAAAAACATTCAGCGTAGGATTGACTAAATTAATACATAGCATTAGAAATCTTCCTTATGAAGAAAGTTTGAAGACTCTTAAGTTACATTCACTTGTTAGACGAAGATTGAGGGGAGACCTGATCGAAGTGTATAAGTGGAAGATAGGTATTAATAAAGGGGATATTAATAAGGTCTTGAGGATATCTCTCCAAGAGAGAACCCGCAGTAAATGGATTTAAATTAGATAAGTTTAGATTTAGAAAGGACATAGGAAAGTATTGGTTTGAAAATAGGGTAGTTGATGAGTGGAACAGTCTACCTAGTTGGGTTATTGAGGCTGGGACTTTGGGTAGTTTCAAATTTAGGTTGGATAAGTACATGAGTGGGAGGGGTTGGATTTGAGTGGGACTTTCACATCAGAGCTTATTTCTTGGGTGGCATTGAAAATTGGGTTGGGCAAATGTTTTGTTAGTGGGATGAATTGTAAAGGACCTGCCTAGTATGGGCCAAGAGGCCTCCTGCAGTGTTCCTCCTTTCTTATGTTCTTATGTAAGCAGATTGGTAGAACTGGTCAGTAGGAAGGAGTTAAAAGACGGGGCCGGGAGCTGTGAATCGACTCCCTGCGAGTACAGCTAGGTGAGTACATGAGTGTCTGCTGGTGGCTGGTCACTAGGTTTGCCGATCAGTCAGTTAAAAACTTGTTTGGATAGGTTTTGTGAAGGTCAGTCCTGGAATTCACCTAACAGGGCCACCACTTGATGGTGTTACACTCCAAGTATTGTAACCACTATTTCCTTCTTTTTAGAGCATAACAACTTTGGTCAGAGAGGTTAGGGTAATAATAGTGATCTTCCGGAATGCCTAATTTTAATTAAGTATATTAATAATACAACAAAAGCCAGAAATAATATACGAATTATCGTATATAAGTTAAGAATGCATGTTCTATGTTATCCAAAATATATATAAGGCTTTCATAACAGATGATTAGGAGGAGATCCTAGATATGGTATAAACCTTGGTAATAAATACCGACAAGTTGGTTTAGAAAGACACGTAAGCAAACACTACAACATATTTATTAGAAAACGTTTCGGTCCTGGAACCTTGATCACTTCTAACATACAGAGGTAGAAAGACATTATATATATAGGCGGAGAGTGAGATGTGACGCACGTGACCTGAGGAATGTCGTAAGAACATAAGAATGGAGGAACACTGTAGAAGGCCTACTGGCCCATGCGAGGCGAGGGTAGACGATGAAATCACGTGACTCCTGTGTTGTTGGGTTAGAAGTGTATGTTAGAAGTGATCAAGGTTCCAGGACCGAAACGTTTTCTAATAAATATGTTATAGTGTTTGCTTACGTGTCTTTCTAAACCAGATCCTAGATATAACATATATGTTTATAGAGATTACTTTAATGTATGAAGTCTTGTTTCCCAATTGGAAGCAGTCAGAATAAAACAGAATATGTCAAGGCCTGATTATAAACCTTGGCCAGTTACCAGAGACGAGCAGGAGTGTTCTCGTTGGCTGCTACTTCTTCACTGCTCGTCCCTCAACCTTGAGCATACAGGTCAAGTGGGTCACGTGACGTGACTCACCAACACTCGGTATAGTTGAACATAAAGGGGGGGGAAGGGGGGTATAACCATCGAACATCACGGCTAACCATACACCGGCACAGCGGGCGGCAGGCATGTTACTATACCTCCAATTAAACTTAAATTCGCTGCCTGGATGAGGTTGAGTGCGGTCGTGCTTTGCACCCCTCTACTGTTTTCCCAGACGAGCTACTCAGTCAACAACATGGCGCCAGGTGTGCGCAGAAGGGTGAATACTGTGGGCATTGAGCTCATTAGTGGGGCTTTAACGCCTACGCCAGTTGATGTGTTATTGCCCAAAATTGAGAGGAGCATACGGCATCAGGACGGGGGATTTGTATGGAGTGGCCTTTGAACGGTGTGTATAGAATATTCGTAAAGGTGCAAAACTGCTCAAGTATACGAGGCATTGGTGGATCGTTATCAAGATGTCAGCATTAACATAACACCGGCAGTGAGGGTCAAGTTGACGGATGTACACGACATATTCGTGGGTTAAGCTCTGAAACGTGCCTTTTGAGGCTGATGAAGTGGATATACGAAATGTTTTCGACGTTAGGGGCACTGTACATCTGGCCCAACCTGGTAAATGGGTTAAAGGAGCTTACACAGGTTATCCTGAGGGTTCTTTCAATCTAAGATGACGCTAAGGCTTTCCCTATACCCTGTATGTATATCTCGAGGAGTTTAGAACCCAGGTCATGGTAGCGTATGCTGGGCAGAGGCATACATGCCGACTGTGTGGCGAATTTGACCATATGGCGGCAGACTGTGGCAAGCGGAATATGGTTTCCGGGGCCCCGGCAAGGGGCGCAGCACCTGTCTATGAAAAACCCGATGCCTGAGGAAGAACGGAGGCAAAGAGGAGGGCGTGGTCGCTTGTGGAGTGAAGAGGTGATGCCTTCTCCTGTGGAATCAGAAGAAGTGGAGATCCATAAATCACCTGGCCCATCAACAGTACAGCTGTCAAGTGAAGAGGTGCAGGTGGGCGCAGAAGTGAAAGCTATTGAGGAGGAGTTGGAGACGGTGATACAGGCTATGTTAGAGTCTACGGAGGTGGAGAGTCACAGTGAGCAGGAACCTGGGATCAGGGCAGAAGGTGTGTGCGGGAGGGGGGAGGATCAGGTGGCACCTGTGATGGACAGTGTGAGTGCCATGGAAGGACATGGAGGCGGATTAAGGGTGGTAGAGGTGGAAGTCCATTGTGCTGGCTCCCAGGACTCAGATCTGGAAACTGAAGGAGCTACAAGGAAAAGGGCAGCAGCGTCAGATTTTGGACGATGTTCTGACGCCGGCGCAAAGGCCAGGAAAAAAGACATGGGGTTATGGTGCTCAGAGTGACTCTACGAGAGGGCCACAACAGAAGGGGGGGGGGATGGTTGGGAAGGAGGGTGGAGTATGTGGCAAAGGCAAAGCCCAGGGAAATGGTTTGAAAAGGAAGAGTCATGGACATGAGGCGGGGAGGGAAACCTTAAGCCGGCCTCAGGTGTGTAACAATAAATATTAATGGTCTGTGTGATGGTGTTAAACTCACGTTTAACACATCACACAGACCATGTTTTTGAATAGGTACAAGATTGACGTAGCTTTTGTGCAGGAGCACAATTTTAAGCTTGGTCGTGAATTAGAGGTGCCTGGGTATCAGGCTTATATGTTGCCATCTGAGCGCTTAAAAGGAGGAGTGGGTGTGTTGATCAGGGAGGCGAGCCCGTTTGTATTGCACAGGAAAGAGGGGGGGGAGGGGGAGAGTATTACGTGTGGAAGGATGGTGGATGGGAGAGAGAGTGGCGCTTGTGTGTGTGTATGCCCCAGCAGAAAGTGACGTGAAAGTGAAGATGGATTTTGTGCGGGAGGAGCCCCGTGTACTACCTATGCACTTTCCGTCGGTGGCGATTGTGGGGGGGATTGGAATTGTGTAGTTTAAGAGGGCAGACGGGGAAAACCAGAGGAGCGGGATATTTTTCCTCAGTCTTGGGAGGCCGCTTAGAGACCTTCAGTTACGTGATGCTTTGGGGGGGAGGTCTGTGGGAGGTGGAACATACTTTTTATAAGAATGGGATATGCGGCTCGTTTGGACAGGTTATATTTATTCAGAGGGTTTTGGTAAGTCTTTTAAAACTATTGAGATTGGTGTCTCCGATCATAGGGCGGTATTAGTGGGGTGGGGTGGGAGGGCTTGGCTCGTAGCAGGGAATTTTTGGAAACTGAACACGATGGTTTTGAGGGATAGGGAGGGATTGGAAGGTTTTGCAGTTTTTTGGGGAACAGCTCTGGCCAGACAAAGGACTGAGGAGGATGTGGTAGGATGGTGGGATAGTGTGGCTAAGGTAAGAAATACGTCAATTTTATGTGAGGGAGGGTAAACGCATTAATCAATTGCGGTATGGTTTGGGCAAATTTATTTTGAAACTAGATTCGGGATTGTTACAAGGGGGGGGGGTCTGTGGCCGGGGTGTACCCGGTGGAGGATATACACATGTTGAAGGGCAGGATAAGGGATTTGCAAGAAGAACGTTTTGCCCGCGGTACGTATACAGGCGGGGTTTGGACGAAGTACTATGGGGCGACAAGCCATCGGCTTGTGTGCTGCGAGGACAGAAGGTACGACAGCGAACGACTACAATACCGGGATTGTAAAATCATTTCTTTGGTGGGGGGGTTTAGAGAGGGGAAGGTATTATGGGAAACCACGGGGATGTTTCATATGCAGATAGATGGTTTGGGGGAATATGGGAAAAGTAAATGGGGTAGATGGAGAGGTTCTTGGCAGGTTGCGAGTATGTGCCATGCCAAACTGGGGAGGATGTCGGGAGGCACTGGGTGGGGTCATTTAGGAGGAGGAAATATGGAGAGTCCTTATGGACATGAGGAAGGGAAAGGCACCCGGGATCGATGGTTTACCAAGCGAATTTTATGTACAGCACTGGGGTCTGCTTAGGGGTTTCCTAGTAGAGTTAATGAATACCATGAAGGAAGGAGGTTTAAAATGGGAGAACACAGGCAACGGCGGTGGTGGTGTTGGTCCCGAAGGGTAAACAGCAGAGTACCCTTCGGGATTACCGAGCCATTTCGTTGCTTTGTGCTGATTATAAATTATTCGCGAAAATTCTTGGGAATCAGCTTAAATGTGTTGTGGGGAGGGTCGTGTTTGGTCTCAGTTTGGGTTGCCCGGTAGGTCAATGGCGAGGGGCCCCGGGATCATAAAGGGGTTCCTGGGGGACATGGAAAGAGGAAGGGGGCGTTGGTAGCGTTGGATTGGCAAAGGGCTTATGACAGGGTGGATGAAAGGCTTTGAGGGATATTCTCCTTAGACAGGGGTTTAGCGAAGAAATAGTGGGGTGGGTGGATACGTTGTACTCAAACGCGAAGGTAAGGGTGGGAAATCAATGGGGGTGTGGGGGAGGGAGTCACCATGGAGCGGGGTCTTCGGCAGGGGTGTCCATTATCACAACTTTTGTTTGCATGTGTTCAGGATCCCTTTTATAGGATGGTGGAGGATCGTCTAAGGACAGGGGATGGGGAGGTGAGCAGAAGCCTTGGCCTGGGTTTGGTGGGCTATGTTGATGATAAAAACTATTTTGGTGGTGAAAGGAGACACGGTTAGGACTTTTGGAGGAAGTTGTACACAATTTTGGGAGAGCTACTGGATGAAAGTAAATCTGGAAAGTCAATGATAATGGGGTTGGGAAGTGGGCAGGGAGATTAATTGGGGATGTGATTTTGTGCAGCGGAGAACCAGGAGTCTGAAAATCTGTGGTGTCGTTTATGAGGCTGCCTGAGTGCTGCAAGGATTAGCAATTGAATAGGATGGTGGAACAGGTGCGCGACATTTGGGAATGCTGCGACCTCACCATTTAACCCTTAGGCAACGTGCAATCGTCATCAGTGTATTACTATATAGTAAAGTCTGGTTTGTTTCGGCAGTGATGCCGGTTAACTGGAACAGCGATCACGAGTATTCTTAGAAGGTGTTCAAATTTTGTGGGGCTCAGGTTGCAACTGGTTGCAAAGGGAGGTAGTGACATTGCCGTTTTGTAGGGGGGGGTTAGGTTTGTTGGACTTGAGAAAGCGCGTGAAATGTGTTTTTATTAAGAGGGAAGTGATAAGTGCAGGTGCATGGAGGGGGGGGCAGCTAGATAAGGTACATGCTCACCTGAGGAATGGTATGGAGGGGCAGAAATGAAAGGGAAAGTGAAACGTGTATGTGCTTTAGGGGTTATCCAGGGAACCGGAGAGACATGTAGTGGGGCGGTTGAAGGGATCTACCCCATGTATGCATGGGATGTAATATGGCGAAGATTTAGTAAATTAAGGATACGACCTAGGCCACGTGAGGTTATGTATCGTTTCCTGCATGGGATTTTGCCATCGGGAGCGATGGGTCCGAGATAGGAGGGTTATCGAGGGTGGGGGTGTGGCAGATGCAGTGGGGAAGAGACTTTCGTATCATGTTGTCTATTTTTGTGAAGGTTTGGGGTGCATCAGGGTATGGATGAATAGGTTGTGGTTTAGGGTGGGGGGTCAAGGTGTGTCAGTATTTCGAGCGTTGAGATTGATATGAGTGGGTGGTGGATGAGGGTGTTGGTAAGGGGTTTAACATATGTAATCGGGGGACTACATATATGTTTTGGGGGTTGAGGGGGAAGGAGGGTGGGGATTTTGCTGAGAAGGACTTTGGCGGCGATGGTTTTTATCGGGAAACCCTTTTGTCGCAATAGAGACATTTTTTGGGAAAAGGTGGGATGAGGTTTTTTCCGGAGGGTTTAAAAGAGGCCTAACAATAGGGAATTTATTGGTGTTATAAGGGGTTTTAACTGCCGGGGTGAGTAGGGTGGTAAAACGGGGGGGTTCAGGGGTATTCAACGGGCTCACCTCCTTGGGTGCGCAATGATGGGTGATTGGGTGTGACTGGAGGTACTCGTGTGGGTCTAGATGAGAGGTTGTGAAAGATTGTTTTAGCTTAGTTCCCTTGATGGGGAAGGTGTAAATGGCAGTTTAAATATATAAATTATATAATATGTATATTTTCCTTTGGTAGCGTATTATGTTTCGCTTGTACTGGTCTTGCAATTGAATTTTAAACTTTTCTTGAGAGGATATTCCTTTCACTATGTACCTTGAAGAACTGAGTTATTTTTGCCATTTTGTTACGTGTTCCTGCATCAGATTTAAAGTAATTACCTATTATGTAAACGTGTGGATAAGGATTAGTTCTCTAGATTAAAATTTTTGTATCTATATTTGTAATACTAGTTAGGCACGTGCTAGAAGGCACAGTGAAAGTATAGTCTTGTGGAATGTATGTTACGTCTTGGTAAGTTTGTATGTGGCATGTTAGGTGTTATAAGGAGTTTGGTGTTGTTAAGTTACTAAAATCATGATGAACCTTTTGGATAATACTTATTCATGTTCTAGTCTAGGGTTCTTTAAATAATTTACATAGCCTAGTATTGTACCGCTAATGTAGCATGTGGTGTATTATCTTGCATTTTGAGCGTGAACTTCACGATATGCAATGTTTTGAAAGTTTGTAATTCATGGTTAACATTAATATTTGATATTATATTGGTGGTGTATATTCTACTTATTACAGTGTATGTGTATAGGAATGTAATGTTTCATATGTTTTAGTCTGTAAATTTGTGTTTTTGTGTCTTGTTCATGCACTACCAACTCTTAGGTTTTGATGAGGTCAGGGTATGACCATTCATTAGGATAATTCAATGTATGTTAATTTAGAACGGGGACTGTACATACGGGGAGGGGGGGGGGTAGAAGTGTCAGCTGTATCTGCACTGGCAATAATGATTATTATAAAAGGAGGGTTTGTAGGTTATGTATATGGGTGTGGGTTATGTATATGGTTGTGGGCTATGTATATGGTTGCAATATGGCCATGATCTATGGTGTTCTTAAAATGTACCGGGATTGTGTACTAGAGGTTTTGTAATATCTAGTATGGTTTTTAATTTTATACTCTTATACATTATTGCATTTGTTCTATGTTTTAAATAAAAATAATAAAAAAATTAAACTTATGGCCATGTTACATAAATTATAATAATTGTTAATAAGAATTAGCCTTAATAATACAAGGACGTTCATTTCCAATTTAGCTATTAAAGGAAATAACCGCAATGTAATATTAAAGAAAGGTTAACCATAGGGGCATGACACCCCGGCCCACAAGCAAATATCTCTGCGTTTAAGATGCTGATGGTGTGGAAGAAACCAACTAGCTGGTATAGGGATGGAGGTACATCTCTCCAAGCTCAGTCATCCACTTGCTAGAACTGGACCAGAAACACTACTAGACTGCAAAGAATTTCCGTAGTTAGGCAATATATTAGGAGCGAGAGAGAGCATCGGCTAAAACGTTGCTCGAACCCTTTATGTGAAATATGGAGATCCGGGAAGGTTGGATCCTTAAAGCCCAGCGTAATATTCTAACATTTTTTGATTTCATAGAATTTATGAAAGTTAGAGGGTTATGGTCTGAGTAAATATTTATCACATGAGGAGTATAACCGAGGTATACGTCAAAGTGTTCCAAGGACAGGCTTTCAAAACAATGATTAGGGGGGAAAATCCTTAATAACTTTATATGTATTGGGAAAATTCCCTTTAATGTTTTTGAAGTCTTTTTTCCCAAATTGGAACATCAGAATAAAACAAATATGTAAAGGCCTGATTAAAAACCCGGGGCCCATTCCCAGGGGACAGCAGGAGTTTTTTCCCCGTTGGCTGCTATTTTCCCCTGCTCGCCCCTAAAAACCTTAGCTTTACGGGTCAAGTGGGTCCCTTTGCTACTTAAAAACACTGGGTATTTTGAACATAAAGGGGGGGGGAAGGGGGTAAACCATCGAAACATCACGGCAAACCAACCCCGGGCACGCGGGCGGCAGGAAATTTACTTCCCCTTTCCAATTAAACTTTGGCTTGTTACAAAAAATTAAAAATTAATTTTTTAATAAAAATTTAGCCTTAATAATAAAAAGGGACGTTTTTTTCCCAAATTTTAAATATTAAAGGAAAAAACCGCAATGTAATTTTTTTAAAAAAAAGGGTTTAAACCATAGGGCAAACAATGGCCCCTTTCAGGGACCCCTGAAGGTTCCCTGGCGTCCCCCTTTGTGCGGGCTTGCTGCGCTCCTTGTGTTTCCTGTTTTTTTTGGCTTGCCCAGCGTTAAATTTTAGATTTTTTTTTCGGGTTTTTATGGTGTACCCCATTCATCCTGCACGGCAGTTTTTTCACCCCACAAATGTACGGGGAAGAAAAAAGAGGTAAAGAGTCAAGATCATTTCTGGGGAAAGGGTTTGCTTCTTTTTGGCGGCTGACTTTTCTTTTCCAAAGAACTCCGCAGTCTCCCCGATCCCCTTGGGGGGGGGGGGAACTTTTATTTTTCTGCATTTTATCATCTTTTTACTAACCGGGGAATGTATTATTAAATTTCGGGGAAATAAAAAATAGTCATCCAGTTTAAAAGCACGCAGCAACGGGTAAAGAAATTTGGGAATAAAATTTTTATCGATACATTTTTTAAGAGTGTTTTCATTATCGTCTGTAATGTTTTTTGAATTTGAAAAAATTCAAAATGCTACCCCACAACACTCAGGCCCGGTCCGGGGGGCTAAAGCTCTCGTTCACCCACCGGGGGGCCCCGGGTTTCGTTTTCCCCCCGGGATGGAAACATTTGGGGCCGGTTTCAAAAACCCCTGTTTTTTGTTCACCTTACAGAAAAATGGGTACCTGGGGTTAGTGGGGACGGGTTTGGGGTGGCATCCGGGGGGACAAGATTGGGGGACCACGATGGAAATAATTAAGACAGTCCTCGATAAACCCCTTATTTCTTGGTTACCGGGGTTTGGCAAACCCTCCGGATTAAAAATCTGAACGAAATCTTATATTTTTAAACAATTTACAAGTTGTCTTTTTCCCGAAATGAGGACAACTTATAACGTCCCACTATCGTTTGAACTCAAGGAATCAAAAAGGGATCAAATTTTTTGGGCCATTGTAACCCCAAAAAAAAATTCCCAAAATTCCCACCCCAACTGCTGAAAATTACTTTCATTAAATTTACCTTGGAACCCCCAATCTCTTGCTGAAAAGAGGGAAATTTCTTATTCCCACTTTAAACCCGAAAATTTTGGGAACCCTGAGCGTATAAAAAAAATAAACGTTCTGTTGGCCTCCCTACGCTACTTGCATCTTTTTAAAGGACGGGCCCCTCTAAAGGGGATAAGAATTCTACTCAAATTTGGGTGTCCCTAAAGGGATTGTTTTTAAAGGATTCCACCAACCCCCTCTCCAAAATTTAAAACTGAAAGATTGAACACGCCTTTTTCAGCTGAATCCCCCATGACAAAAAAAATTTAAATCAAAAAAACCAAGGGAAAATGAAGACATCTATCAAATTTTTCCACGTAACCTCCCCATCAAAAAAAACTTTAAGAGGCAGGGAAAGTTCCTCCGTCTTTTTAATAACTTCAGTCTTGATAGGGGGGGTTGGGACTTCAGTTTTGGGAAGGTGGGGGTTTAGTACCTCAGTCTTAAAGGGTGGTGGTTGAAACCTCACCCCTTGGGGGGTTTTTGGGTGGTTAGTACCTCAGTTTGAAAAGGTGGGGGTTAGTACCTCGGGTTTTTGATAGGTGGTGGTTATTTCCTCAGTCTTGATAGGTGGGGGTTTTAGTACCTCAGTCTTGGGATAGGGGGGTTTGTTAGTACCTCAGTCTTGGTGGTGGTGGTAGTCCCTTTCAGTTTTAAAGGTTGGTGGTTTTACCTCAGTCTTGTTTGGTGGGGTTAGTACCTCTCTTGATGGGTGTGGTTAGTACCTCAGTCTTGATAGGTGGGGTTTAAGTACCTCGGGCCCTTGTTTAGGTGGGGGTTTTATTTCCCTCATTTGGGTAGGTGGGGGTTAGTACCTCATTCCTTTTTTTATTTTTGGGGGTTAGTACCCAGTCTTGAAAAGGGGGGGGTTAGTCCCTCATTTCTTGTTAGGTGGGGGTTTTGAAACCTCGCCCTGATAGGGGGGGTGGTTAGAAACCCTCAGTCTTGATAGGGGGGTGGTTAGTACCTCAGTTTTATGGGTTTGGTGGTTGAAACCTCAGTCTTGATAGGTGGTGGTTAGTACCTCAGTTTTGGGTGGGTTGGGGGTTTTATTTACCTCATCTTGTAGGTGGGGGTTTTTGTACCCAGTCTTGATGGGTTGGTGGTTTAGACCTCAGTTTTTGATGGGGTGGGGTTAGTCCCCTCAGTTTTAAAATTGGAGGGGTTAGACCTCATTTTGTAGGGGGGTTGGTTAAAACCTCAGTCTTGTGGGGTTTGGTGGTTAGTCCCTCAGCCCTTGATGGGTTTGGGGGTTAGTCCCCTCACCCTTGTAGGGTGGGTTAGTACCTCATTTTTGGTGGGTGGGGTTATTTAACCTCAGTTTTGATAGGTGGTGGTTATTTCCTCAGTCTTGATGGGGTGGGGTTAGTCCCCTCATCTTAAAGGGGTTTGGGGTTTTAGAAACCTCAGTCTGAAGGTGGTGGTTAGAAACCTCAGCCCTTGATAGGGGGGTGGTGGTTGTCCCTCATTTTCTTGGAAATTGGGGGTTTTGTACCTCAGTCTTGATAGGTGGGGGTTAGTCCCTCAGTCTTGATGGGGTGGTTTTTTAGGACCCAGTTTGATGGGTTTGGGGGTTGGGACCTCAGCTTGAATGGGGGGTTTATTTCCCCCCGTCTTGATGGGTTGGGGGGTTAGTCCCTAAAGTCTTGATAGGGGGGTTATTTTCCCTCACCCTTGAAAGGTGGTGGTTAGTACCTCAGTTTTTGGTTAGGTGGGGGTTTATTTAACCCCCAGTCTTGATAGGTGGGGGTTTAGTCCCTCATCTTGTTAGGGGGGGGTTAGTCCCCTCGTTTTGTTAGGGGGGGGTTTTTTCCCTTTGTCTTGATAGGTGGGGGTTTTTAAACCCAGTTTTGATAGGTGGGGGTTATTACCTCGTTTGGGATAGGGTGGGGGGTTTTTCCCCCATTCGGGTTAGGGGGTGGTTTAGTACCTCATTTTAAAAGGTGGGGGTTTTAGAAACCCTCGTCTTATAGGTAGGTTTTAGTCCCTAAAGTTCTTGATAGGTGGTGGTTATACCCCCGCCCTTGATGGGTTTGGGGTTATTTACCTCAGTCTTGATAGGTGGGGGGTTAGTACCTCGGGCTTGATGGGTTGGGGGTTATCCCTAATTTTAAAGGGGTTGGGGGTTAGTACCTCAGTTTTGGGTAGGTGGGGGTTAGTAACCTCAGTTTGATAGGGGGTGCTTTTACCTCATCTTGTTGGGGTGGTGGTTAGTCCCTTCAGCCCTTGATAGGCGGGGGTTAGTATTCCCAGTGGGGGATTTTGGTGATAAAGTACCCTTTCTTGATAGGTGGGGGTTTTAGTACCCCCAGCTTAAAAGGGGGGTGGTTAGTCCCCTCATCTTGACGGGCGGTGGCAAATTTAGGGTCCCCCTTGATAGGTGGGGGTTTTAGTTTTTCAGGCTTGAAAGGGGGTGGTTAGCCCCAAACCCTTGACAGGGGGGTGGTATTTATTCAGCCCTTATAGGCGGGGGTTTGGGTACCTTCATCTTGTTGGGTGGTGGAAAGTACCTCAGTCTTGATAGGTGGGGGTTTTAGTACCTCACCTTTTTTTTGGTAGTGGGTTTAGTACCAGTTTTGATAGGGGGTGGTTATACCTCAGTCTTGTAGGGGGGTGGTTAGTACCCAGCCTTAAATAGGCGGTTGGTTTATACCTCGCCTTGATGGGCGGGGGTTTAAGTCCCTTTCAATCTTGTTAGGTTGAGGTTGTACCTCAGTCTTGATGGGCGGGGGTTAAAACCTCAGCCCTTGATAGGGGGGTGGTTAGTACCCGTCTTGATATTTTGTGGTTAACCTCATTCTTGATAGGGGGTTGGTTAGTACCGTTCTTGATAGGGGGTTATTTACCTCGGCCCTTGAAGGGGTGGTTAGTACCTCAGTCTTGATGGGGGTGGTTAAAAAACCTCAGTCTTGATAGAGGGGGTTAGTCCCCGGGGTTTTTGATGGGGGTGGATTACCTCGCCCTTGATGGGGGGTGGTTAGTACCTCGGGGTTTTGATAGGCGTGGTAGTACCTTAGTCTTGAAAAGGGGGGGTTATCCCTTGTCTTGATAGGGCGCTGGTATTTCCTTAGTCTTGATGGGGGGGTTAGTACCCGCCCTTGATAGGGGTTTTAGTACCTCAGTTTTGAAAAGGGCGCGGTATTTCCTTATCTTGAAGGGGGTGGTTAGAAACCCTAAATCTTGATGGGCGCGGGGTAGTCCTTGGGTTTTGATGGTGGGGGTTAGTACCCCCATCTTGATGGGGTTTGGTTATACCTCACCCTTTAAATGGGCGCTGGAAACCCTTTAGTTTGATGGGGGTTGGTTAGAAACCTCAGTCTTGATAGGGGGTTTGGTTTAGTACCCTCACTTGATAGGTGGGGTTAGTCCCTTCAGTCTTGTTTGGGGGTGGTTGTACATCAGTTTTTGATAGGGGGTGGTTAGTACCTCAGTTTTTGATAGGGGGTGGTTATACTTCAGTCTTGATAGGTATGGTTAGAAAACCTCGGTTTTTGGTTGGAGGTGGTTAGTCCCTTTCAGTCTTGATGGGTGGTTGTTAGGGGCCTAAGTTTTGATAGGTGGGGGGTTATTTCTTATATGTGGGGTGGTTAGTACCTCAGTCTTGATGGGTTTGGGGGTTTTAGTACCCCCAGTTTTGATATTGGTGGTTAGTACCTCATTTTGATAGGGGGGGTTAGTGCCCAGTCTTGATGGGTGGTGGTTAGTACCTCAGTTTTGATGGGTGGGGGTTATACCTCGGGCTTGATAGGGGGGTTTTATTACCCCGTCTTGATGGGTGGGGGTTTTTAGAAACCCACTCTAATGGGTTAGGGTTTTAGTACCTCAGTCTTGATAGGTGGTTTTTTTGTACCTTTTCTTGATGGGGTGGTTAGACCCAGTCTTGATAGGGGTGGTGGTACCCCGTTTTGATGGGCGGGGGTTTTGTACCTCGGTTTTTGATGGGTTTGATGGTTAGAAATTCAGTCTTATTGGTAGTGGTTTAGTACCTCGGTTTTGGTTGGAGGTGGTTGGGAAACCCTCAGTCTTGATAGGTGGTGGTTAGTCCCCTTTTCCTCTAGATGGGTAAAGGGTTTTATCCCTTTCAGTCTTGATGGTTGGTTATTTACCCGGTCTTGATGGGTGGGGTTATTACCTGGGTTTTTGATGGGCGGTGGTTTTTTCCGGGGGCCCTTGATGGGTGGTGGTTAGCCCCCTCAGTCTTGATAGGCGGGGGTTTTAGTACAAGCCCCTTGTTTGGTGGGGGTTTAGTACCTCAGTTTAAATAGGCGGGGTTATACCTCGGTTTTTAAATAGGGGGGGTTTGTACCTCAGCCCTTGATGGGTGGTTTAGTACCTCAGCCCTGATAGGCGGTGGTTATACCTCATCTTGATAGGTGGGGTTAGTACCCCCCAAACCCCCTTGTTTGGTGATGGTTATTTCCCTCAGTCTTGAAGGTGGGGGTTTATCCCCTCAATCTTAAATAGGGGGTTTGGGTTAGGCCCCTCAGTCTTGTTTGGGTTTGGGGGTTTGTCCCCTCATCTGATAGGGGGTTTTTTTGTCCCTCAGTCTTGATGGTGGGGGTTTTAGTCCCTTTCAGACTTGAAGGTGGTGGTTAGCCCTCGGTCTTAAATAGGTGGGGGTTAGTACCTCGGCCCTTGGAAAGGTGGGGGTTTAAAACCTCGGGTTTTGGGTTGGGGGGTGTTAGTCCCTTTCGTCTTGATAGGTGGGGGTTTTGTACCTCACCTTGATATTGTGGTTAGTACATCATCTTAAATTTGGCGGTGGTTAGTACCTCGTTTTGGGAAAAGGTGATGGTTATTTCCTCAGTTTTTGTAGGGGGGTGGTTAGTACCTCAGTCTTGATAGGTGGGGGTTTAAAACCTCATCTTGATGGGGGTGTTTTACCTCATTTTGATAGGTGGTGGTTAGTACCTCAATTTGGTGGGTTTGGGGTTTGGGTTTACCTCAGCCCTTGATAGCTGAGGGTTTAAATCCCTCAGTTTTTGATAGGGGGTTGGTTATACCCCCGTCTTGATGGGGTGGTGGTTGTACCTCAGTTGATAGGTGGTGTTTAAGTACCTTTCAGTTTTGAAGGGGGTGGTTAGTACCTCAGCCCTTGATAGGTGGGAATCCTCAGTTTGTTTGGTTTTTGCTTGTACCTCATTTGATGGGGTGGTTAGAACCCCCAAGTTTAAATAGGTGGGGGTTAAATTACCTCTCTTGATAGGTGGGGGGTTATACCTCAACTTCTTGATAGGTTTTTTATACCTCAGTCTTGAAAAGGCGGGGGGTTTTGTCCCTCATCTTAATAGCTGAGGGTTAAATTTCCTTCAGCTTGAATAGGTGGAGGTTATTTACCTAGTTTTGATGGGGTTGGTGGTTAGAAAAACCCCTCAGTGTTATAGTGGTGGTTAGCCCTCGTTTTGGTAGGAGGGGGTTTTTTTTACCCCCTGCTTGGTAGGAGGTGGTTTAGAACCTCAGTCTTGGTAGGTTTTTTTGGTATACCTCAGTCTTGAAGGTGGGGGGTTAGTTCCTCAGTCTTGGTAGGTGGTGGTTAGTACCTCAGCCCCTTGATGGGTGGGGGTTTTAAGTACCTCAGCTTGATAGGCAGGGTTTTGTACATCAGCCCTTGGGAAAAGGTTTGGTTTGGTTTTGAACCAAAATTTTGTTTGGGTTTTTTTAGAACCTAAGTCATGGTAGGTGGTGGTTAGTACCAAAGTTTGATAGGGGGTTTGGGTTAGTACCTCAGTCTTGAAGGTGGGCATCGTACCCTTCTTGTTTGGGGGGGTTTTTTAGTCCCTCAGTCTTGATAGGTGGGGGGTTGTACCCCCGTCTTGTTTGGTGGGTTAGAAACCTCATCTTGATAGGTGGGGTTAGTACCTCAGCCCTTGATAGGCGCTGGTAGTACCTCACCCCTTAAATAGGGGTGGTTAGAAACCTCAGTCTTGATAGGTGGTGGTCAGAAACCTCAGTCTTGATAGGTGGGGGTTTTACTCCCTAAGTCTTGATAGGGGGGTGGTTTATACCTAAATCTTATAGGGGGGTGGTTATTTACCTCACTCTTGATAGGTGGGGGGTTGTACCTCAGCCGGTGGGTGGTGGTTAGTACCTCAGTCGGGGTGGGTTTTGGTTTTGTACCTCAGCCCTTGATGGGTGGGGGTTTAAAACCTCACCTTGATAGGTGGGGGTTTTATACCTCATTTCTTGATAGGGGGGGTCAGAAACCATCAGCCTTGATAGGGGGGTTTTTTAAAGTACCTCAGTTTTTGAAAAGGTGGGGGGTTAGAAACCTCACCCTTGATAGGTGGTTTAGTACCTCACTCTTGATGGGTTTGGTTGGTTAGTACCTCACCTTGTTAGGTGGGGGGTTAGTACCTCATTTTGGGTGGGTGGTGGTTAGTACCTCATTTTTGAGGGGTGGTGGTTAGTACCTGTTTTGGATAGGGGGTGGTTGGGCCCAGTCTTGAAGGTTGTGGTTAGTACCCCCTCTTGATGGGTGGTGGTTATACCTCAGTCTTAAATAGGCGCGGAGTACCTCGTTTTTTTTTGGGGGTTTTTTAAAAGTACCTCATTTCTTGTAGGTTGGGGTTAGTCCCCTAGTATTGATAGGGGGTTTGGTTAGAACCTCAGTCTTATGGGTGGTGGTTATACCCCCACTTTGAAGGGGGGTGGTTAGTACCTCACCCTTGAAAGGTGGTGGTTAGTACCTCGGTCTTGTTTAGGTGGGGTTAGTACCTCAGTTTTGGATGGGTGGTGGTTAGTACCTCGGCCCTTGTTTAGGTGGGGGTTTTGTACCTGGGCCCTTGGTAGGTGGGGTTAGTACCTGGGTTTTGATAGGTTGTGGTTAAAACCTCAGTTTTGATAGGCGGGGGTTTGCCCTCAGTCTTGTTTAAGTGATGGTTATACCTCATCTTGATAGGGTTGGTTAGTACCCTCGCCCTTGTTGGGTGGTGGTTGGGTCCCTAAGTCTTGATGGGTGGTGGTTAGTCCCTTTCAGCCCTTGGTGGAAAGGGGGTTTTTAGTACCTCAGTTTTGAAAGGGGTTTAGAAACCTCAGCCCCTTGTTTAGGTGGGGGTAGTACCTCGTCTTGTTGGGTGGGGGTTTAGAAACCTCTTCTTGATAGGGGGTTTGGTTAGTTTTCCTCATTTGATGGGTTGGTGGTTAGTACCCACTTTTGATGGGTGGGGGTTAGTACCCCCCTTTTGGGATGGGTGGTGTTTAGTACCTCATTTTCCTTTGATAGGTGGGTTTGTCCCTTTCGGGCCTTGTGGGTGGGGGCTGGGCCCTTTGGGTTCTTGATAGGGGGGGTTTAGTACCTCGGCCCTTGGATGGTGGTGGCTAGTCCCCTCAGCCTTGATGGTGGGGGGTTTAGTACCTCAGTCTTAAAAGGGTGGGGGTTATTTAACCTCATTTCCTTGTTTGGCCCGGTGGTTAGTCCCCTCATTTCTTGTTGGGTGGTGGTTAGTCCCTCAGTCTTGATGGGTTGGGGGTTATACCTCATCTTGATAGGTGGGGGTTTTAGTACCCACCCTTGATAGGTGGGGGTTTGTACCTAAACTTGATAGGTGGGGTTAGTCCCCTCCCCCTTGAAGGGGGGGGTTAGTACCTCAGCTTTTTTAGGTGGGGGTTTTAGTCCCTCAGTCTTGATGGGTGGGGGTAGTACCTCATTTGGGATGGGTTGGTGGTTGGGTCCCTCAGTCTTGATAGGGGGGGTTTTTAAAAACCCAGTCTTGATAGGTGGGGGTTGTACCCCCGCCCTTTGAAGGGGGGTGGGTTAGTCCCCCTCAGTCTTGAAAAGGTGGTGGTTAGAAACCCGTCTTGTTTAGTGGGGGTTTTAGTACCCGGTTTTGGATAGGTGGTGGCTAGTACCTGGGGTTTGGGTAAGGGGTGGCTAGAAACCTGGGTTTCGGGGTAGGGGGTTTGGTTTTAGTACCTCAGTCTTGATAGGGGGGGGTTTGTACTTCAGTCTTGATGGGCCGGGGGTTGGGTACCTCAGTTTGATAGGTGGGGGTTTGTACCTCGGTTTGTTAGGTGGGGCTAGTCCCTCAGCCTTGATAGGTGGGGTTAGTCCCCCTAAAGTCTTGATTTTTTGGGGTGGCAGTACCCACCTTTGTTAGGGGGGGGGTAGTACCTCGGTCTTGGTTTGGTGGGGGCTAAAACCTCACCCTTGATGGGGTTGGTTTTAAACCTCAGTCTTGTTTGGGTGGGGGTTTAGTACCTCAGTCTTGATAGGTGGTGGTTTGTACCCAGCCTTGATAGGGGGGGTTAGTACCTCAGCCCTGTGGGGGGGTTAGTCCCCCACAGTTTTGATAGGTTTTTTGGCTGTCCCTTTCGGTTTTGGATAGGGGGGCTAGACCTCAGCCTTGTTTAGGGGGTGGTTAGAAAACCTCGTCTTGTTGGGTGGTGGGTTAGTACCTCATTTAAATAGGTGGGGGTTAGTCCCCTCAGTCTTGATAGGTGGGTGGTTATTTACCCCCTTTTGATAGGTGGTGGCTAGTACCTCAGTCTTGATGGGTTTGGTTTGGTTGTCCCCCTCGGTTTTTGGTAGGGGTGGTTAGTACCCAGTCTTGATAGGTGGGGGCTTTTCCTCAGTCTTGAAAGGGGGGTGGCTAGTACCTCGGTTTTGGGGTGGGGGGGTGGTTAGAAACCTCAGTCTTGATGGGTGGGGTTATACCTCATTTCTTGATAGGGGGGGGCTGTCCCCGGGCCCTTGATAGGTGGTTTGGCTAGTACCCGGTTGGGTTTGGGGGGTGGTTAGTACCTCAGTTTGAGGGGTGGTGGTTAGTCCTCAGCCCTTGATAGGTGGTGGCTAGTACCTCATTTGATAGGGGGGGTTTGAAACCTCAGTTTGTTAGGTGGTGGTTAGAAACCTCATTTTTAAATAGTGGGTGGTTAGTACCTCGTCTTGATAGGTGGTGGTTAGTACCCCCGGGGCTTGTTTGGGGTGGCTAGACCTCGGTCTTGATAGGGGGGTTAGTCCTCGGCCCTTGTTTAGGGGGGGCTAGACCTCAGCCTTGATAGGTGGGGGTTGGGACCTCAGTTTGATGGGGGGGTTTAAAGAAACCTCAGTCGGGATGGGTTTGGTGGCTAGTACCTTCGGTCTTGGTAGGGGGTTTGGTTAGTACCCATTTGATGGGTGGGGGTTTTAAAGAACCTCAGTTTTGATGGTGGGGGCATTTCCCCGGGGTATTGGGTTAGGGGGTGGTTAGTACCCAGTCTGAGGGGGGTGGTTATTTACCTCAGTCTTGATAGGGGGGTGGCTAGTACCTCGGTTTTGGGTAGGTGGGGGTTTAGATCAGTCTTGATGGGTGGTGGTTAGAAACCTCATTCTTGAAGGGGGGGGTTTAAAGGAACTTAGTTTTTTGTTTAGGTTGGGGTCAGAAACCTCAGCCCTTGTTGGGCCGGGGTTTTTACCCAGTTTTGATAGGTGGGGGTTTTATCCCTTTCATCTTGATGGGTGGTGGGGGTAACCTTAGTTTTGATGGGGTTTGGTTTGGTTAGAAATCAGTCTTGGTGGGAAAGGGGGGTTGTCCCTTTATTTTGGTGGGATGGGGTTTGTCCCTCAGCTTTTGGTGGGGGTTTAGCCCTTCATTTTTGGATAGGTGGTGGTTAGTCCCTCGTCTTGGTAGGTGGGGGTTTAGTCCCTTCATTTGATGGGGGCGGGGGTTAAAGTTCCTCAGTTTTGATGGGTGGGGTTAGTACCTCACCCGGGGTGGGGTTTGTGGTTATTTACCCCCCAGTCTTGGTGGGTGGTGGTTAGTCCCTAAGTCTTGTTTGGCGGTGGTCATTATCCCCGCCCTTGATGGGTTGGGGGGCTAGTACCTCAGTCTTGAAAGGGTGGTTTTTACCTCGGTTTGAAGGTGGGGGTTTTAGTACCTCAGTTGGATAGGTGGTGGTTTTTCCTTTCAGTCGGGGTAGGTGGGGGTTTTAAGTACCTAAGTTTTGATAGGTAAATTAGTACCTCAGTCTTGATAGGGATTAGACCTCAGTCTTGATAGGGGTTGTTGTACCTCAGTCTTGAAGGGGTTGATCAGTACCTCAGTTTTGATGGGTTTGGGGGTTTTTTACCCCCGTTTTGATAGGGGGGTGGTTAGAACCTCAGTCTTTATAGGGGGTGGTTAGTCCCTCAGTTTTGGTAGGTGGGGGTTTAGTACCTCAGTTTTGATAGGGGGTTTGATCAGTCCCTCAGTCTTAAAAAGGTGGGTGGTTGGGAACCTCAGTCTTATGGTTTGGTTTAGTCCCTCGGGTTTGATAGGGGGTGGTTATTCCCTCGTCTTGAAGGGGTTTTTCCCTCAGCCCTTAAATAGGCGGGGGGTTTACCCATTTGTTGGGGGGGTGTTTGGGACCTCAGTTTTGATAGGGGGTGGTTAGTACCTCATTTTGATGGGGCGGGGGTTTTGTACCCTGTCTTAAAATGGGGGGTATTTAAAACCTCAGTCTTGATGGGTGGGGGTCCGTCCCTCATCTTGATATTTGGGGTAGTACCTCGGGCCCTTGTTTGGGTTTTGGGGCATTTAACCCCCAGTCTTGATGGGTATCCCTTTGGGAAAACCTTTGAAGAGTTTCGAGAGTTCTCTGCTCCCCTAAAACCCGACCAGGGCCCCAGGGCCGTCTGGTGCTTCCCGGTTAACCAGGCTGTTTGGGGGCGGGAGGCCCGCTGCCCCCACATATCCATCACGGGGCTGGTTGATCTGGCACCTGGTGAAGAAAATTGCCCCTTTCTTTTTGAAATTTTCTAAAACTTTTTCCCCGGGCAGTGTATTGATATTTTTGGAAAGATGCTGAATATCGGGCCCCCGGGGTTTTTGATTAACATGTTCCCTTATTGTGCCCCCCGGGCCCCCCTTGCCCTCCGGGGTTTTTTTTACACTTCCTCCCATACCCTTCACTCCATATGTTGTTATGGCAGGGGTGCGTTTTTGGGCCCCGGGCCTCAGTTACTTTCCAGGGGGGGTGGTCAAAAACCTCAATTTTTAAAAAAGAAGGTGGCTAAACCTCAGTCTTGACAGATGGTAAACCCCCAAAGTTATTTTAAAAGGGGTGATAGATAGAATTTTTATTGACAGATCTTAAACATTTTTTTTTAGTTGTGAAAAACACAGTCTTTTTGCCCCCCAACACATGTTGTAGTGAACAACAGTTATTATTAATGACTCTCTCTCCTCCTTTTCTTCTCTCTTCTCTCTCTCAGGTGAGTCAGTTTAAGGGCCCGTCCCTCAACTCTCCCCACCTACCCTTCCTTACCTTTTCCATTACACAAAAGAACCCAGCTCCTGGCCCAGACTCTTAACACAAAAATTTCCCTACTTTTTCCTAAAATTCACGACCCAAAACTTCGTCATGTAAATTTTTCCCCAAAAATATAATATACATTTACCCCGTTGAAAACCCCCGTTCTTCGGCCCACCTAATTTTCTCATGGGGGACACAGGTACACACCCCAAAATTCTTAAATGAGGAACGTTCACTCCCCACCTTAATTGGCCCTTTTTTACATGTAATAAATACACTTGTTAATTTCGAAAAAGGGCATCAATCGTCTACCACTAGACTTCTTCGTCAATACAGAGGCAGCAGGTGTAGTGAAAGAAATGAACAGTCCTCAGCCTCGGTGATGTACCTTTCTTTAAGGTTGCCGGGCTAATTTTCTTTTTCTTCCCTGCTTTCCTCTGTGACAGCAGGCCCACATGTGGGGGTGAAGGTCATGTGGGAGTGAAGGGCATGGGGGTGAATTCGTGTGGGGGGTGGGGGGTCGTTGGGAGGGAAAGGGCGTTGGGGGTGAAGGTCATGTGGGAGTGAAGGTTTATTTGGGGGGTGAAGGTTGTGGGAGGGGAAGGGCGTGTGGGAGTGAAAGGGCATGTGGGGGTGAAGGTTTATGTTGGGGGTGAAGGTTTTGTGGGAGTGAGGGTCCCTTGGGTGAAGGTCCCTGTGGAGTGAAAGGGCTTGGGGGAGTGAAAGGCATGTGAGAGGAAGGTCTTGTGGGGGGGGAAAGGGCATTGGGGGGGGGAAGTTTGTGTGGGGGTGAAGGTCATGTGGGAGTGAAGGTTTATTGGGAGTTAAGGTTTGGTGGGGGTGAAGGTCGTTGGGGGTGAAAGGGCATGTGGGGGTGAAGGTCATGTGGGAGGAAGGCATGTGGAGTGAAGGTCATGGGGAGTTAAGGTCATGTGGGGGG
Organism: Cherax quadricarinatus; assembly: GCF_026875155.1. Lineage (NCBI taxonomy): Eukaryota > Metazoa > Arthropoda > Malacostraca > Decapoda > Parastacidae > Cherax > Cherax quadricarinatus. The sequence continues at coordinate 12,215,479 of NC_069413.1, read as the reverse complement.
TGAAGGGGCAAATTTGGGGGTAAGGTTTTGTGGGGGGGGTGAAATCAGGGGGGATTGAAAAAGGGCATGTTTGGGGGTGAAGGGATGTTTGGGAAAAAGGTCAGGGGAGAGTAAGGTCATGTGGGAGTGAAGTCATGTGGAAGTGAAGGTCGTGTGGGGGTGAAGGTCGTGGGGAAATGGGAATCGTTTGGGGGTGAAGTCTTTTGGGAGGAAAATCGTGTGGGGGTGAAGGTCATGTGGGGAGTGAAGATCATGTGGGATTTAAGGTCATGGGGAGTGAAGGTCTTTGGGGGGTGAAAGGGCTGTGGGAGTGAAGGGGCATGTGGGAGGAAGGTGTGTGGGAGTTTAAAGGGCGTGTTGGAAATGAAGGGGCGGTGGGAGTGAAGGTCGTTTGGGTGAAGGGCGTGTGGGAAATGAAGGTCCCTGTGGGAAATGAAAGGGCTTGGGAGTTGGGAAGGGCATGTGGGAGTAAGGTCCTGTGGGGGTGGGAAAGGGCGGGTGGGAAATGATGGTCGTGTGGGAGTGAAGGGTTTTGGGAGTGAGGCATTGGGGGTTTAAGGTGGGGTGGGGGGGGAAGGTCGGGGTGGAGTTTAAGGTCGGGTGGGAAATGAAGGGGCGTGTGGGGGTGAATGTGTGGGAGTGAAAGGGCATGTGGGAGTGAAGGGGTGTGGGGGTGAAGGGGAAAGTGGGGGTGGAAAGGGCATGTGGGGTGAAAAGGTCGTGTGGGGGTGAAGGGCGTGTGGGGGTGAAGGTCGGGGGGGGAAATGAAGGTCATTGGTGAAAAAACATTTGGGAGGGAAGGTCCCTGGGGGTGAAGGGCATGTGGGAGGGTAAAGGTCAAAGGGGGTAGAAGTCAGGTACAGGCCATTTAATGGATATGTGGGGATTTAAATTTTAGTGGGTTTTTTGGGGTATGTTGGGGAAAACCAAAAAACACATTGCCCCCAAATACCTGGAAACGATTGGGGAAAAAATCTGCCATTTAGGCGAAACGTTTTAAAAATAAGGAAACACGTCTTGCCCAAATTTTTTAAATTTCACGCTTTCCCCCCCCCTTTGGAGGGGGGTTGTCCTATGTTTTCAGAAATTTACCCGGGTAATTTGGGTCTTCCCTGGAAATGTTTCTGCCCGTCCCCCAAAAAAATAGGAAAACCCAAAAACATAAAGGGTGGAAAGCTGCAGCAGACACATGTTTAGCACCCGGGTAAACTCTATCCCAGGAAGGGAAAATGGTAAGATCAGGTTTGAGGGGAACCATCCTCGCCTGGAGTTAATGTATCCGTCCATTTAATCTTGAAAAGAATTTCGAATATGTGAAAATGGTTATAAGCTGTGACAGGTGAGGTGGAGTCGTAGACGGTGTCACCTTGGGCAAATCTGCAAGTTGGGGGTAGGTTTGATATGGTTAGGGACTGAAGAAATTTTCCCCTTCAAGATCCCAAAATATTGGGTGTCTGACAGGTAATGTAGATAAATGGTTCAGAAAACCCAAAATTGAAAGTTTGATAATGTGCAACTCTTTGGGGATCTTTTGAGAAACGGTTTTGCCACAAGGTGGGTTATCAGTTCCCCATTCAGAGAAAACAGGGGGGGATCACGAATTTTTTAAAATTTATCAAAAATTGCTTTGGGGAGTTTGAAAATGGGGGGGGGGTGAATATTTTTTCTTATGGGTTTTTGGGGTTTTTTAAAAAAAACTGCCTATATGGGGGAATTTTCCTACTGCAAATTTTCCTTTGTCTTATTTTCGTATGGTTTTTGGGGGTGCTTTATGGTGGTGGTGGGGGACGATTCATTAATCTAAGTGGAGGGGGTGATTTAAAGGGTTGTGTATTAGCGTTAAATGGGGTGGGAACTGTGGGAGGGGGTGGTTTTGGGGAAAATTACATAAGAGGGGGGTGGGAGGGGGGTGGGGTGGGGGAGGGTTTGCCTGGTGCCCTTTAAGGGTTTTTTTTTGTTTCTGTAAAAAATTTTTTCACCCGCAGCGCAGCAGCAAACAGCAGCACAAAAAGCAGCTGCTGGGGTGGTGGTGGTGGTGGTGCCCAGGGGGGGGGGAGAGAGAAGGGAGGGGAGGCAGGGGAAAAGTATTGATCACCACTTTCACCACTCACCACTACTAAACACACTCACCCAAACCCCTCTACACGCCAACAAATCCTTATACACGTGTACACAGTTGCCACAAAACAAAACAAAGGCAAAAACAAAACCCGTGGGATGTACAACAAATTTAGAGGGAAACCAGTTGTAAACAAGACTGATGGGGGGGAGCTTCCTTTACCAGACTAACGAGGGGGTTTTGTTGAAAAAAGGTATACAGCCACCGAACCCCCCCCGGTTTAAAGGGAATATTTTAGGTGGTCATGGTTATTGAAACCCCCTCAAATACAAATTTTTTCCCAAGGTTGACTGAAGAAAGCCTAGGGGTGAGTGGAAAATTCAGGTCCTTTCCAGTGAAGCTAACATCTGGGTTCTTTTTTTGTAGGGCGTTTCGCCGTCTAGTGGCTTTACGTACAAAGGCATAATGTGAAGAATGTAGAACACGTACAAAAGACGAAGTAATCATTCCCGTCTTGGAGTTGGTGAAGATCGTCGTAGTCTTGAAGGATCACGGGAGAGTCCCAGAGGTGGAAGAGAGGAGAGACTGCATGAAATTACGTTGAGAAAGGACAGATTACATCGTCTTTACATCACTGCTTTCGCTGCCTCCTCTGTATTCGACTGAGATTATGAACTAATTCATTCATGTTAAGTGCTAAATCTAGGAGAGTCATTCAGCGCTAGACATGGTGCAGGCTTGATCCTCCGTCTGCTGAGCGCAAGACAGACTTGCTTCCTGTTTGTTATAAATCTTTGTAATAAATAGTGACTAATTGGTTTAGAAAACGTTTCGATCATGAGACCTTGATCAAGGTCCCAAGACTGAATCGTTTTCTAATATGTCCTAGTGTTTACTCACGTGTCTGTTTGTACTCGCCTGTATGTTATATTCGACGGAAGAAGTCTGCTGTTTAGGCGAGAGGTTTCGGAATAAAGATACCTAACTGTGTCTTATCTGTCGGTGTTATATACCATTGTTATGCTCACACAATCAGACGCTGTTACGAATGATTAAGGTTGGATTTGAGAGGGAATGTGGAGGAATTATGTCCTAACACTAAGCGAGAGCAAGGGGTCAGAGACCCCTCTCTCTCTCAGCTAGACGCACGGCAGGACGGGATCATGAACCTTCTGTCCTTCTAGGATGGGGTAGATCGTATTTCCTGCAACGTAGCTTCGTTAAACCACACCATTAATCTCCCAATGTGGTCCTAACCAAGCAGATTTAAATTAAAGCTAGATTACATATTCATAGGATGTAATCAGGCGAATGTTTCAGAGAACCGACAAGTTGATAAATTAGACACATGTGCAGCTCTTGGGTATCTTTACTGAGGAAACGTTTAAGTCACATCTCCGCACATATGATGTATTCTTTTCAAGACTGATGGACTGATTATATCGACTTAAAACTGATTACCTCAAACTCCTCCTGTTCTTCAGCATTCTCCTTTGTATGGACTGATGAAGCCACTGTGTGGCGAAACGTTTTCTCAATAAAGATACCCAAGTGTTGCACATGTATCTAATATATCAGGATGTAACCAACTTGGCTGTGGGCATCGGGACTCTCACCTATCAAGGCCCACGATGTAATTCACACTCAGTTTGCCCTAGACCAGTTTAGTTTTGAAGAGTTTAGAGGAATGGACAGTAGGGAAGAGACTACATAGTAGGAACACTTCAGACTGGGGGGGGGGCCCCCAAGGTGGTGATCACAATGATGTACAATCCGCCACATAACAGCAGGAAGCCAAGACAAGAGTACAATGAGAACAATGTCGTTATCCAAAGACATCTTAAAATTACGTATAAATAGGCTCTTAGTATAATTAATTAGCTAATAAGGCTTATTGAATGTGAAACAGGTCAGAACGGGGAAATCATTCCCTGACTCAAACATGTAGTGATGACTGGCATCCCTACCTTTCAAACTTTACGTCAACATTTTTACCCAATATAAGGAAAGCGTGGATGATCCAAGACGTTGTCTCAGATGCAAGACCCTTGCATTTTCAGAGCGAGCCAGAAAAAACCCATCCCAACGCTGCATTATTGAAGAATTAAGACCTTATGCAACATATGGGAATCTTATTGAAGAACTTTCCCCCAACACAGTGGCTTCATCTCTTATACAAAGCGGGAAAAGGTAAAGGGGAGAGGATAGTTTGAGGTAATCATCCCTCACCCGGGAATTGAGTTTCAGTCTATCAATCTTGTAAAAAAGTCAGCACAGGCCGAACGGGTTATATACTGTAGTCATGGACGAAGCAGGAGGGGGGGCCCAAAGTGGTACCACCATATTTAAGTAGGTTTTCGCCCAAAGATTGCATAAGGGTCTCAGTTCTTCAATTTGTCGGTTTAAAAACCATTCATCAATCTGTAGACAGGCCATCAGGGGATCTTTATCAAAGAATTCTTCAAAAATTGTCCAATCTTTTGGGGGAAAAACCTACTTAAATTAGTGGGTGGTAACTATGACCCCGCCGCCCCCTCCTGCTTTTACCTCACCTGACTACAGTATATAAGCCGCTGTACACCCTGTGCTGTACTTTCACAAGATTGTGGACTGAACACACATCGACTCCGGGTGAGGGACGATTACCTCAAACTTTCCTCTCCTTTATTTCCTTTCCCGCTTTGATAAAATGTGAAGCCCCTGTTGGCGAAACGTTTTTTCAGTAAAGATTCCCATATGTTGCCAAAGTGGGGGTTTTTTCCCCTTTTTCGGTTTTTAAAAATTCATTTCTACTATTATTCACACCCCAGGTCTCATCACCTACCCTACCACTTTAATACTGTTTCTTTTTACTCCTGAGTCTTTCTGGTGACTCAAAAAGGGGCAACATTGGGTTAAAGTCCATACCAGGACATCCCGCCCTGCACCACTTAACCAAACGCTGAACCCCACTAAGGGGGTCGACGACGATTGTAGCTAACTCTACACCATTGTGCTACTGTACCCTTTTTATAGTGCTGCACTGTATGGGGCGTAAACAGTATACCTTGACACAAATCCACCGTACCCCTTTTCCCAAATGGGTGCCTTTGTCAAAACCCCCCTGTAACAACACACTTTCACAATCTCATGGGGCCTTTCATAGTGCTGCGACGTCATAGTGCTGTAAACATACTACACTTTCACAAGTCTCACCGTGCCCTTGTCAAGTGCCCCCCTTCATATGGGGTAAACATAATACTGACACAAGACTCACCGCGCCCTTTCATTTGCTGCCCCTTTTCAAAGGCTTAAAAATACTACACTGACACAAAACTAAACCCCGCCCTTGTCATAGTGCTGTAAACAGTAATACACTTGACCAAGACCACCGCGCCCCTTTTCATAGTGCTGTAAACGTTTACACTTGACACAAGACCCCGTGCCCTTGTCATGTGCGTAAACAGTATACCTTTACACAAGATCACCCTGCCCTTGTCATAGTGCTGTAAACAACTACATTTGTAAAAAAAAGGGGACAAAGGGAACAAATGTAACATTTATTGTGGCAACGTTTTGCCTCCGGGGCTTTGTCAAACCGTTTTAAAAAAATCAGGACACAGAGGGATAATAGGGTCAGATGAGGGGAAAACTAGTGGTAGTACATTAAAATGGTATAAAATACCGACAGGTTGTCAGGTAAGACACATATGCAACAGTTAGGTATCTTTATTTCGAAACGTTTCGCCTACACAGTAGGCTTCTTCAGTCGAGTACAGAAAAGTTGATAGAAGCAGAAGAGACTTGAAGACGATGTAATCAGTCCATCACCCTTAAAGTTTTGAGGTGGTCAGTCCCTCAGTCTGGAGAAGAGCATTGTTCCATAGTCTGAAACAATATGTAGTTGAAGTGACAGGATGGAGCCTTATATACGATTTGAGAGGGACCTAACCTCCCAACATCTACGTTCTACTAGTGACCTACGTCTCACCACCTGGCGCTATATACGGCTCCATCCTGTCACTTCAACTACATATTGTTTCAGACTATGGAACAATGCTCTTCTCCAGACTGAGGGACTGACCACCTCAAAACTTTAAGGGTGATGGACTGATTACATCGTCTTCAAGTCTCTTCTGCTTCTATCAACTTTTCTGTACTCGACTGAAGAAGCCTACTGTGTAGGCGAAACGTTTCGAAATAAAGATACCTAACTGTTGCATATGTGTCTTACCTAACAACACTAGTGGTAGTAGTAGTAGTAGTAGTAGTAGTAGTAGTAGTAGTAGTAGTAGTAGCGATATAAGTAGTAGTAGTAGTAATACAATATGTTAGAACAATTAACTTGCACATGAGTGAAAGGATATAAGAGCTATTCACTTGACACAGGAATCACCGTGCCCTTGTCATAGTGCTATTCCCGTCGTAGTTCTGTCAACAGTACTACACTTGACACAAGACTCACCGTGTTCTGCCATAGGGCTATAAACAGTACTCCACTTGTACCAACTCTGACATTCCCTCCGAAGCCACTGCCGGGTCACCACATGGAGAAGACCGGTGCCAGGACCCGTCGGGTAAACCTACATCACCATAGACATGCTCTCTCTGTATTCGACTGAAGAAGCCTACTGTGTAGGCGAAACGTTTCGGAATAAAGTTGTCTAACTGTTGCATATGTGTCTTACCTAACAACCTGTCGGTATTGTATACCATTTTGATGTTCACATGCTCTCTCTATTAAGACTGAAGAAGCCAGTCATGGCGAAGCGTGTCCTGTAATAAATGTCCTAACCTGTACATAAGTGATCTTGTCGGTATCACTAGACCATTATTCAATAATTACTCAATTCTTGACTACTGTTGCTGACTAGTATACTTGCTGAGGTACTAGATACTTTGATCAGTGTACTTGATACAGCTCAGGATATTTATTAAGAAATCGTTTCGCCACAAATGGAGTGACGAAACGTTTCCGTTTATAATTGTATTGATCTGCACACAAGTGCAGGTTGTACACCGAGAACACTCCCAACCACCGGAGAGTGTCTTCTGTGTGTTAATAATATCTGTACAAACATGGGATACAGTACCCACAAGATGAACAACTACACACATGTGCAACATCTGGGTATCTTTTGTAGATGTTTCGCCATTCAGTGGCTTTATCAGTACACATCTAAGTACATAATAGGTAGATTGTACAACTGTAGAGTTGTGTATGTACTTCTACAGTCTACCCTTTATGTCCTTCAGTTTTTATTGATAAAGCCACTACATGGCGAAACGTCTAAAAAAGATACCCAGATGTATGTGTGTGTGTGTGTGTGTGTGTGTGTGTGTGTGTGTGTGTGTGTGTGTGTGTGTGTGTGTGTGTGTGTGTGTGTGTGTGATATAATTGGTTCAGAAAACCCACAAGTTAAAGAGTAAGACACTGGCGCAATATTTGTGAATCTTGACTCACAAAATCGTGGTGACACGAGTGTAAACAAAGCAGACCACGGGTCAGTCGTGTCACTGTAATTTCGTGAGTCATGATGACGCCTTTGAGGGGACTTGAGCTAGAGTTCGCCACGGCCACGTTGGCGGGAGATTGGTCTGTAAAAACTTGCATTTGTGGTCACAGTGGTGGCCCATGCTAACCTTCCTTTGGTGTATATATATATCTAGTTGGATGAATCTTATTGTAGCCAGCTGGCACAGTGGTTAACGCGTCGGTCTGGAGTTTTAAGACTCTCTGACCTCGGGTTCAAGCCCCACTCGTGGTATGGTTTATTTGGGAATCTTTATCGAGGAAACATTTCGCCACATAGTGGCTTCTTCAGTCCAATACAGTGGAAAATGAAGAGGAGTTTATGGTAATCAGTCCCTCAGTCTGGAGTCGATGTGTTCAGTCCATCAGTTTTGAGAAAAGTACTTTTCTTAAGGGACTGATTACCTCAAACTCCATCTTATCTTTCACAGTATTGGACTGAAGAAGCCATTGGCTGGCGAAACGTTTCCACAATAAAGGTTCCCAAATGCTGCACAAGTGTCTCACTGTCAGTCTTGTATTTACCTGCCAGTATCGCCTACACAATAACCTTCTTCAGACTATGGAACATTCTCTTCTCCAGACTGAGGGACTGACCACCTCAAAACTTCAAGGGTGATGGACTGATTACATCGTCTTCAAGTCTCTTCTGCTTCTATCAACTTTTCTGTACTCGACTGAAGCAACCTACTGTTTAGGCGAAACGTTTCGGAATAAAGATATCTAACTGTTGAATATGTGTCTTATCAACCTGTTGGTGCTGTATACCATTTTCACACATACTCCTGTCTTTACAACCCGCCCTCTTAACAGACAGGATATCACTGTTGCTGTAACAGTCAAACGGGTCACTGTTTAGCGAGTCTTAAACAGTAATGTGAAATTTGTGTGTTATGGTGCGCAGCATAGAGTACACAATACATCACACTCGACACAATAGTGTGGTCGACTACACTTTCCAAGGTCTGGGGTCTTTGTTTCCCCGGTCTTGCTTGGCCGAACTCTTTATTAAGTCATGCTAGCGTCCTCCAGCGTGAAGTTATGGACGTAATAAGCTCGGCCTTGAAGGACGGTTTCCCTGGCATACTTCACACTAGTTGCCACCCTGACACACGGACACACACGGACACACTCATATACACTCGTTCACACACGTATATACATACGTACTGCCCATTTTTATTTCAAGAAACCAACCCCCAGCTTTTATTTTAGAAAATGCACGAAAGTTGGGGGAACTATGTTAAAATGAGAAATGGTCTGGTGGTACCGACAAGGTGTGGAACAAGACAGTTATGTCCAGGACACTTATTAGATGGAAATCTTTCGCCACGAGTGACTTCTTCAGTCATTCGTGGCGAAACGTTTCCTCTAATGTCCTGAAGTGTATACAAGTGACTTAAGAAATCGTAATGACACGATTGCAAATAAACCATACCCCCGGCCGGGATTGAACCCGCGGTCATAGAGTCTCAAAACTCCAGCCCGTCGCGTTAGCCACTAGACCAGCTAGCTGGTGGCTAGCTGGTCTAGTGGCTAACGCGACGGGCTGGAGTTTTGAGACTCTATGACCGCGGGTTCAATCCCGGCCGGGGGTATGGTTTGTGTATAAGTGGCTTTTTCACATAATGAAAGGAGAAGAATTAAACAAAATTCTGAAGCCGACCTACTGGTTCAACTCATACCCACTAACTTATACCCACTCACTCATACCCACCCACTCATACCCACCCACTCATACCTGTCAGCATAGTTGCTGATCCCCTGTATATGTATATGTGATACTCAGATAACATATACATATACAGGGGATCAGCAACTATGCTGACAATACTCACTCATACCCACTCACTCATACACACTCATACTCACTCACACCCACTCGTGTACCCGTCCAACTTATATTTAAAGCTATGCAAATTTCTTGCCTTAATAACGCTACTTGGGAGGTTGTTCACGTCTGCTATACGGACAAGATGAAGAATTAGACACATGTACAACATCTGGGTATATTTATTATAGACGTTTCAGTGACTGTCAATACAAGGACATAATGGGAAGACTTTAGAACTATATTCAAAAGATGAGGTAATCAGTCTTTGGAGTTGGCGAAGAGCACCTTAGTTTTGAAGACTTGAAAGATACCCACATGTTGCACATGTCTAATTCTTCACCTGGGAGCTGTTTGTACCACTGTTCCATCTGGCTCAGAGTCACAGATGTTAAGAGCACTTACGCCACTACACAACACCGAGAAATATCATGTATATTTGACAATATTCAAGGTGTAAACAACGAGGAACCACAGAATATCGTGTAGTAGTCTCCTCACTGAGCCAGATGCGGTGTTTGCTGCTTTTACGAGAAACGCGTAAACGGCTTGATAAAGCTCCTGGGGAGCGAAACGTTGACACAAAATGTCACATTAGTTGCACTTGTGTCCTTGAACCTAACGTGTAAAAGATTATTGTGGTTGGTAAGACAAATGTGCAGCAGTTACGTATCTTTATTCCGAAACGTTTCGCCTGCACAGTAGGCTTCTTCAGTCGAGTACAGCACAAAGATTATTGTGTTAGGTAAAAGGATAAGTCTGTTGAGTATACCTGGTAAAGTGTATGGTAGAGTTATTATTGAAAGAATTAAGAGTAAGACGGAGAATAGGATAGCAGATGAACAAGGAGGCTTTAGAAAAGGTAGGGGGTGTGTGGACCAGGTGTTTACAGTGAAACATATAAGTGAACAGTATTTAGATAAGGCTAAAGAGGTCTTTGTGGCATTTATGGATTTGGAAAAGGCGTATGACAGGGTGGATAGGGGGGCAATGTGGCAGATGTTGCAGGTGTATGGTGTGGGAGGTAGGTTACTGAAAGCAGTGAAGAGTTTTTACGAGGATAGTGAGGCTCAAGTTAGAGTATGTAGGAAAGAGGGAAATTATTTCCCAGTAAAAGTAGGCCTTAGACAAGGATGTGTGATGTCACCGTGGTTGTTTAATATATTTATAGATGGGGTTGTAAGAGAAGTAAATGCGAGGGTCTTGGCAAGAGGCGTGGAGTTGAAAGATAATCACACATAAAGTGGGAGTTGTCACAGTTGTTCTTTGCTGATGACACTGTGCTCTTGGGAGATTCTGAAGAGAAGCTGCAGAGATCGGTGGATGAATTTGGTAGGGTGTGCAAAAGAAGAAAATTAAAAGTGAATACAGGAAAGAGTAAGGTAATGAGGATAACAAAAAGATTAGGTGATGAAAGATTGGATATCAGATTGGAGGGAGAGAGTATGGAGGAGGTGAATGTATTCAGATATTTGGGAGTGGACGTGTCAGCGGATGGGTCTATGAAAGATGAGGTGAATCATAGTATTGATGAGGGGAAAAGAGTGAGTGGTGCACTTAGGAGTCTGTGGAGACAAAGAACTTTGTCCTTGGAGGCAAAGAGGGGAATGTATGAGAGTATAGTTTTACCAACGCTCTTATATGGGTGTGAAGCATGGGTGATGAATGTTGCAGCGAGGAGAAGGCTGGAGGCAGTGGAGATGTCATGTCTGAGGGCAATGTGTGGTGTGAATATAATGCAGAGAATTCGTAGTTTGGAAGTTAGGAGAGGTGCGGGATTACCAAAACTGTTGTCCAGAGGGCTGAGGAAGGGTTGTTGAGGTGGTTCGGACATGTAGAGAGAATGGAGCGAAACAGAGTGACTTCAAGAGTGTATCAGTCTGTAGTGGAAGGAAGGCGGGGTAGGGGGTCGGCCTAGGAAAGGTTGGAGGGAGGGGGTAAAGGAGGTTTTGTGTGCGAGGGGCTTGGACTTCCAGCAGGCATGCGTGAGCGTGTTTGATAGGAGTGAATGGAGACGAATGGTTTTTTAATACTTGACGTGCTGTTGGAGTGTGAGCAAAGTAACATTTATGAAGGGATTCAGGGAAACCGGCAGGCCGGACTTGAGTCCTGGAGATGGGAAGTACAGTGCCTGCACTCTGAAGGAGGGGTGTTAATGTTGCAGTTTAAAAACTGTAGTGTAAAGCACCCTTCTGGCAAGACAGTGATGGAGTGAATGATGGTGAAAGTTTTTCCTTTTCGGGGCACCCTGCCTTGGTGGGAATCGGCCAGTGTGATAAAAAAAAAATAAAAGGACACATGTGTGACTAATGCGACATTTTATTGTGGCAACGTTTCGCTTTCCAGTAAGTTTATGGAGCAACTTACAATGTGAAGAAACTGATGTTGTAGTGGCCAGGCTTAGTCTTGGCTACAGTATTTGTGGCATTATACACAGATAACCCGCACGTAAAAGAGAGAAGCTTACGACGACGTTTCGGTCCGACTTGGACCATTTACAAAGTCACACTGTGACTTTGTAAATGGTCCAATGGTATTATGCCTTTTTTTGTTAGTTAATTATTCGTGGCAATTTGGGAGACACACAGATGATGATCAAACCAAATGCAAATTATGTGGCCAGGCCTATGGTCACTGTCTTGAACACTATGTGCTTAATTGTCCACTTATTGAGGAATACAGAGACAGACAGTATAATAACCTATGTGACATGTCAAGATATCTTATTAATGAAAATAAGATACCAGATATACTAAGCAAATTTCCTAAATTTGCTTGTAACAGATAAGTGAACTATTGATATAAATCCAAATGTACTCCTGTTAACCCTTTTGGGGCCTAGTTCCTAGGCCTTTTGTGTATCCATATGCTCTTGCGCTACCGTCCACAGGATGGATATGACCTGCACAATAAACTAGCCACTTCAGGGGTAATATCTAAAAAAATCTAATCTCCAGGAGCTTTATCAAGCCGTGGCGAAACTTTGCCACGATAAAAACGTCACATTAGTTGTACTTGTGTCCTTTTACTTTACATATTGTCAGTAATTCTGCCAACATTGTTACAAAATATTATTGTGACAATGATGTGTGGTTTCCCGGGTACAGTCTGCTTAGATGGGACAGGAAAGACAGGTTAGGTAAGGTTCGTCAGGAAACAGGACAAGTGTTTCCTGACGCGGGTCAGGATGACCCGCCGTTAGAGCTTTTGGTCATATGACCGAGGCCTTCCACTGGCTTACCGGCCCACCCCTTTAAAAATTATGGTCAATAGTTATAACTAGGGACGGGACGAGGCTACCGCGGGTTCAAGCCCCGCCCGTGGTATGGTTTGTTTGCAATCGTGTCTTTACAATTTCGCAAGTCATGGTATAAATCTTGGTGATAGATACCGACAAATTAGTTTAGGAAAACACGTAAGCAAACACTAGGATATTAGAAAACGTTTCGGTCCTGGGACCTTGATCAAGGCCCCAGGACCAAAACATTTTCTTATAAATATGTCGTAGTATTTGCTCACGTGTCTTTCCAAACCAGTCTTGAAAATCTTTGAAATCCGGCCCCAAATATCTTGTCTCTTGGCGATTTCAGTTTACGACATGTAGAATGGACGTATCAGCCTCTAATAGCAGGAAAAACTCCCAAGACCTTATGCCGGCAAATAGTGGAATTAACCAGACTAGAAAATACCCTTGATATTATTTTAACAATGAGAATCTGGTACGGGACAAAGTGTGTCAAGAACATCTAATTCAGACTACAACTTCAGTTTCTACGCTGAGGGTCCGTGATCGATTCCCGGCACGGGCGAGGGGCTGAGTATGTTTCCCTGTTTACATGGTAGTAGGTACCTGGGTGATAGTTGCCTTACACCTGCTGCTTCCTGGCAGTATGTACCTGGGTGTTAGTCACCGTTCATCTGCTGCCCCTGTTCACTTAGCAGTAAGTAGGTACCTGGGTGTTAGCCGAGTGGTGTGGGTCGCATCCTGGAGAACAAAATTAACCTCAGTTGAGATAAATGCTCGGCATAACCAGGGGCTTTCACTATAGTGCACTATGTCATAGATGTCAGCTATGGTCTGTACAAGTTGCATCATGTGCTCGTAGAAATAAAGATTATTATTATTATTATTATTATTATTATTATTATTATTATATGTGATTGATATCAGTTATAGTCTGTGTAAGTTCTATCATGTATTTGTAGGAATAAAGATTATTATTATTATTCAATAAAGATTCCCATATGTTGCATAAGTGTCTCAATTCATTATTATTATCACTAGCCATCAACAACAAGATGGAGCCAGACACCAGGATGCGTCCAACAAATTCAGTTTCATCAATAGGAACATTAACTGGGATTAAATAAATCATGACCTTGGTGAAATATACTGGGAAGAAAATATGGTTTGAATCAGTATCCGGAGAGGATGTGTTTACTGGTGCTGGAAGTTCGTCACACACAGCACTGAGGAACAAGCAACGAAGACAATACAGTGACTCGAACAATACACAAATAACCTGCACATACAAGCTTATGACGACTTGGACCATTAAGTAGCCACACACTAACACACGAAGGTAAGGAAGCTAGTATATATACGAGATGAAAAGATATAAGTTAGAGGGAGAAAGAGAGGCGCTTCCTCTAAAGAGGAAGACGAGGAATTACAGAACTTCTCAGTGGCTATAGACTTTCTGAAGAACGACAAGAAACACTAGCGACGGAAATGAAAAATATTGAGATCAAAGTGCGTCATACAAGACCTAGAAAAATTCTAAGTACCTTTTCTAGTATGCAAAATCCAGAGCCAAAACCACATGCCGTATCTGCCCCTTCAATGAGATGGAACCTACACTGAGTACAACAAGGAAATGAGTGAAATACTGAAGTTGTAATATAACTCTGTGTTTAGTAAGCCATTGATGAATTAGAAACATGTACAATATCTGGATATTTTTTATTTGTAGACGTTTCGCCATCCAGTGACTATCAATACAGGGACATAATGTGAAGACTTTATAACTATGTACCCAAGATAATGTAATCAGTCCCTCAGCCTTGGAGATGGTGAAGATCAAAGTGGTCTTCAAGACTACGGTGATCTTCAACTCCAAGGCTGAGGGACTGACCACCTCGAATACTTTTTCTTCAAGATTGATGGACTGATTACATCTTCATTAAACTACTACACCTGCTGCCTTTGTATCTGACTGAAGAAGCCTACTGTGTAGGCGAAACGTTTCGACAATAAAGATACCCAACTGTTGCACATGTGTCTTAATCCTCAAAAGGAATAGCACCACGGGAGTCTGTATTGTTGACAGTGCGCACATCCTGGCTGTCAGTACTGGAACTAGTGGTGACAGCGGAGGTTCTGAAGTTGACACTGATGTTGCTAGGACTGTTACTGGTGCTGGCCACCCTGGTGGTTCCAGGGTTTGTGTAGAACTGTAGATGATCGTTAGTGAAGCTGGTGGCAATACCGTTGGTGCTGTCAGTGTTGGTTCTGGGTCTAGTACCGGTGGTGCTGTCAGTGTTGGCTCTGTCTGGTAACGATGGTGCTGTCAGTGTTGGTCCTGTATCTAGTACCGGTGGTGCTGTCAGTGTTGGTTCTGTGTCTGGCACCGGTGGTGCTGTCAGTGTTGGTCCTGTATCTAGTACCGGTGGTGCTGTCAGTGTTGGCTCTGTCTGGTACCGGTGGTGCTGTCAGTGTTGGTCCTGTATCTAGTACCGGTGGTGCTGTCAGTGTTGGTTCTGTGTCTGGCACCGGTGGTGCTGTCAGTGTTGGTCCTGTATCTAGTACCGGTGGTGCTGTCAGTGTTGGCTCTGTCTGGTACCTGTGGTGCTGTCAGTGTTGGTTCTGTGTCTGGCACCGGTGGTGCTGTCAGTGTTGGTCCTGTATCTAGTACCGGTGGTGCTGTCAGTGTTGGCTCTGTCTGGTACCGGTGGTGCTGTCAGTGTTGGTCCTGTATCTAGTACCGGTGGTGCTGTCAGTGTTGGTCCTGTATCTAGTACCGGTGGTGCTGTCAGTGTTGGTTCTGTGTCTGGCACCGGTGGTGCTGTCAGTGTTGGTCCTGTATCTAGTACCGGTGGTGCTGTCAGTGTTGGTTCTGTGTCTGGCACCGGTGGTGCTGTCAGTGTTGGTCCTGTATCTAGTACCGGTGGTGCTGTCAGTGTTGGTTCTGTGTCTGGCACCGGTGGTGCTGTCAGTGTTGGTCCTGTATCTAGTACCGGTGGTGCTGTCAGTGTTGGTTCTGTGTCTGGCACCGGTGGTGCTGTCAGTGTTGGTCCTGTATCTAGTACCGGTGGTGCTGCTGTCACTGTTGGTTCTGGTTCTACTACAGATCCATACACTACACCAGCCAGGAACTCGTAGCTCTGAAACCCGCCAGTGAAATCCTATAACCTGCAGATTCTACTCTTGTGGCATCTGTGAATTCCTTCCCATAGACACTAGAAAGTAGACTTACATATACAGGGTGACCCAAAAGTCTAGACACATAGGCGAAATTGCATTTTTGTAATGATTATACAGTAATTTTAATGAATAACATCTTCAACATGTCGACCATTAGCGATGCAAGATTCAACGAGCGTTGCGAGACTCACTTCAACACGGTGGAGTAACTCCGGTAACTGAGGGGTAAAACAAATTAATAATATTTCCTATGTGTTCAGACTTTGGGTCACCCTGTATGAATACTTTTGTTAGTGGGTTTGGGTTTGAAAAGGACCTGCCTATTGAGGGCCAGTAGGCCTGCTGCAGTGTTTCTCTTTTTTTTTTACGTTCTTAAAGACACACGCGGCTTTAGATCCACCAAGTTCCTTTGAAGACTGTGTTGTAGTCTGAACTTTACAGACCACCACGAGAAGATTTTTTGCGGCATATACGGCCTCGTATGAGCCAGAATCATCTGAAAAACAAACATTTTTTTAAGTACCAGGAAGCAGGACAGATTGGCAAGAAATGTTAGCAATGTATCACCACAACGGTTAGGGTAGGTCAAGTTTGTCAGGAAACAGGACAAGTGTTTCCTGACGCGGGTGTTAGTCATATGATGACCCGGAGAACCAGTTCGGACTTATGGTGGAGAGGAATTAACGAGTGGCTGGTCCACCACAGCCACATGTACTAAGTTCAACCAATGAGCCTCCTGCACAACAAGCACTGTACTTCCCACGTACAGGACTGTAACATCCTCACTCATCCTTCAGAGTGCAGGCACTGTACTTCCCACGTATAGGACTGTAACATCCTCACTCATCCTTCAGAGTGCAGGCACTGTACTTCCCACGTACAGGACTGTAACATCCTCACTCATCCTTCAGAGTGCAGGCACTGTACTTCCCACGTATAGGACTGTAACATCCTCACTCATCCTTCAGAGTGCAGGCACTGTACTTCCCACGTACAGGACTGTAACATCCTCACTCATCCTTCAGAGTGCAGGCACTGTACTTCCCACGTACAGGACTGTAACATCCTCACTCATCCTTCAGAGTGCAGGCACTGTACTTCCCACGTACAGGACTGTAACATCCTCACTCATCCTTCAGAGTGCAGGCACTGTACTTCCCACGTACAGGACTGTAACATCCTCACTCATCCTTCAGAGTGCAGGCACTGTACTTCCCACGTACAGGACTGTAACATCCTCACTCATCCTTCAGAGTGCAGGCACTGTACTTCCCACGTACAGGACTGTAACATCCTCACTCATCCTTCAGAGTGCAGGCACTGTACTTCCCACGTACAGGACTGTAACATCCTCACTCATCCTTCAGAGTGCAGGCACTGTACTTCCCACGTACAGGACTGTAACATCCTCACTCATCCTTCAGAGTGCAGGCACTGTACTTCCCACGTACAGGACTGTAACATCCTCACTCATCCTTCAGAGTGCAGGCACTGTACTTCCCACGTACAGGACTGTAACATCCTCACTCATCCTTCAGAGTGCAGGCACTGTACTTCCCACGTACAGGACTGTAACATCCTCACTCATCCTTCAGAGTGCAGGCACTGTACTTCCCACGTACAGGACTGTAACATCCTCACTCATCCTTCAGAGTGCAGGCACTGTACTTCCCACGTACAGGACTGTAACATCCTCACTCATCCTTCAGAGTGAGGCACTGTACTTCCCACGTACAGGACTGTAACATCCTCACTCATCCTTCAGAGTGTAGGCACTGTACTTCCCACGTACAGGACTGTAACATCCTCACTCATCCTTCAGAGTGCAGGCACTGTACTTCCCACGTACAGGACTGTAACATCCTCACTCATCCTTCAGAGTGCAGGCACTGTACTTCCCACGTACAGGACTGTAACATCCTCACTCATCCTTCAGAGTGCAGGCACTGTACTTCCCACGTACAGGACTGTAACATCCTCACTCATCCTTCAGAGTGCAGGCACTGTACTTCCCACGTACAGGACTGTAACATCCTCACTCATCCTTCAGAGTGCAGGCACTGTACTTCCCACGTACAGGACTGTAACATCCTCACTCATCCTTCAGAGTGCAGGCACTGTACTTCCCACGTACAGGACTGTAACATCCTCACTCATCCTTCAGAGTGCAGGCACTGTACTTCCCACGTACAGGACTGTAACATCCTCACTCATCCTTCAGAGTGCAGGCACTGTACTTCCCACGTACAGGACTGTAACATCCTCACTCATCCTTCAGAGTGCAGGCACTGTACTTCCCACGTACAGGACTGTAACATCCTCACTCATCCTTCAGAGTGCAGGCACTGTACTTCCCACGTACAGGACTGTAACATCCTCACTCATCCTTCAGAGTGTAGGCACTGTACTTCCCACGTACAGGACTGTAACATCCTCACTCATCCTTCAGAGTGTAGGCACTGTACTTCCCACCTACAGGACTGTAACATCCTCACTCATCCTTCAGAGTGCAGGCACTGTACTTCCCACGTACAGGACTGTAACATCCTCACTCATCCTTCAGAGTGTAGGCACTGTACTTCCCACCTACAGGACTGTAACATCCTCACTCATCCTTCAGGGTGCAGGCACTGTACTTCCTACCTACAGGACTGTAACATCCTCACTCATCCTTCAGAGTGCAGGCACTGTACTTCCCACCTACAGGACTGTAACATCCTCACTCATCCTTCAGAGTGTAGGCACTGTACTTCCCACCTCCAAGACTGTAACATCCTCACTCATCCTTCAGAGTGCAGGCACTGTACTTCCCACTTCCAGGACTGTAACATCCTCACTCATCCTTCAGAGTGCAGGCACTGTACTTCCCACCTCCAGGACTGTAACATCCAGTGTGTCACATTTTGTGTAAGTGTACACGGTGTCAACTGAAGGAGAACAGTTCAGTGCCGTTTATTCCGTGGTGCAGGCACGTTGACCACGACATTGGCGACGACATTTGATCGAGCGGATAATTCGGTTAGGTTTGTTTATTTTATGTTTGTCTTTAAGAAATATTGTGATGAATGCCAGTTCGGCCATATGTGCTTTCTGATAAGTGTCAGTTCGGTCAGACATCCGTGGTGTTGTGGCGGAGTCCAGCGCAGTGTTGCTAACATTCTGAGCCTTTCACCTCAACTATTGTTTTGATAATGAAATGTGGATTTTTGGGTATAACCTGTTTAGACGTGACTGGAAAAACAGGCATCAAGGGCAACTTGAAGATTAAGACGCAGGTGCACCAGATGAATATTTTTACTGGTGAAACGTTTCACCTACACAGTAGGCTTCTTCAGTCAAATACAAAGGCAGAAGTAGTAATAATATGAGGATGATGTAATCAGTCCATCAGTCCATCAACCTTAAAGAGAAAGTATTTGAGGTGGTCAGTTCCTCAGCCTGAAGAGGGTTCAGCTCCATGGTCTGGAATGATGTCGTTCCAGACCATGGAACAGAGATCTTTTCCAGGCTGAGGAACTGACTACCTCAAATACTTTCTCTCTAAGGTTGATGGACTGATTACATCATCTTCATATTGTTACTACTTCTGCCTTTGTATTTGACTGAAGAGGCCTACTGTGTAGGTGAAACGTTTCACCAATAAAGATATCCAACTAATGCATTTGTTTATTGTGGAGCCTCACTCTTCACATGTACCCATTCCCAGACTCTTGAGTCATTCTAGTGCCTTTCCTGTTATTACTGCCTGCTCCTCCAGCTTTTGTACCAGTCTCGCGTGTGGTACTGTGTGACTTTGTAAATGGTCCAAGTCGGACCGAAACGTTGTCGTAAGCTCCTCGTATGTGCGAGTGATTTGTGTACGATTATCTACTTCTCTCTCCTGCCTTACGTTGGTCACCTTGTCGTAGAACTACAGTAGGTTTGTGACACTGGATTTAACATCTCTAAAGCCATGCTGATTGTCATGTATGAACCCATTCCTTTCTAGGTGCTCCTCACTCTTTGGTTACTCTCCATAAAATTGCATACTATGCATGTCAGTAACACTAATCTGTGGTTTAACGTTACTTGTCTGTCTCCTTTCATAAAAATTGGGACTACATTTGCTTTTCCACACCTCCGGCAGTTTCCCTGTGTCAACTGACTTGAAGATTGTTGCTAGCGGCACACACACTACCTCTCGTCTCTCAGTACCTCTGGTGTCTCAGGACCCGTGGCCAGATGTCTGGGCCCACCACCTTTGAAGTATCTGGCTCACACAATAATTTCCTCACTTTTGATGTATGTATTGTGTCTAGCACTCTTTGGTGCGTTCTACCTTTTTGGCTCTCTTGGTATCATCCCTGTCTCCTGTGAGAATACCTCCTTAAATTTCCCGCTGAGCTCCTCACAGGCTTCCTGGTTATTCCTTGCGAGCTCCCCTCCTCCTGCCTGATTACCTGGTCCTTTACTGTTGTCTTCCTCCTGATGTTGTTGTATAACAACTTCAGTCACATTTAGTTTTTGATGATTCAGTATGTCATTCTTGAATTATTGTTGAGTATCTCTTCTTATCCACACAAATTCGCTTCTGAGTCTTCCAGTCATTTCCTTGATTTCCCGCATTCTTAGCCTTCTGCATTTCTTCCAGACTCCATTATTCTTAGCTTTACCCTCTCTCCACCTCTGGGCGAACCATGGACTCTATTCTTGCTATTTTTTTTTTCCTCCTTGGTATGAATTTCTCCTCTGCTTCCCTGTACTTTTCAGCTACATACTCCAGGATCTCATTCACTGTCTTCTCTTCTGCGCCTCATGCAGGAATTGCCTCGTGTGTGCCTGTGGTTGTGTAACCGTATCCTGGATTGTCTGCCACTCTTGCAGGATCTTAACCACCACCACCATGTATTGATAGCCACCAAGCCACACTCACGCATTAACCTTAGCATTACACACCCAAAAGAGCAATGCGTCAGCTCACAAAAATGATACAATTAAACGTGTGTGTAATTTACCTGTGGTAGCCCCTAGCAGTTAGTGACCTGCTCCCTCACAACACCCAGTTCCTAGCTGACTCGCAGTTTGTTTATATACTAAAGGCTGTATCTCTCTTGATTAATATAAATCATAGCATCGTATGTTTTGAAGACGATACCAAAACTGAGGACACTGTTAATCTCCATGTGAATATAAACCAAGTCTTCCAGTGGGTCGTAGAAAATAGTGATGTTCAGTGAGGACAAATTTCAGTTACTCCGTTATGGAAAACTTGAAGTAAAATCTATAACGGAGTATAAAACAAATTCTAACAAAACAATAGAGTGAAACACTAATGTGAAGGACTTGGAGTGATAATGTCAAAGAACGTCACCTTCAAAGATCACAACAGTGTCATTATTACAACCGCATTAAAATGAAAGGCTGGATAACAAGAACCGTCAAAACAAGGGATGGATAACTAGAACCTTCAAAAAACAATGGATGGATAACAAGAACCTTCAGAACAAGGGATGCCAAGTCAATGATGATCCTCTTTAAGTCACGTGTTCTCTCTAGGCTGGAATATTACTGCACACTAGCCACCTCTTTCAAGGCAGGTGTAGCCGAGAAAGTGATTCAAATCTCTTCATAACTGATGGAAAGACAGAGATGGGAGACTTGAAGTACCGCTGCTCAGGTGGGCCTACGAGACGCTAGCACCAACAAACTGGTTGTCCAGGCGATCAAGAAGGAAGTCTGGCGTCAGGCTGGGCAGGTAGGGAGAGGACTGGGGAAGGTGAGGAGCAGGCAGACTAGCGGGCTGGGCAGGGAACATGTTCGGGGAGCTGCAGGCGAGCGAGGTTGGAGTGCGGAGCAGGCTTGGCAGCGGGCAGGCTGCAGGCGGGGAGCTGGCAGTGCTCAAATATCGGTAGCTGACAATTCCAGTATGACTGACAAGTAAACATGATTTCGGATGAGCGGCACTGTAGTGATTGATGCGGTACTGCAGTGATTGATGCGGACTGCAGTGATTGATGCGGTACTGCAGTGATTGATGCGGTACTGCAGTGATTGATGCGGTACTGCAGTGATTGATGCGGCACTGCAGTGATTGATGCGGTACTGCAGTGATTGATGCGGCACTGTAGTGATTGATGCGGTACTGCAGTGATTGATGCGGTACTGCAGTGATTGATGCGGCACTGCAGTGATTGATGCGGTACTGCAGTGATTGATGCGGTACTGCAGTGATTGATGCGGTACTGCAGTGATTGATGCGGTACTGCAGTGATTGATGCGGACTGCAGTGATTGATGCGGCACTGCAGTGATTGATGCGGTACTGCAGTGATTGATGCGGACTGCAGTGATTGATGCGGTACTGCAGTGATTGATGCGGTACTGCAGTGATTGATGCGGCACTGCAGTGATTGATGCGGTACTGCAGTGATTGATGCGGCACTGCAGTGATTGATGCGGCACTGCAGTGATTGATGCGGTACTAAAGTGATTGATGCGGTACTGCAGTGATTGATGCGGCACTGCAGTGATTGATGCGGTACTGCAGTGATTGATGCGGCACTGCAGTGATTGATGCGGCACTGCAGTGATTGATGCGGCAACTATTGATGCGACGCAGTGATTGATGCGGCACTGCAGTGATTGATGCGGCACTGCAGTGATTGATGCGGTACTGTAGTGATTGATGCGGTACTGCAGTGATTGATGCGGCACTGCAGTGATTGATGCGGCACTGCAGTGATTGATGCGGTACTGTAGTGATTGATGCGGTACTGCAGTGATTGATGCGGTACTGTAGTGATTGATGCGGTACTGCAGTGATTGATGCGGCACTGCAGTGATTGATGCGGCACTGAGTGATTGATGCGTACTGAGTGATTGATGTGTACTGTAGTGATTGATGCGGTACTGCAGTGATTGATGCGGCACTGCAGTGATTGATGCGGCACTGCAGTGATTGATGCGGTACTAGTAGTTGATTGATTGGCGGTATTATGCAGTGATTGATGCGGTACTGCAGTGATTGATGCGGCACTGCAGTGATTGATGCGGTACTGTAGTGATTGATGCGGTACTGCAGTGATTGATGCGGCACTGCAGTGATTGATGCGGCACTGCAGTGATTGATGCGGTACTATAGTGATTGATGCGGTACTGCAGTGATTGATGCGGCACTGCAGTGATTGATGCGGCACTGCAGTGATTGATGCGGCACTGTAGTGATTGATGCGGCACTGCAGTGATTGATGTGGCACTGCAGTGATTGATGCGGCACTGTAGTGATTGATGCTGCACTGTAGTGATTGATGTGGCACTGCAGTGATTGATGCGGCACTGTAGTGATTGATGCGGCACTGCAGTGATTGATGCGGTACTGTAGTGATTGATGCGGCACTGTAGTGATTGATGCGGCACTGTAGTGATTGATGCGGTACTGCAGTGATTGATGCGGCACTGTAGTGATTGATGCGGTACTGCAGTGATTGATGTGGCACTGTAGTGATTGATGCGGCACTGTAGTGATTGATGCGGTACTGCAGTGATTGATGCGGCACTGTAGTGATTGATGTGGCACTGTAGTGATTGATGCGACACTGTAGTGATTGATGCGGCACTGTAGTGATTGATGCAACACTGTAGTGATTGATGCGGTACTGCAGTGATTGATGCGGCACTGTAGTGATTGATGCAGTACTGCAGTGATTGATGCGGCACTGTAGTGATTGATGCAGCACTGCGGTGATTGATGCGGCACTGTAGTGATTGATGTGGCACTGTAGTGATTGATGCGGCACTGCAGTGATTGATGCGGCACTGCAGTGATTGATGCGGCACTGTAGTGATTGATGCTGCACTGTAGTGATTGATGTGGCACTGCAGTGATTGATGCGGCACTGTAGTGATTGATGCGGCACTGCAGTGATTGATGCGGTACTGTAGTGATTGATGCGGCACTGTAGTGATTGATGCGGCACTGTAGTGATTGATGCGGCATTGTAGTGATTGATGCGGCAGTGCAGTGATTGATGCGGCACTGTAGTGATTGATGCGGCGCTGTAGTGATGCGGCACTGTAGTGATTGATGCGGCACTGTAGTGATTGATGTGGCACTGTAGTGATTAATGCAGCACTGTAGTGATTGATACGACACTGTAGTGATTGATGCGGGACTGTAGTGATGTGGTACTGTAGTGATTGATGTGGCACTATATTGATTGATGTGGCACTGTAGTGATTGATGCGGCACTGTAGTGATTGATGTGACACTGTAGTGATTGATTTGACACTGTAGTGATTGATGTGGCAATGTAGTGATTGATGCAGCACTGTAGTGATTGATGCGGCACTGTAGTGATCGACGTGGAACTATAGTTATGTGATATTGTAGTGATTGATGTGGCACTGTAGTAATTGATGTACATCGTAGAGATTTATGTGACACTGTAGATTGATTTGACTAGTGATTGATGTGGCACAATGATGTGACTGTAGTAATTGATGTGACACTGTAGTGACTGGCGTGGCACTGTAGTGATTGATGTGACACTGTAGTGATTGATGTGGCACTGTAGTGATTAATGCATCACAAGTAATATAAATGACGTACAATACATCAAATTCTGAAATTGTTATATGTATGTTCAGTGTTGTGAACACTGTTTTATGTTACTCTTACATAAACCATAAAACTGTAGAGATGGTGGGTATATAACCAGCTGGAGGAGGATATAAACCGCGGGTTCACGGAGCTAACAGCCCCCGTTCAGTTCCTAGTCTGGCGTAAACCTGACCTGGAGTATATCTGGAGATGGGGTTTCGGGGGTCAACGCCCCCGCGGCCTGGTCTGAGACCAGGCCTCATGGTGGATCAGGGCCTGATCAACCAGGCTGTTACTGCTGACCGCACGTAAACTGACGTAGGAACCACAGCCCGCCTGGTCAGGTACTGACTTTAGGTGTCTGTCCAGCGCCTTCTTGAAGACAACCAGGGGTCTTGAAGACAGTCAGGGGTCTTGAAGACAGTCAGGGGTCTTGAAGACAGTCAGGGGTCTTGAAGACAGTCAGGGGTCTTGAAGACAACCAGGGGTCTTGAAGACAGTCAGGGGTCTTGAAGACAACCAGGGTCTTGAAGACAGTCAGGGGTCTTGAAGACAGTCAGGGGTCTTGAAGACAGTCAGGGGTCTTGAAGACAGTCAGGGGTCTTGAAGACAGCCAGGGGTCTTGAAGACAGGGGTCTTGAAGACAGTCAGGGGTCTTGAAGACAGGCAAGAGTCTTGAAGACAGTCAGGGGTCTTGAAGACAGTCAGGGGCCTTGAAGACAGTCAGGGGTCTTGAAGACAGGCAAGAGTCTTGAAGACAGTCAGGGGTCTTGAAGACAGACAGGGGCCTTGAAGACAGTCAGGGGCCTTGAAGACAACCAGGGTCTTGAAGACAGCCAGGGATCTTGAAGACAGTCAGGGGTCTTGAAGACAGTCAGGGGTCTTGAAGACAGTCAGGGGTCTTGAAGACAACCAGGGTCTTGAAGACAGTCAGGGGTCTTGAAGACAGTCAGGGGTCTTGAAGACAGTCAGGGGTCTTGAAGACAGCCAGGGGTCTTGAAGACAGTCAGGGGTCTTGAAGACAGTCAGGGGTCTTGAAGACAGTCAGGGGCCTTGAAGACAGTCAGGGGCCTTGAAGACAGGCAAGAGTCTTGAAGACAGTCAGGGGTCTTGAAGACAGTCAGGGGCCTTGAAGACAGTCAGGGGTCTTGAAGACAGGCAAGAGTCTTGAAGACAGTCAGGGGTCTTGAAGACAGACAGGGGCCTTGAAGACAGTCAGGGGCCTTGAAGACAGGCAGGGGTCTTGAAGACAGGCAGGAGTCTTGAAGACAGCCAGGGGTCTAGAAGACAGCCAGGGGTCTTGAAGACAGCCAGGTGGTCTTGAAGACAGGGGTTTTGAAGACAGCCAGGGGTCTTGAAGACAGTCAAGGGTCTTGAAGACAGTCAGGGGTCTTGACACCCAGGGGTGAGATTAAGACACATGTGCAACATCTGGGTATCTTTATTGTAGACGTTTCGCCATCCAGTGGCTTTATCAATACAAATTCTAGGACATAACTTGAAGACAGTAGAACTATGTACAGAAGATGAGGTAATCAGTCCCTCAACCTAGGAGTAGGTGCGAAGAGCACCATAGTCGTGGAGATTCTGAAGCAGGATTCTTTCTTCTGCTTCAGAATCTCCACGACTATGGTGCTGTTCGCACCTACTCCTAGGTTGAGGGACTGATTACCTCATCTTCTGTACATAGTTCTACTGTCTTCAAGTTATGTCCTAGAATTTGTATTGATAAAGCCACTGGATGGCGAAACGTCTACAATAAAGATACCCAGATGTTGCACATGTGTCTTAATCTCATCTTGTCGGTATTATATACCATTCGTACACACCCAGGGGTCTTGAAGACACCCAGGGGTCTTGAAGACACCCAGGGGTCTTGAAAACAGCCAGGGGTCTTGAAGACAGCCAGGGGTCTTGAAGACAGCCAGGGGTATAGAAGACAGCCAGGGGTCTTGAAGACAGCCAGGGGTCTTGACAGGGGTTTTGAAGACAGCCAGGGGTCTGGAAAACAGCCAGGGGTGTTGAAGACACCCAGGGGTCTTGAATCACCCAGGGGTCTTGAAGACGCCCAGGGGTTTTGAGGACACCCAGGGGTTTTGAGGACACCCAGGGGTTTTAAGGACACCCAGGGGTTTTGAAGACAGCCAAGGGTCTTGAAGACAGCCAAGGGTCTTGAAGTCAGGCCGGGGTCTTGACAGCCAGTGGTCTATTGGTAACCGACATATTGGTTTAGAGAGACAGGTGATCTAACACTAAGACAGAAAACGTTTCGCTCCCGGGACCTTGATCACTTCTAACATGTGTTAGAAATGTTCAAGGTCTTTCTAAATCAATTCTTAGTTTGAAACAATGGTATGGTGATAACGACAAAATGTGGAAAAAAGACCCTTATTTACAAGACATTTATTAGGCGAAACGTTTTGCCACGAGGGGCGAAACGTTTTGCTACGAGGGGAGAAATGTTTTGCCACGAGGAGCGAAACGTTTTGCCACGAGGGGCGAAACGTTCTGCCATGAGGGCCGAAACTTTTGCCACGAGGGGCGAAACGTTATGCCACGAAGGGCAAAACGTTTTGCCACGAAGGGGCGGCACGTTTTGCCACGAGGGGAGAAACGTTCTGCCACGAGGGGCGAAACGTTCTGCCACGAGGGGCGAAACGTGTTCTCCAGTAGAGTGCCTTTTTCTAGTTCTTAGTCTATTGGCACTAGTCCATTACCACTTGAGTTTGTGTGGCATATAAGAACCTGAGACATGAGCACTGCAGAAGGCTTACTGATCCATACTAGGCAGGTTCTTCTCATACCCAAACCCACTAACAAAAACATTTGCCCAATCCATTGTCAGTGGTACCCAAGCAATAAGCTTTGATAACCCCGTTAACTAACGTAAGTTAGTGATAGTTATTGTGGTATTAACTAACAGATCCTGTTCACTAAGTTACACCTTTGTCTCCAGTCTAACTTTTTTCACCAATCCGTCTGACCTTTCGTGTGTTTGTAGTGAATGTCGGCATCCACTTGTTGGTGCACTTATGAAGCTGCCGTGAGTCTCAACACTCCTGGCATGTCATTGATGTCAGCTATGGTCTTTATAAGTTGTATCTTATACTTGTTGAAATAATTATTATCATTATCATTATCATTATTATTATTATTATTATACTCTTGTTATCATTACCTTGTACAGCCTCAGCAAGCAGTGTGGTCTGAGATTCCCTTCCATCTACCAGGACATTTGCCAGGTCTGAAGCGGTCCTTGAACTGATCCTTGTGGGAGCCCACTCGTTACTCTCTCCCATCATGTTACGTAGAGAGGACACAAGTGCAGCTAACGGGACATTTTTATTGTGGCAACTTTTCGCTCTCTAGGAGCTTCGTCAAGCCGTTACGAACAATACTGAAACGTTTCGTCCCTATTTACTGTTACCCCTTACTGTGTTTTGAGGTTTTTCCTGATAAAACAATGACAGTAAATAATAATAATAATAATATAATAATAATAATAATAATAATAATAATAATTTCTACTAAGTACAATATGCAATTGATATATAAATAGCGTAGACTATACTGTGTATACATAGTGTATACATGGTGTACACATGGTGTATACATGGTGTACACATGGTGTATACATGGTGTAGACCACACTGTATATACATAGTGTAGACCACTGTATACATGGTGTAGACCACACTGCGTATACATAGTGTAGACCACTGTATACATGGTGTAGACCACACTGTATATACATAGTGTAGACCACTGTATACATGGTGTAGACCACACTGCGTATACATAGTGTAGACCACTGTATACATGGTGTAGACTGCACTGTGTATACATAGTGTCGTCACCTGTACACCACCAATCAAGACTAATACATAAAGTATGCTGTCAGCGTACAATGATACATAAAGTATGCTGTCAGCGTACAATGATACATAAAGTATGCTGTCACGTACGTACAAATGATTACATTAATAAAGTATGCTGTCAGCGTACAATGATACATAAAGTATGCTGTCAGCGTACAATGATACATAAAGTATGCTGTCAGCGTACAATGATACATAAAGTATGCTGTCAGCGTACAATGATACATAAAGTATGCTGTCAGCGTACAATGACACATAAAGTATGCTGTCAGCGTACAATGATACATAAAGTATGCTGTCAGCGTACAATGATACATAAAGTATGCTGTCAGCGTACAATGATACATAAAGTATGCTGTCAGCGTACAATGATACATAAAGTATGCTGTCAGCGTACAATGATACATAAAGTATGCTGTCAGCGTACAATGATACATAAAGTATGCTGTCAGCGTACAATGATACATAAAGTATGCTGTCAGCGTACAATGATACATAAAGTATGCTGTCAGCGTACAATGATACATAAAGTATGCTGTCAGCGTACAATGATACATAAAGTATGCTGTCAGCGTACAATGATACATAAAGTATGCTGTCAGCTTACAATGATAGCTAAAGTATGCTGTCAGCGTACAATGATACATAAAGTATGCTGTCAGCGTACAATGATACATAAAGTATGCTGTCAGCGTACAATGATACATAAAGTATGCTGTCAGCGTACAATGACACATAAAGTATGCTGTCAGCGTACAATGATACATAAAGTATGCTGTCAGCGTACAATGATACATAAAGTATGATGTCAGCGTACAATGACACATAAAGTATGCTGTCAGCGTACAATGACACATAAAGTATGCTGTCAGCGTACAATGATACATAAAGTATGCTGTCAGCTTACAATGATAGCTAAAGTATGCTGTCAGCGTACAGTGATACCTAAAGTATGCTGTCAGCGTACAATGATACCTAAAGTATGCTGTCAGCGTACAATGATAACCAAAGTATGCTGTCAGCGTACAATGATACCTAAAGTATGCTGTCAGCGTACAATGATACATAAAGTATGCTGTCAGCGTACAATGATACATAAAGTATGCTGTCAGCGTACAATGATACCTAAAGTATGCTGTCAGCGTACAATGATACCTAAAGTATGCTGTCAGCGTACAATGATACATAAAGTATGCTGTCAGCGTACAATGATACATAAAGTATGCTGTCAGCGTACAATGATACCTAAAGTATGCTGTCAGCGTACAGTGATACCTAAAGTATGCTGTCAGCGTACAGTGATACCTAAAGTATGCTGTCAGCGTACAGTGATACATAAAGTATGCTGTCAGCGTACAATGATACATAAAGTATGCTGTCAGCGTACAATGATACATAAAGTATGCTGTCAGCCTACAATGATAACTAAAGTATGCTGTCAGCGTACAATGATACCTAAAGTATGCTGTCAGCGTACAATGATACCTAAAGTATGCTGTCAGCGTACAATGATAACTAAAGTATGCTGTCAGCGTACAGTGATACCTAAAGTATGCTGTCAGCGTACAGTGATACCTAAAGTATGCTGTCAGCGTACAATGATACATAAAGTATGCTGTCAGCGTACAATGATACATAAAGTATGCTGTCAGCGTACAATGACACAAAAGTATGCTGTCACGTACGTAACAATGTATTTCCTAATGAAGTATGCTGTCAGCGTACAATGATACCTAAAGTATGCTGTCAGCGTACAATGATAACTAAAGTATGCTGTCAGCGTACAGTGATACCTAAAGTATGCTGTCAGCGTACAGTGATACCTAAAGTATGCTGTCAGCGTACAATGATACATAAAGTATGCTGTCAGCGTACAATGATACATAAAGTATGCTGTCAGCGTACAATGACACAAAGTATGCTGTCAGCGTACAATGATAACTAAAGTATGCTGTCAGCGTACAGTGATACCTAAAGTATGCTGTCAGCGTACAGTGATACCTAAAGTATGCTGTCAGCGTACAATGATACATAAAGTATGCTGTCAGCGTACAATGATACATAAAGTATGCTGTCAGCGTACAATGACACAAAGTATGCTGTCAGCGTACAATGATACATAAAGTATGCTGTCAGCGTACAATGATACCTAAAGTATGCTGTCAGCGTACAATGATACATAAAGTATGCTGTCAGCGTACAATGATACATAAAGTATGCTGTCAGCGTACAATGATACCTAAAGTATGCTGTCAGC
>NC_069413.1:12144941-12182441 GCF_026875155.1 Cherax quadricarinatus | reverse complement strand
GTAAACCCGGAGGTCTGGTTTGGGACCCGGCCGTAGGCTCGATGATCCCCAGGGTTGACCCACAGGTAGATAGATCATGCCATTACTAAGGTAGAGTGGTTGAAGCTGGTTCGTTGATTGGTTAATGGAGTTTAAATTCTACCACACGAGGGTCATTAAGGCTGCTTGTTACCTCTTTACCAGCACTGTAAGACATACACCTCACAGTGTATATTTACTGTAAGACATACACCTCACAGTGTATATGTACTGTAAGACATACACTTCTCGGTGTATATACACTGTGAAACACACCTCTCAGTGTATATCCTTTCGAGATATTGACCAAAGTCCTTGTTCAGATGTTCAGAATTCTGTCCTGTGCTACTTTCCATAACCATGGACTCTGTTGCCTCATACATAACTCTCATTCGTACATACATATATACATGTGACTGATTTCCTCGGTTTCTAGTGTTGAAACCTTGACGGGAGAACCTTGATGCTAGTGTAGGGCTCTTGATCGAAATAATGACAGACTTTTAACTTTCTAACCAAAGAAATACAAAGAGTAATAGTAAACAAAGTCAGTGGCGGCTACAGTGAAAAGCTCTGTTCCACAAGGCACAGTACTCGTCCCCATCCTGTTCCTCATCCTCTTAGCTGACATAGACAGAGATGTAAACCATAGCTTCGTGTCCTGCTTTGCACACGATACTAGAATTTGCATGAGAATGTCGTCCACTGAGGACACTGTAAATCTCCAGGTGAATATTAACCAAGTGTTCCAGTGGGTCTTAGAAAACAATGTGATGTTCACTGAGGACAAATACCAGTTACTCCGTTATGGAAAACTTGAGGAAGTAAAAGCTATAACGGAGTATAAAACAAATTCTAATTGCACTATAGAGTGAAAAATATGAAGGACCTGGAAATGATAATGTCAGAGTATGTCACCTTCAAGGATCACAACACTGTCACTTTCACATCTGCTAGAGAAATAATAGGATGGATAATGAGAACCTTCAAAACAAGGGATGCCAAGCTAATGATCCTCTTTAAGTCACTTGTTTTATCTAGACTGGAATACTGCTGTATAATACCTCCTTTTAAGGAAGATGAAATTGCAGATCTGGAGAATGTTGAGAGAACCTTCACTGCTCGTACAAGTTAAGTCAAGCACCTGAATCACTGTGATTCAGATGCTTGGAACGCAGGAACGCGGCCGAGAAAGATACATAATTTACACCTGGAGAATCCTAGAGGAACTTCTCAAACTTGTACACAGAAATCAGTTCCTACGAAATCAAACGACTAGACAGACGGTGCAACATTCCGCCAGTGAAGAGAAGGAGCAGTGAGTGCACTGAGAAACAACACAATAAATGTTAAGGACCCAAGACTGTTCAATAACTTCTCAGCATACATAAGGGGGATTACCAATAGACCCCTGGATGTCTTCAAGAAGGCACTGGACAGACACCTTAACGTCAGTCCCTGACCAGCCAGGTTGTGGTTCTTATGTTAGTTTAAATACGGCCAGCAGTAACAGCCTGGTTGATCAAGCCCTGATCCATCATAAGGCCTGGTCATGAACCGGGCCGCGGGGGCATTGACCCCCAGAGCACCCTCCAAGTAAATTTCAGATATTTTTCCCTTCCTCAGATCAAACTTGATTGTCTTCCAGTTTCCAGACTCCTGCGGTTTTAAAGACTGAGACAGTTGTGCAACATTTGGGAATCTTTATTGAGGAGACGTTTCGCCAGCCAGTGGCTTCTTCAGTCCAATACCGAGAAGAGCGGTGGAAGATGAGTTTGAGGTAATCAGTCCCTCAGCCTGGAGTCGATGTGTTCAGTTGAAGGTTGGCTTACTGACCACCTCAGTACCACTAACTACTTCGGGGTTGAGGGATTGATCTTCACCTCGTCACTGCTTCTGTTGTGTCAAATTTTAGTAATCTGTGTATTCGACTAAAGAAGCGTGTTGTGTAGGTGAGAGGTGCCGAGCCTCTTTCCACATATCCTTATGTGGCCGATTTATAAAAAATGAGGTTTACCAATGGTAAGAAAATGGCCAGGAGGTCATTTTCTTACCATTACCAAATGGCCTCCTGGCCAGACCAACGCTGTTGCTCTCAGTTCCTGTATCTCTTGCTGTATAATGTTTATAATTATAACCATAATTTTTAAAGGGGTGGACTGGTAAGCCAGTGGAAGGCCTCGGTCAGATGACTGAAAGCTCCAGCTGCGGGTCGTCTTATGACTAAGACCCTGTTTCCTGACAAACATTACCTAACCTAACCACCTACGTCTCTCGGACAGTCCTGGAAAGTAGTCTGAAATGGAGGCTTCATCCCTGTAGCAGACTGGCAGAACCTGAATTACGAACTAGGTTTGTGTGTTCGTTACCTTGAACTTAATTGTATCCAGAAACTCAGCAAAAATGACTTGTGATTGCTAGCAATTCACCATAATGACTGTTGTCAACCATGCATGACGATATGTGGGGGAGTCGTGTTGTTGTTGTTGTTGTTGTTGCTGCTGCTGCTCTTCTTCTTCTTCCTCTTCCTCTTCTTCCTCTTCCTCTTCCTCCTCTTCTTATTCGAGTGTAAAGAACATCGTAGTAGTGAAGGTGGTTACAGTGTGCATGATAGCAGTGACTGTGGAGCAGAACTC
The DNA here is from genome assembly GCF_026875155.1 of Cherax quadricarinatus. Taxonomy (NCBI): domain Eukaryota; kingdom Metazoa; phylum Arthropoda; class Malacostraca; order Decapoda; family Parastacidae; genus Cherax; species Cherax quadricarinatus. The sequence continues at coordinate 12,179,787 of NC_069413.1, read as the reverse complement.
TTCTCCAGGCTGAGGGACTGAATACCTCAAAACTATGTCTTCGAGGGTCATAGACTGATCACATGGTTTTTTACACCTCTACCTCTGCTGCTGCCTTTTCGATATTCAGTGAGGAGGAAGAAGATTTAAGATGATGACAGTGTTTAGAAGCTGCCCTAATTGCTGCCAGTAACACTTTCCATCAAAAGTCCGGAAGTTACACTGTGTCTAAATTGCTAATCAACAGGAGACCGCTGTAACATGATGTTGACAGGTCTTTCTCAAAGCCAGCTCATCTCACCACAGTTGTACTACTACAGCTACTGCCACGTTCGCGGCTTACCACCCTACTCTTGCCACTATATATACTCGTTTCTGTTTGTACGTTTTTGTTTGTGACGAGTCATGAGACAGGCACACGGAGGCACATAGCTTCTTCTGATAAGAAGGAGTCACGATGTTCCAAGGACTCACCCGAGGACTCGGATTTGGAAATGTGGGGCGCAGTTCTGGCGAAGAATCTGCAAGACCACTCACTGGACTCTTGGGTCAGCCATACCAGCGAAACCAGCCTGGCCATTGATATAGGGATAAATCAAGAAACGCTCATCGTAACCCAGATATACTGGATAGAGAAAGTTGGCAGGTAGCAGGAACCCGGACGTCCTAAAATGTTTTCTTGTCTCAGATCGGGCAAGTCAAACCATCTTCAGGCAATAAATTGAGGTTGATAAGCAAAGGATAATACGACACTCCGTATTCTGCTACAATTTACCTAGAGAAGAAATATAACCTGAAGATATCATTGTTCCCAAATCTGTAAGGGGAGTTTATCCTCACTCCCCGAAACACAGTCCTATGAGATACTGCAGAAGGTGAACGACCTGTAATCACCTCTTGTTCTAGCAGAACTAAAATCCATAGAGCGAGTTACAAAAGTCGTACTACTGTGTTACCCACTAGGCATGCCTCAGTGCAATCCATAGTAACAAAAACATCCTGAAAGTTTAGCGGCTCCGAGCCAAAAATGTTGGTAACGTTCCTACGAGGCAGGTCTTGATCCAACATACAGGACTTCTCCCAGCTCAATTGGATCTCGGTTGCTGGGGAACATACCAGGTAGGACGTGCCATCCACAACCTTTGAGGTGTTTCAGGTACCAGAGGTATAACCATCTCAGCGCACGATGTCAGTTTAAGGGAATATGCGGCAGCTGTAGAGGGTCTCACCAGACCAAGAACTATTACTTCTGTCCTAATACAGAGATAACTGAGAAACGAGTATATATAGTGGGAGGAGTCAGGTGGAAAGCTGCGAAGGTGGTGGTAGTAGTAGTAGTAGTAGTAGTAGTAGTAGTAGAATTGTGGTGAGATGGGTTGGGTTTGAGAAGGACCTATCAACATCATGATACAGCATTCTCCCAGAATGGGTAATATCCTGTTGATTAACATTCTGGTATAGTGTAACTTATGGACTGATGGTGTAATCAAGCACAGCATGAGAAGGTGGACTGAAAGTGATCAAGGAAAAGTTAGCACAAGTTTGTAACAGACCTGTTGACCTTGAGTCATGGAGGAAGAAGGAGGAGGAGTAGGAGGAGGAGCAGCAGGAGGAGGAAGAGAAGGAGGAGGAGTAGGAGGAGGACAAGGAGGAGGAAGAGAAGGAGGAGGAATAGAAGGAGGAGGAAGAGAAAGGAGGAGGAAGAGAAGGAGGAGGAAGAGAAGGAGGAGAAGAGAAGAGGAGGAAGAGAAGGAGGAGGAAGATAGGAGAGAGGAGGAGGAGAGAGAGAGAGGAAAAGGAGGAGGGAGGAGGAGGAGGAAGAGGAGGAGAGAGGAGGAGAGGGAGAGGAGGAGGAAGAGGAAGAGGAGGGGGAGAGGAACAACAGGTATCAGAGGAACTTACCAAGGAGTGAACGAAGCGTACATTTAACCACGACTCTCCAGGAGGTGTGAAGTTATGACAAATCCTGGTTTGTTTCCAGTGGTGTTATTATCATTGCGCAAGTCAAACATACATATGTTGCAATTCTTCACCCTCTTTCGAAATCTGGCAACATATGTATGTTTCCAGATTTCGAGCGAGGGGAGTAAAGAACTGCAACAAATGGGGGGTCGACAATTAAAAATTAGTGTACCTTGCACACCTCTGTGGTGATTGTGTGTACAACTGGATCCTGCAAGACGTACACATGGCGCCGTCCACCCTGCAAAGAATGCATATACAGTATGCTACTGTATACATGGTATTCAATCTTTGAAGATTCATACTTGTGTTACATATCAACATAGTGACTTATGACTAACAGTAGTCAGTTTCTCCAGATATACTCACCAGGTTGACTTATATATTTGGTTTACATCTACAGGTCATCACGGAGTGGTGGTGTTCCTGGGTCATCAACAAGGTGAGGACCTGGCACAGATGGTCGAGAACGGCACTAAGGTCTTTGTCTCCATCACTCAAGGTCAAGATGTCAAGTACAAGGTCACCAACATCAACAGGTAAGTCACTCTTTTAACACTCTCTCCAGCACTCAGATTATTCTCTCTGTCTTGGAACATATGCGAGAAAGATACATCATAATTTACACCTGGAAAATCCTGGAGGGACTGGACCCAAACCTGAAACACCGAAATCACTCAGTATGACAAGAAGAGACTCGGCAGACAGTACAAAATACTTTCACTAAAAAATGCAGGGCGTCATGGAGTTGTGGATGAGCGGAACAAACTCCCGAGGACCGTCATAGAAGCTAAAACGTGTAGTTTTAAATATAGGTTGGATAAATACATGAGTGGTCATGGGTGGGTGTGAGTTGGAAATGACTAGCTTGTGCTAATAGGTCTGATGCTAATAGGTCTCTGCAGAGTAATATCTGAGACGACATGAAGAAGACACCAGACGATTGAAGTGGCCCGTAAGGCTCTGTGGCTAAGAGCTCCCGCTAGTTCAACGGAGGCCACTGGTTCGATTCCCGGGTGAAACATTCGACAGCGTTTATAACCCGTGTATCATGTATCTAGCACAAACTAGTACCTGGTTAGTCGACTGGTGTGGGTCGCTAACCTGGGACAGATAAGGACCAAGGAAAATTGACGTCCTCGAACGCATGACTGGTTATCGGTGCTAACCTCCGGGGTTAAAAATCGAACGAATCTATCGTTTCTGAAGTCCACACTAAGGCTATCTGCTGCTGGGAAAGAGCTATCTACTTTGCCTAGATTAAGGATACTGTGTATAATCAAATACCGGTGGGGTTAGAACCGCGATCAGAGAATCTCAAAACTCCAGACCGTCTGATAGCGGGTTCTAACCCCACCCGTGGTATGGTTTGTTTGCAGTCGTAAGTCAATAATCTAGGTGTGAGAGTCAAGGATAGTGAAGCAGAAATCTCTCTCCACTTTCTGCTGTCTGCGGCTTTGGTGAAAAGAGCTATCTACTCTTGCCGAGATTAAGGACTGTCGTGTATAATCTAGGTGTGAGAGTCAAGGATAGCAAAGCAGGAATCTCTTCCCTACTTTCTACTTCTTCCGGCCACTACGGGCTTGAAAGGGTTATGGAGGAGGATGGAATATATTATATAAAGAATAAAAAGGCACATTACCTTGACTGGAACAATACACAAGTGGTGCAAATCAGACCGAAACGTCGTCTTATAAGCTTTTCTCTCTCCTAGGTGCGGATTATTTGTGTATACATGTATATCATTATTAAAAAAAAAATATGGAATTTGCAGAAGTGGAACTGGATGGAAGACTTGGGTTACAACTGTCTTTACTTAATAAGTATTGTTAGTGTCTTATACTACTGGTGTTACTGCAGTGTCACTCACAGTGCTGCGTGTACCAGTGGCTCTGAAGATTGAGATACTTATGCAACATATGGGAATCTTTATTAAGGCACCGTTTCGCCACACAGTGGCTTCATCAATATTGGACTGATGAAGCCACTGTGTAGCGAAACGTTTCCTTAATAACCTTTAACTTGTCGGTTTTCAAAACCATTTGTCACACCAGTGGCTCTACTGGCTACCACCGGTTCTACTGTGACTGTCACAATTATCTATGTCTACCACTACTGTTGTTGACTCTTTTGTCTCATTGTCAGCTAGTCATCCTGATGCAGTCACTGAACATCAGGAATCTGTTGGTTTCAGATTACCCCCATCTATTGAATGTATATGGCAGTCCACATGGGGTTGTGTGAGGTAGCGAGTGTCCTAGGCAACATCTCGCTTACCTCAGAGGGATTACAAGTGTGCTCCAAACACATGCCATTAAAGAAAAGAAATAGAAGATGAAAGTTAGAAAGTGAGAGGTGTTCCCTGTACAGGCAAAGACGAACTACAGACTTTCCCAAAAGCTGAAGACTTTCTGAAGAACGACAACTCAATTCAAAAAACCACATGCAGTATTGGGTCCTGGCTTAACTTAATGGAACTTGCACTGATGACAACAAGAGTGAAATAAAGCTACAGTGCAGGCCACTGTTTAGCGAATCGGTAATTTGACGAAAGATTGAAAAATTCTAAGTCAAACATGATATTTAACTGGATTTGATCCCATATAGGTACATAATGACTTGCAGTATGAGAGGCTAGAGGATCTGAACCTGACGACACTAGATCGGTTAGCCATATTCTATTGGACTCTCCTGTCTGTCAACAAGCACGCAGAATTTACTTCCGACGTCGTCACCGCTCTAATACACTTTATCTTCCCTCCTCGCTGACGGCCCCACCTTTGACACAGACTCCCTCGTTGACTTTTTGACAGCAACTGATTTACTACACAAACTTTGATGATACTTCCTCTAGCACTCCTCACAGCATTTTCTAACTCTCCCACTGTTGTCCTCTCTACCCTTGCTACTCTATAATCCTGCACTATCCCCTGTCCCGCTGCGCTGTATGACCCTTGTAGGTTTAGCGCTTCTTTTTGATATAATAATAATGACACTAGAGGACAAAATACTGAGAGGAATAGACAAAGTGGGCAGGTCTAGATTTAGAGGCGGGTCTCAGGTACATGAGTTTATAGCTAAAATTTTTAAAAAACATGAATCGCAGAATATTAGGAAATGCTTATTTAGCCTCAGAGTGGTTAGGCAGTGGAATGACCTGGATAACGAAGTGGTGGAGGCAGGGTCCATGCATAGTTTTAAGAAGAGGTATGATAAGGACCAGACAGCTAAGAGAGGTGTGAACACAGTAGTGGCCAGTGGAGAGGCGGGGAACCAGGAGCTGAGATTTGACGTCTGCAATCACAAATAGGTGAGTATATACACAAACATAGTAGCCTCGTGTGTGTTCGTGTACTACCCAAAGTTTTATTTATATACATGTCGGTATTCCCATAATTTCCCACTACATCATCAGCAGTATAAACAAAGTTAATAAAACAAACAAACGCCCTCAGGGGACGTGGAGAGAGAGAGAGAGAGAGAGAGAGAGAGAGAGAGAGAGAGAGAGAGAGAGAGAGAAGAGAGAGAGAGAGAGAGAGAGAGAGAGAGAGAGAGAGAGAGCGCAACACTACACCATGCAGTAGGTAGGTAGGTAGGTTCGTGGGAGGGGCTAATGAGCTTGTGACGGAGGGAAGACTGGAAGGTGTGTGTCAAGGGTTGCCAGCTACACTGCGGCCTTCCTCCTCTCAGGGATCAACTTAATGTATGCTGAAGCAGGTCTTCCACCCCATCCACTTCCCGCACCCACCAGTGATCAACAATACGGAACACTAGCTAAGGCAGGGGCGCGCGCGCGCGCACGACACACACACATCACACACACACACACAACACACACACACACACAACACACACACACACACACACACACACACACACACACAACACACACACACACACACACACACACACACACACACACACACAAGGTGGTAATTGCAGTAATGTACAACCCGCCACAAAACTGCAGGAGGCCAAGAGAAGGATACGACGAGAGCAACAGAACAATGGTCAACACACTAGCCGAGGTGGCCAGAAGAGCTCATGTGGGGAGAGCAAGTTGCTAGTTTTGGGTGATTTCAATCACTAGGAGATTCAGTGGGTAAACCTGGAGCCCCATGGGGGTCCCGAAACATGGAGAGCCAAGATGATGGATGTGGTACTGGAAAACCTCATGCATCAGCATGTTAGAGACACTACCAGACAGAGAGGTGAGGATGACCCAGTAAGACTGGACCTTGTATTCACCATGAGTAGTTCAGACATCGAGGATATCACATACGAAAGGCCCCTTCGAGCTAGTGATCATCTGGTTCTGCTCTTTGATTACATAGTTGAGCTACAAGTGGAGAGGGTAGCAGGATTAGGACAGGATAAACCAAATTACAAAAGGGGGGACTACACACGCATGAGGAACTTCCTGCAAGATGTTCAGTGGGAGAGAGAATTGGCAAGGAAACCAGTAAAATAAATGATGAACTATGTGACAACAAAATGCAAGGAGGCAGATGAGAGGTTTGTTGCCAAGGGAAACAGAAATAAATAACAAAATAAGGCACAATACCGTGACTGGAACAATACATAAATAACCCACACATAGAAGAGAGGAGCTAACGACGACGTTTCGGACCGAAACGTCGTCGTTAGCTCCTCGCTTCTATGTGTGGGTTATTTGTGTATGGAAACAGGAATAATGGGAAGACAAGAACGAGTCCTTGGTTCACCCAGAGGTGTAGGGAGGCAAAAACTAAGTGACTAGACAATGGAGAAAGGTACAGAAAACAAAGGACCCAGGAAAATAAAGAGAGTAGCCGAAGAGCCAGAAACAATATGCACAGCGACAGTACAAAAATGACATAGCATCAAAAGTCAAGTCTGACCCGAAACTGCCGTATAGCCACATCAGGAGGAAAACAACAGTCAAGGACTAGGTAATCAGGCAGAGAAAGGAAGGTGGGGAGTTCACAAACGATCAAGAGGTATGTGAGGAATTCATTGAGATTTAAAGAAGTATTTACAGTGGAGACATGAAGGACTCCAGGAATTCAAAATAGGGAGGCACACCAACAAATGGTGGATGAAATGCACACAACCGAGGAGGAGAAGAAACTGCTATGTGAACTTGATACCTCAAAGGCGGTGGGACCACACATCTCTCTGTGGGTCCTTAAAGAGGGAGCAGAGATGCTGTGTGTGCCACTAACAAAAATCTTCAGCACATCCATTGACACTGAGCAACTACCTGTGGTATGGAAGATGGCAATTGTAGTCCCAGTTTTTAAGAAAGCAGGAGGAGAGTGGTGGAACACACAAAAAGACACAAGCTTATAAACGACAACCAGTATGGTTTCAGGGAAGGAAAATCCTGTGTCACAAACCTATTGGAGTTTTAAGACAAAGGAACAGAAGTAAGACACGAGAGAGAGAGGGGTGGACAGACTGCATTTTCTTGGACTGCTAGAAGGCGTTCGGTACTGTTCCTCATAAGAGGTTAATGCAAAAGCTAGAGGACTAGGCATGCATAACAGGAAAGACACTGCAGTGGATAAGAGAATACCTGACAGGGAGGCAACAACGAGTCATGGTACGTGACGAGGTGTCAGAGTGGGCGCCTGTGACAAGCGGGGTGCCACAGGGGTCAGTTCTAGGACCTGTGCTGTTTTTGGTATATGTGAATGACAACGGAAGGGATAGACTCAGAAGTGTCCTTGTTTGCAGATGATGTGAAATTAATGAGGAGAATTAAATCGGTCGAGGATTAGGCAGAACGACAGAGAGACCTGGACAGGCTACAAGCCTGGTCCAGCAACTGGCTCCTTGAATTTAACCCTGTCAGATGCAAGTCATGAAGATCGGGGAAGGGCAAAGAAGTCCGCAGACACAGTATAATCTAGGTGGCCAAAGACTGCAAACCCCACTCAAGGAAAAAGATCTTGAGTGAGTATAATACCGAGAACATCTCCTGAGGCGCACATCAGTCAGATAACTGCTGCAGCATACGGGCGCCTGGCAAACCTAAGAATAGCGTTCCGATACCTCAGTAAGGAATCGTTCAAAATTCTGTACACCATATACGTAAGCCCCATACTGGAGTATGCAGCACCAGTTTGGAACCCACACCTGGTCAAGCACGTCAAGAAATTAGAGTAAGTGCAAAGGTTTGCAAAAAGACTAATTCCAGAGCTAAGGGAATTGTCCTACTAAAAAAGGTTAAGGGATATCGGCCTGACGACACTGGAGGACAGGAGGGTCAGGGGAGACATGATAACGACATATAAAATACAACGATGAATTGACAAGGTGGACAAAGGATGTTCCAGAGAGGGAACACAGAAACAAAGAGTCACAATTGGAAGTTGAAGACTCGGGTGAGTCAAAGGGATGTTAGGAAGTATTTCTTCAGTCATAGAGTTGTCAGGCCGTGGAATAGCCTAGAAAGTGACGTAGTGGAGGCGGGAACCATACATAGTTTTAAGACGAGGTATGGTAAAGCTTATGGAGCAGGGAGAGAGAGGACCTAGTAGCAGTCGGTGAAGAGGCGGGGCCAGGAGCTGTGATTCGACCCCTGCAACCCCAAATAGGTGAGTACGCACACACACACACACACACACACCACACACACACACACAACACACACACACACAAAACATGCCAAATGTCTAATCGACAAGTGCTTATAACAAAATAGTAACTAACAGAGAGAGAGAGAAAGAGAGAGAGAGAGAGAGAGAGAGAGAGAGAGAGAGAGAGAGAGAGAGAGAGAGAGAGAGAGAGAGAGAGAGAGAGAGAGAGAGAGAGAGAGAGAGAGAGATTTGTTTGGAAACAGACACTTATGTACAGGTCAAGAGATTTATTAGAGGAAACGGTTCACTACGAGTTTCTTCATACACAATACATGTCTTTTTCCACGTTTATAGCACTGTACCATTTCTCAGATATGTTTGTGTATGTACTCACCTTATTTGTGATTGTAGGGGTCGAATCTCGGCACTGGAGGACACGGGAGGGATGGGTGAGACATAACGACGTATAAAATACTGAGAAGAATTGACGAGGTGGACCGGGATAGAATGTTTCAAAGATGGGACACAGCTGGACAGATCTGGAAGTTGAAAACTCAGATGAGTCGTAGAGATATTAGGAAGTATTTCTTTAGCCTTAGAGTTGTCAGGGAGTGGAACAATCTGGAGAGCGAAATAGTGGAAGCAGGATCTATACATAGCTTTAAGAAGAGGTACGACAAGACAATTAAATTGCTGGGAGAGAATGGATCTAGTAGCGACCAGCGAAGAGGCGGGGTCAAGAGATGTAAATCGACTCTTGCAACCACAAAGGGGTAAGAAACAAAACCCAAAGTTGATTCAAAAGGACTCCGTCGTCATATGCCCTTCCTTCCCTGCCTCCACACGAAGTCTTTCAGTATTTCTTGAGCTTTTGTACCTTAACCCCCCTGCTATTTTTCTCCCTATGGTTAGACTGTATGTAGCACGTTGTGAAACCTTCCTGCAGTGCTGGATTGTAAACACTGTAGTTTGCACTGGTGTGAATCCTTCTGCAGTGCTGGAAGTACACACTGTAGTGTGAAGGGTTTTGTCAATCCCTTCCTGCAGTGCTGGAATGTACACACTGTGTGTAGCAGTGTCAATACCTTCCTGCAGTGCGGGAAACGTCCCTGTAGTGTACACGGTGTCAATACCTTCCTGCGTGGGAACGTACACACTGTAGTGTAGACGGTGTCAATCCCTTCCTGCGTGCGGAACGCAACACTGTAGTGTGGGATGGTGAAATCCCTTCCTGCTGTGCTGGAACGTAACATGTGGAGCACTGGTGTTGAATACCTTCCTGCAGTGCTGGGAGGGCACAAAACCCCACATCTCACCCTGGTTAATACAGAAAACCGACCAGGTTAAATTTTTTGTCAACATTTTTTTTCTTCCCCCTGGTATCTATCGTAACTTTTTCCCCAGCGGTAATGCCCGTAGCTGATTAAAAAAATGGAGTGTTCAGGACTTAAAAATTGTGGATCCTAATGCTTTCTCAATAGTCCCCTTAGGTTGGGTGAGGTGGGTTTTGTGACGAATGGTTTGAAAAAACACAAGTTAAAGATTGGCATTTAGCGAATAGGGGAATTTTTATTCGGGAAACTTTCCCCCCCCAAGTGGCTTTTCGTCCCCAAAACAAAGAGGAAGGGGGTAAGGAGAGGAGGGTATGAGGTAACCCGTCCCCCAGCCTGGAGTCGATGTGTTCGTCCATCAATTTGTAGAATTAAATAAGGCCGTAGAGTGGCTTTTTACTGTAGTGAGGGAGGTGAACAGGCGGGGGGCGGGGTCATAGTGGTACCATCCACTAGTCGAAGTAGATCTTTGTCCAAAGGTTGAACAAGTGTTGAAGAATTCTTTGTAACAAGATCCCATGTCAGACACTGCAGCATCATGGGATCTTGTTACAAAGAATTCTTCAACTGGTGTAAGATAGCCCCCTCAACTGGTGCAAGCTAGCCCCATCAACTGGTGTAAGATAGCCCCCTCAACTGGTGTAAGCTAGCCCCCTCAACTGGTATAAGCTAGCCCCCTCAACTGGTGTAAGCTAGCCCCCTCAACTGGTGTAAGCTAGCCCCCTCAACTGATATAAGCTAGCCCCCTCAACTGGTGTAAGCTAGCCCCCTCAACTGGTGTAAGCTAGCCCCCTCAACTGGTGTAAACTAGCCCCCTCAACTGGTGTAAGATAGCCCCCTCAACTGGTGCAAGCTAGCCCCATCAACTGGTGTAAGATAGCCCCCTCAACTGGTGTAAGCTAGCCCCATCAACTGGTATAAGCTATCTCCCTCAACTGGTGTAAGCTAGCCCCCTCAACTGGTGTAAGCTAGCCCCCTCAAATGGTGTAGCTAGCCCCTCAACTGGTGTAAGCTAGCCCCCTCAACTGGTGTAAGCTAGCCCCCTCAACTGGTGCAAGCTAGCCCCATCAACTGGTGTAAGATAGCCCCCTCAACTGGTGTAAGCTAGCCACCTCAACTGGTATAAGCTAGCCCCCTCAACTGGTGTAAGCTAGCCCCCTCAACTGGTGTAAGCTAGCCCCCTCAACTGGTGTAAGCTAGCCCCCTCAACTGATATAAGCTAGCCCCCTCAACTGGTGTAAGCTAGCCCCCTCAACTGGTGTAAGCTAGCCCCCTCAACTGGTGTAAGCTAGCCCCCTCAACTGGTGTAAGCTAGCCCCCTCAACTGGTGTAAGCTAGCCCCCTCAACTAGTGTAAGCTAGCCCCCTCAACTAGTGTAAGCTAGCCCCCTCAACTGGTGTAAGCTAGCCCCCGCACATGGTGTAAGTTAGTCCCTCCACGTGGCGTAAGCTAGCCCCCGCACCTGGTGTAAGCTAGCCCCCTCAACTGGTGTAAGATAGCCCCCGCACATGGTGTAAGTTAGTCCCTTCACGTGGCATAAGCTAGCCCCCGCACCTGATGTAAGCTAGCCCCCGCACATGGTGTAAGTTAGTCCCTTCACGGGGCGTAAGCTAGCCCCCGCAACTGGTGTAAGCTAGCCCCCTCACCTGGTGTAAGCTAGCCGCCTCAACTGGTGTTAGCTAGAAGCCCGCACATGGTGTAAGTTAGTCCCTTCACGTGGCGTAAGCTAGCCCCCTTACCTAGTGTAAGCTAGCCCCCGCGCCTGGTGTAAGCTAGCCCCCTCATTTGGTGTAAGCTAGCCCCCTCATTTGGTGTAAAAAGCCCCATCATTTGGTATAAGCTAGCCCCCTCACCTAGTGTAAGATAGCCCTCGCACCTGGTGTAAGCTAGCCCCCTCACCTGGTGTAAGATAGCCCACCTCACCTGGTGTAAGCTAGCCCCCGCACCTGGTGTAAGATAGCCCCCGCACCTGGTGTAAGATAGCCCCTCACTGGTTAGATAGCCCCTCACCTGGTGTAAGATAGCTCCCGCACCTGGTGTAAGCTATCCCCCGCACCTGGTGTAAGCTAGCCCCTTTACCTGGTGTAAGCTAGCCTCCGCACCTGATGTAAGCTAGCCCCCGCACCTGGTGTAAGCTAGCCCCCGCACTTGGTGTAAGCTAGCCCCCGCACCTGGTGTAACTACCCCCCGCACCTGGTGTAAGCTAGCCGCCGCACCTGGTGTAAACTAGCCCCCGCACTTGGTGTATGTTAGCCCTTGCACCTGGTGTAAGCTAGCGCCCGCACCTGATGTAAGCTAGCCCCCGCACCTGGTGTAAGCCCCGCACCTGGTGAAAGCTAGCCCCCGCATTTGGTGAAAGTAGCCCCCGCACCTGGTGTAAGCTAGCCCCCGCACCTAGTGTAAGCTAGCCCCCAGCACCTAGTGTAAGCTAGCCCCGCACCTAGTGTAAGCTAGCCCCCGCACCTGGTGTAAGCTAGCCCCCCCCACCTAATGTAAGCTAGCCCCGCACCTAGTGTAAGCTAGCCCCCGCACCGGGTTTGGTAAGCTACCCCCCGCACCTGGTTTTAAGCTACCCCCCGCACCTGGTGCAAGCTTGCCCCCGCACCTGGTGTAAGCTAGCCCCCGCACCTGGTGCAAGCTTGCCCCCGCACCTGGTGTAAGCTAGCCCCCGCACCTGGTGCAAGCTTGCCCCCGCACCTGGTGTAAGCTAGCCCCCGCACCTGGTGTAAGCTAGCCCCCTCACCTGGTGTAAGATAGCTCCCGCACTTGGTTAAGCTATCCCCTGCACCTGGTGTAAGCTAGCCCCTTTACCTAGTGTAAGCTAGCCTCCGCACCTGATGTAAGCTAGCCCCCGCACCTGGTGTAAGATAGCCCCCGCAATTAGTGTAAGCTATTCCCCGCACCTAGTGCAAGCTAGCCCCCGCACCTGGTGTATGCTAGCCCCCGCACCTGGTGTAAGCTATCCCCCGCACCTGGTGTAAGCTATCCCCCTCACCTGGTGTAAGCTAGCCCCCTCACCTGGTGTAAGATAGCCCCGTCACCTGGTGTAAGATAGCCCCCGCACCTGGTGTAAGCTAGCCCCCTCACCTGGTGTAAGATAGCCCCCGCACCTGGTGTAAGCTAGCCCCCGCACTTGGTGTAAGCTAGCCCCCGCACCTGGTGTAAGCTAGCCCCCGCACCTGGCGTAAGCTAGCCCCCGCACCTGGCGTATGTTAGCCCTTGCACCTGGTGTAAGCTAGCCCTGCACCTGATGTAAGCTAGCCCCCGAACCTGGTGTAAGCCCCTGCACCTGGTGTAAGCTAGCCCCCGCACATGGTGTAAGCTAGCCCCCGCACCTGGTGTAAGCTAGCCCCCGCACCTAGTGTAAGCTAGCCCCCGCACCTAGTGTAAGCTAGCCCTCGCACCTAGTGTAAGCTAGCCCCCGCACCTAGTGTAAGCTAGCCCCCGCACCTGGTGTAAGATAGCCCCCGCACCTAATGTAAGCTCGCCCCCGCACCTAGTGTAAGCTAGCCCCCGCACTGTGTAAACCCCCCTGGTGTAAGTGCCCCCCCCGGGTAAGTACCCCCCCGCCCCCCGGGGGTTTAAAGCTAGCCCCCCCCCTTGGTGTAAGCTACCCCCCCGCACCTGGTGTGAGCTACCCCCGCCCCTGGTGTGGCTAGCCCCGCCGGTGTAGCTACCCCCCCGCACCTGGTGTAATTTTAGCCCCCGCACCGGGTGAAAGCTAGCCCCCGCCCTGTTGAAATTTAGCCCCCGCACCTGGTGTAGCTACCCCCCCGCCCCTGGTTGTGAGCTGCCCCCGCCCCGGTGTTGCTAGCCCCCGCACTGGTGTAAGCTGCCCCGCACCTGGTGTAAGCTGCCCCCGACCTGGTGTAAGCTAGCCCCGCCCTGGTGTGAGCTAGCCCCCGCACGGTGGAAAGCTCCCCCCGCACCTGGTGTAAGCTAGCCCCTGCACTGGTGTAAGCTAGCCCCGCACCTGGTGTAATGCCCCACCCTAGTGGAGCTACCCAGGAGGGCTCCCACTTAACCAAAGTGTAAAAAAAAGAAAAATATTAACGTACCTTGGGGGGGGGGTTTAATGTGCTCTAGGCCCTTTTGTGCGCAATCAAACATAATCAGGGCTTGCAAAGTTGAGATTGAATAGGAAGTCCGGTGGGTCGTTCAAGGGAACGACTCTAGTTTATTTATACCTTATATATAGAGTAGTTATATATAGTAGTAAATATATATGTAGTACTTATATATTTGTGTACTTATAATTTTGTGTACATTATATATAGTAGTACATTTATATGTAGAAATCTAGAATGAGAGGAAGATCCACAGCCCCGAGAAAAATATTTGAGAGTTTTTTCCCAGAATTGTTTGAACATTTTCTTACCCTAATATATATATATATATATATATATATATTATATATATATAATATATATATATATATATATATATATATATTATAATATATATATATATATTGTCGTGCCGAATAGGCAGAACTTGCGATCTTGGCTTAAATAGCAACGTTCATCTTGCCATATAGGACAAGTGAAAATTTGTGTATGCAATAATTTCGCCAAAATCATTCTGAACCTAACGAAAAAAATATATTTCACTGTGTTTGTTTAATATTAAATTATTGTAAACAAATCTAAAATATATTTAGTTGGGTTAGGCTAAAATAAATTGTTCTTCTTATAATAAGGTCAGGTAAGTTTTCTAAGTTTCTTTTGGTGCAAAATTAAAATTTTTTACATTAACATTAATCAAAAAAATATATCTCTAAACATATAAGAGAAAATATTAGAAAGAATTTAATTTTAAATGAGTTCTTGCTAATTGACCAGTTTTACATATTCGGCACGACATATTATATATATATAATATATATATATATATATATATATATATATATATATATATATATATATATATATAATATATATATATATATATGTATATATATGAACCAAATAATTATAAATAAGTGGAGTTTGTATTGTACTGGGACTGGGCTCTGTACTTGTATTAAAAAGAAATACCAACAGTATATACACTAAGTGTATACTGCAGGAATGACAGTCGTGACTATACTCTGGCGGGGGAGAACAAGGCATTGGTGAGAGTAATACCACCAGAGGTGTATAATGTGAGACATGTACCACCAGGTATCATGTCACCTGTGCTGGAACTAACACTGCTGTTGTTGCTAGCAGTGCAAGGGAGATGTTACTGTGTTAAGAGAGATGACAGAGGTGAGGGAAGGTACAACGACACATGTATGGTATAACTTGACTCACGAAATCGTAATGACACGATTGCAACAAATCATACCAC
Source organism: Cherax quadricarinatus (assembly GCF_026875155.1). Lineage (NCBI taxonomy): Eukaryota > Metazoa > Arthropoda > Malacostraca > Decapoda > Parastacidae > Cherax > Cherax quadricarinatus. The sequence goes on along the minus strand of NC_069413.1, from coordinate 12,164,621 downwards.
GGGTGGGGTTTGAACCCGCGATCAGAGAGTCTCAAAACTCCAGACCCGCAGAGTTTACTGGTATATGAGAAGTGGGGGGAGTGGGGGTGGGGGTGGAATGATGATACAATATGAGAGGGTAAATAGACTGATGAAAGGGTAAGTAGACTTGTTTTCTGGTTTGATGAGGTCGTTCTTGGTAGTGAGGAGTAATGATAAAGGCTTCAGAGGCTTCTTACAGTGTGTTTGTGCCCATGGCCCCACGTGGCCATGCCATCGAGGGAGAGAGGAGTAGGCCTTGTTGACTGAGTGAAGGCTGTGGAGAGTGAGAGAGGAGTGGGTGGCTGGCTGCATGAGAGGCCTAGTCTCTGGTCATCTCTTCGCAGAACAGGGTACAGAAACAAAATATATATATATATATTAATTTTTTTGTATATATATATTATATATATATATATAGTATATATAAATATATATATATAATTATATGTGCAAAACAACCACTCTGAAGAATAGAGAAATTGCCAAGCGCTTCGGGGACTATGCCATTACAAGGAACTAGTCAAGTTCCTTGAAGATGTGAGTAGTCACGAAGCGCTATGGAATTTCTCTATTCTTTCAGATGGTTGTTTGCATATTTTGGAAAGTCAACCTTTTGTGATTTATATATATATATATATATATATATATATATATATATATATATATATATATATATATATATATATATATATATATATATATGGACATAGAAAACAAAACTTCTTACAGGGAGGGAAGAAAAAAAAGGTAGGATATGCTAAAAAAACATGGTGGTCCAAGGCATTGAGCGTCGATAGGCATCACTGCACGCCGTCCTGTGTCTGGACAGTACTGCAACACAAGAGACATCGCTGCGGCTGAGCTGTGACATAACAGAGTACGGTCTCTGGAGCAGTGAAGCAGTCATTGTGGCAGTTGCTGCAGGGTTCATTCAACTTGGGGCACAACCTGCTGGTGCCCTCGAGTGAGGCATTGTCAGTACTCGGCAACTGGGCAGGACTTCTTCTGGCAAGCGACTCAGGACATTTCTCGACTGGTACTGTTGCTGGGACTGTCAGTGCCAGCGAGTGTGGAGTGAGTCGTGGCAGGGACAACCGATCTTACACCAAGACCAACCCTACAACAACATACAGTACATCTAGAATAAGTGGTAACCTAGGTAATTTACACTATAATTGTACTTACGTGTACCTGTGCTTAAATATGCTTACTAACTACTGCTGGTGAGGCCAAGAATATGTACACAAGGTGCCATATTACGAGATTATTCAGTACTTGAGGTGCTAAAAAAACTAATAACCTTGACATCTTAAATGATAAATCCCCTTTGAGTCCTGTCTATATTAGATATGTTTAGCACATTATTTATATCTACCTTATTCCTGTTTTCCATTTATACACCTCAGTGGTATCTCCCTAATTCTACGCTTTTCCAGAGAGTGCAGATTCTGTGCCCTCAGTCTGTCCTCTTAGGAAAGATTTCTGATACATGGAATCAACTTTGTCATCCTTCTTTCTACGTTTTCCAGAATACAAGTGGGCTCGTCACTAAATAAATGCCATGTTTGTAGCATTAACAGAAACATTCTAGGGAGGGGGGTTTTTCATAGTGAGATTTTTATTTTTATTAACGCATCGGCCATTTCCCACCAAAGCAAGGTGGCCTGTATTACAACCCAAGGACAATAAGGCTGGTTATTCTATGTGTAAATGGGAGCAAGGAGCAGAACAAACACAGCTGAATGATTTTGAAATATATTTTCCTTCACCAAGAGCAATGTAGATATTTACAAATATGTACACTGTATACAGTTAGAAAATGTGTGTACAACACGGTTTAGGCAAGGCCAAGACAGCCTGGAGACAGAATGGACAACCGTGCTCAACCAGCTCTAGTATGGATATATCAAGGTGTTGACAGGCAGTTGGTACCCACAACACCTCTACGATTGCCAGGACCATCTTCTCATTGGCTGAACCTGGGTACTGCTCGAACAATGGGGCCCCATCGTTCGACCTTAATACTTTTTCGCTGGTTGGGGAGGTAGCCTTTCAGTAAGGGTGTGTACATGCGCCGAATGAAGGTTACATACTCCTTGCATGCTACAGCCCAAAAAAGAAAAACTTTCATCATTCACTCCATTACTGTCTTGCCAGATGTATGCTTACACTTCAGTTATAAAACTACAACATTAACACCCCTCCTTCAGAGTGCAGACACTGTGGTTCCCCTCTCCAAGACTCAAATCCAGCTTGCCAGTTTCCCTGAATCCCTTCATAAATATGAATGAGAAAATGCGATGTATATGTGCATAATTTAGATATAGGAAAAGGACCCTATGTGAGAGACTCGTATTGTTGCACAGAACTGTTGAAATCAAGTGATGCAGTAGAAGTTCTAAGTATTGAAGTGGAAAGTATGATTCCTTGTATATAAACCACCATCAACAAAGACTGAGAAATTCACAGAATTCAGCAGCTCAGGCACGCAGGACCCTGTGTCTAGCTAGTGAACAACGTCATGTAGACTATTCTCTGTTGTAATCTTAAGAAAAACTGAAATATATGTTACAAATTACCCAAAATAAAACTGACCCTGGACCTGAGTCCAGGAGAACATGTAGGCCAAGATGAATTACCAAACATTGAAATGTTTATGTGGATGATAAAGACAGCTGAAACTCAACCATCCAACATTGCTGACAGTGGAAGTTTTGGTAAATGTTAGGAACCAAAGGCAGTATGGTACTAGGAGGAAGTAAACACAATTTTGTAGTACCTACAGTAGGTGGCCAGGCCAGCTATGTTCCTGAAGGCGTGTCTGAAGGTCTTTGTCAGTCACCCCGACGTAGAATTTATGGCAGCCACCACACGGTATGTTGTATACTCCCGCTGTGCACTTAGCTCTGAGTTTGGAACTTCTGGTGATCTCTCTGACAGTTGTGGTAGTAAGGACTGGTACATCCATGTTGACTCTTTCGAGGAACCTAGGAGATGATGGCAGTTATCAGTGGTAGGACCAGTCGTCTATCAATGTTGGAGTCTTCTTTGAGTTTGCTGTGTATGAGGAAGGCTTGGTGTTTGCAGGAGTGCATAATGCTGGGAACTTTCAGTTAACGAACACCTCATTTTTTTCCTTCTGAAACATATCACTATAAATTCGGAGTGTTCGGAGGAAGAACCCACGATAACTCCTTTTGGTTTTGAAGTCATGGTGGAAGTGTATTAGGTCATCTTTATGATGAGTTTTCTGTATACTTTCTGTTGAGGAGTATCTCCTTCCTGGACGAGCACGACATCCAGAGAAGGTAAGGGTCCAACCTTCGCCAGCATCTCTTCTCGTGTGAGTTGTATGGAAAGCTCACCCATCAGTCTCTGAACTACGTTAGGCTGAATTGACTAGGAACAATGACCAAGATATCCACACAGCCACGCCATTTGTGTCTTTAAACTGCCTCTTTCAAAGTGTTCTAAATAGTTTTTCCTAAAATCCCACTGAGAGGTGATCCCATAGCCATTCCAAATGTTTGCAGATGTTATTGTCAAAAGTGTAGAGGTTGAACTTAGCACAAAGGTTTCAACAAGGTCAATGAAATCTTGTACAGGAAGAGACAAGGTCTGCAGTGAGAGAGCTGTGAAAAAAGACAGTTGATCGATGGAGACTGAGTGAAGAGGAAGGTCACGTCCAAACTAGCGAGGTCTTCAGAGGAAGGCACGTCCAAACTAGCGAGGTCTTCAGAGAAAGGTCACGTCCAAACTAGCGAGGTGTTCAGAAGGTCACGTCCAAACTAGCATGGTCTTTAGAGGAAGGTCACGTCCAAATAAGCGAGGTCTTCGGAGGAACGTCACGTCCAAACTAGCAAGGTGTTCAGAAGGTCACGTCCAAATTAGCATGGTCTTCAGAGGAAGGTCAAGTTCAAACTAGCGAGGTCTTCAGAGGAAGGTCAAGTTCAGACTAGCGAGGTCTTCTGAGGAAGGTCAAGTTCAAACTAGCGAGGTCTTCAGAGGAAGGTCAAGTTCAAACTAGCGAGGTCTTCTGAGGAAGGTCAAGTTCAAACTAGCGAGATCTTCAGAGGAAGGTCAAGTTCAAACTAGCGAGGTCTTCAGGGGAAGGTCAAGTTCAGACTAGCGAGGTCTTCAGAGGAAGATCAAGTTCAAACTGGCGAGGTCTTCAGAGGAAGGTCAAGTTCAAACTAGCGAGGTCTTCAGAGGAAGGTCAAGTTCAAACTAGCGAGATCTTCAGAGGAAGGTCAAGTTCAAACTAGCGAGGTCTTCAGAGGAAGGTCAAGTTCAAACTAGCGAGGTCTTCAGAGGAAGGTCGAGTTCAAACTAGCGAGATCTTCAGAGGAAGGTCAAGTTCAAACTAGCATGGTCTTCTGAGGAAGGTCAAGTTCAAACTAGCGAGGTCTTCAGAGGAAGGTCAAGTTTAAACTAGCGAGGTCTTCAGAGGAAGGTCACGTCCAAACTAGCGAGGTCTTCAGAGGAAGGTCCAGTTCAAACTAGCGAGGTCTTCAGAGGAAGGTCATGTTCAAACTATCGAGGTCTTCTGAGTAAGGTCAAGTTCAAACTAGCATGGTCTTCTGAGTAAGGTCAAGTTCAAACTAGCGAGGTCTTCAGAGGAGGGTCAAGTTTAAACTAGCGAGGTCTTCAGAGGAAGGTCAAGTTCAAACTAGCGAGGTCTTTAGAGGAGGGTCAAGTTCAAACTAGCGAGGTCTTCAGAGGAAGGTCAAGTTTAAACTAGCGAGGTCTTTAGAGGAGGGTCAAGTTCAAACTAGCGAGGTCTTCAGAGGAGGGTCAAGTTTAAACTAGCGAGGTCTTTAGAGGAGGGTCAAGTTCAAACTAGCGAGGTCTTCAGAGGAAGGTCAAGTTCAAACTAGCATGGTCTTCAGAGGAAGGTCAAGTTTAATCTAGCGAGGTCTTCTGAGGAAGGTCAAGTTCAAACTAGCGAGGTCTTCAGAGGAAGGTCAAGTTCAAACTAGCATGGTCTTCAGAGGAAGGTCAAGTTCAAACTAGCGAGGTCTTCAGAGGAAGGTCAAGTTTAAACTAGCGAGGTCTTCTGAGGAAGGTCAAGTTCAAACTAGCGAGGTCTTCAGAGGAAGGTCAAGTTCAAACTAGCATGGTCTTCAGAGGAAGGTCAAGTTTAAACTAGCGAGGTCTTCAGAGGAAGGTCAAGTTCAAACTAGCGAGGTCTTCAGAGGAAGGTCAAGTTTAAACTAGCGAGGTCTTCTGAGGAAGGTCAAGTTCAAACTAGCGAGGTCTTCTGAGGAAGGTCAAGTTCAAACTAGCATGGTCTTCAGAGGAAGGTCAAGTTCGAACTAGCATGGTCTTCAGAGGAAGGTCACGTCCAAACTAGCGAGGTCTTCAGAGGAAGGTCAAGTTCAAACTAGCGAGGTCTTCTGAGGAAGGTCAAGTTCAAACTAGCATGGTCTTCAGAGGAAGGTCAAGTTCAAACTAGCATGGTCTTCAGAGGAAGGTCACGTCCAAACTAGCGAGGTCTTCAGAGGAAGGTCAAGTTCAAACTAGCGAGGTCTTCTGAGGAAGGTCACGTCCAAACTAGCGAGGTCTTCAGAGGAAGGTCAAGTTCAAACTAGCATGGTCTTCTGAGGAAGGTCACGTCCAAACTAGCGAGGTGTTCAGAATGTCACAAGTGTGAGATGCTACGTCCCAACATTTTGGATACGTGCTTCGCTAAAACACTTGCTAGTCTGTGAGATGCACTGTTGATCCTGGACGTGATGGGGCATAATGGTATGTTGGACTTACATGCCTTGGGAAGTCCAAATACGTGTGCAAGTTTAGGTTTAGTACAAGGAAATGAGAGAGTTTAATTCTCTGCGTGGAACGCATTAGAATTTTGCTGGTTTCTCTGAGGAAAAGTTTCTCTGTCCACTGTCTGAGGTGTGGTGATCTCATAATAGAAGATTTATACTTTGGTCTGCTAATCGTCACTGCTATGAGATGCACTTTTTGCATTGATGTAAATGGTATCCCCGGTTAAATCTTTGCATTCCAGAAGTAGTTGGGTGCAGTACTTACCGAATTTGTTCCCATAAGGAATATTTGTGAAGTAGATTAGTCCATTTCAGACCCCCAAACATACATGCACAAACGCACTTACCATAAAAACACTTACTAATTGGTCGCATTTGAGGAGTGATCGTTTAGCGGTTCACGTAATCCTAATGTTTGTATTTTCAACACGTTTCATGAGAGCTTTAGCGTAACTCTTGAGAAGAGAGGATTGAACTCTCTTGCAGAGTTACATACCTTGTATCTTCTTATGAATAAATAAATAAATAAATAAATAAAAAAAAAAATAAAAAGGGTGTGGAGAATTACGAACATGGAGGTGTCACACTTGTGTTATGTATTACATGGCTTATAGATGACTCACGAAATCGTAATGACACGATTGCAAACAAACCATACCCCGGCCGGGATTGAACCCGCGGTCATAGTCTCAAAACTCCAGCATATACCTAGTTGGACGAATCTTATAGTGGCTAGCTGGTCTAGTGGCTAACGCGACGGGCTGGAGTTTTGAGACTCTGACCGCGGGTTCAATCCCGGCCGGGGTATGGCTTGGATGGCTTATAGATAATTATGACATTGACAGTAATGCCTAAAACTTTTCAGCCTTTGTTTTATCATGACACACCATCCGTCTCCCACCTTGGTAGGGTGAGCCTGTAATGGAGTGGGTGTGAAATTGTTGGTTTGGACAGTCCACTTTTGCCTCCAGCAACAACAGCCTGGTTGACCAGGCAAGCACCAGACGAGCCTGGCCCATTTCCGGACTCCGAGAGTAGTGAAACTATCGAAACTCTTCAAAGGTCCGTTATTGTAGAGTTGATTGTTTTAGTAGGTGGTCGGTTATACAGGAACAAGAAAGCACAATACCGTGACTGGAACAATACACAAATAACCCGCACATAGGAGAGAGCAGCTTATGACGACGTTTTGGTCCGACTTGGACCATTTACAAAGTCACACAAAGCCTTATGTGCGGGTTGTTTGTGTGGTTATCCAGGATGCTGTAAACTTACGTAGACAAGAGAGCAGTTTATTGGGCGAGGGTACACCAGGCACCAAGTGTGAGGGGCAGTCAAGGAGTCGACGACCAGGAGGGGACGTATTGTTTACATGGCAGTTGTCGAGGGAGGTTACCTGGAGGTTATTCCGGGGATCAACGCCCCCGCGGCCCGGTCCATGACCAGGCCTCCCGATGGATCAGGGCCTGATCAACTAGGCTGTTACTGCTGGCCGCACGCAGTCCAACGTACGAGCCACAGCCCGGCTGATCCGGCACTGACTTTAGGTATCTGTCCAGCTCTCTCTTGAAGGCAGCCAGGGGTTTATTGGCAATTCCCCTAATGCTTGATGGGAGGCTGTTGAACAGTTTTGGGCCCCGGACACTTATGGTGTTTTCTCTTAGTGTACCAATGGCGCCCCTACTTTTTATTGGGGGCATTTTGCATCGCCTGCCCAGTCTTTTACGTTCGTAGGGAGTGATTTCTGTGTGCAGATTTGGGACCATTCCTTCCAAGATTTTCCAAGTGTAGATTATGATATATCTCTCCCTCCTGCATTCCAACGAGTACAAGTCAAGTGCTTCCAAGCGTTCCCAGTAGTTAAGGTGCTTGACAGAACTTATACGTGCAGTAAAGGATCTCTGTACACTCTCTAGATCTGCGATTTCACCTGCTTTGAATGGAGATGTTAATGTACAGCAGTATTCCAGCCTAGAGAGAACAATTGATTTGAAGAGGATCATCATGGGCTTGGCATCTCTCGTTTTGAAAGTTCTCATTATCCATCCTATCATTTTCTTTGCACGTGCGATCGTGGCACTGTTGTGATCCTTGAAAGTGAGATCCTCAGACATTACTACTCCCAGGTCCCTTACATTATTTTTCCGCTCTATTGTATGGCCGGAGTCAGTAGTATACTCTTTTTAGTTATTATCTCCTCCAGTTTTCCATAACGGAGTAGTTGGAATTTGTCCTCATTGAACATCATATTGTTTTACCGTTGCCCACTGGAAAACTTTGTTTATATCTTCTTGGAGGTTAACCGCGTCCTCAGCAGATGACAGCCTCATGCAGATCCTAGTATCATCCGCAAAGGATGATACGGTGCTGTGGTGTATATCTCTGTTTTATGTCTGATATGAGGATAAGGAATAAGATGGGGCGAGTACTGTGCCTTGTGGAACAGAGCTCTTCACTATGGCAGCCTCCGATTTAACTCTGTTGACCACTACTCTTTGTGTTCAATTTGTTAGGAAGTTGAAGATCCATCTCCCCACTTTCCCAGTTATTCCTTTAGCACGTATTTTATGGGCTATTACGCCATGATCGCATTTGTCAAATGCTTTTGCAAAGTCTGTGTATATTACATCTGGATTCTGATTTTCTTCCTAGGTAAGGTTTGTCAGGAAACAGGACAAGTGTTTCCTGATGCAGGTCTGGAGCTTTTGGTAATCTGACCGAGGCCTTCCACTGGCTTACCCCGCCCCCTCTATTTTAAAAATTATGCTTATTATTATATCCATTTCTTTCAATATCAAGTCTCGCACAGTACAGGGCCGCCTACCGAGGCCTACAGAAATCATACCTAATGTATTTTGAAATTACAGGTAGGAACCTGGTTACTACCCTACAAATAAAACACTTTGATCATCATTCATTCAATCAAGCCTGTTGGATGTCCAAGCCCCTAGCACTGAAAACTAACTTTATCCCCTCCCTTCAACCTTTCCTGGAACGACACCTGTCATTCTTTCCTCCAACCCAGACTTATACTCCCTCTTTGTTATCCTATTCTTTCTCCCTCTCTAAATATCCATACCAACGCCACCCACCACCACCACCACACCCCCACCACCATTAACCACCACCACCACCACCATACCACCACCCACCACCACCACCAACCACCACCACCACCACCAAATTTCCCACCACCACCATTACCACCACCACCACCACCAACCCACCACTTACCACCACACCACCACCACCACATTACCACCACCATACCCCACCACCATTACCACCAACCGCCACCACCTAATACCGCCACCACCATTACCAACTACAACCACCACCACCACCACTACAACCACCACCACCATACCACCACCACCATTACCACACCATTCACCCCCACCATTATCACCACCATTACCACCACCACCATTACCACCACCACCATTACCACCACCACCAACCACCACCACCACCATTACCACCACCACCACCAAACCCCTACAACCACCACCCCCACTTACCACCACCATCACCACCACCACCATTACCACCCCCCACCATTACCAAACCACCACCATTACCACACCACCACCATTAACCACACCACTTTACCACCATTACCAAACCACCACCACCCTTTTCCACCCCCACCACCATTAACCACCACCACCACCATTACCACACCCCCCTACCACCACCACCATTACCACCACCACCACACATTACCACCACCACCACCCTTACCACCACCCCCACCTTACCACCACCCACCACCACCATTAAACCCCCATCACCACCACGCTACCACCACCACCACCATACACCCCCACCACCATTACACCACCACCACCATTATCACCACCCCCCACACCACATTACCACCACCACCACCATTACCCACCACCACCATTACCACCACACCACCACCAACATCACCACGCACCACCACATTACCACCACCACCACCATTACCACCACCACCCCCAAACCCCATCACCACCACCATTACCACCACCACCCGCACCACCACCACCACCGTAAGCACCTTAAACCGGAACGCTTAACCACCTTTTCCACGCAAAAAATATCATAACCCAAAACTTGATGCGTCCCAAACTCACACACAAACTCACCCCCCACGAAATAAACCAGCCAGCAAATGCCCCCAATAAAAAGTAGGCGCCATTTACACTAAGAGAAAACCACCAACAATTCCACCCAAAACTGTCAAACAGCCTCCATCAAGCATTAGGGAATCCAAAACCCCGCCTGCCTTCAAAGAGAGCTGACAGAACCTAGCATGCCGACACCGCGTCAGCCCTTAACTACTGGAACGCTTGGAAGCACTTGACTTGTACTCGTTGGAAGCAGGAGGGAGAGATATTCATAATCTACACTTGGAAAATCTTGGAAGGAATGGGCCCAAATCTGCACACCAAATCACTCCCCGAAAGTAAAAGACTTTTGGGAGGGGGATGCAAAATGCCCCCAATAAAAAGTAGGGGCGCCATTGGTACACTAAAGAAAACCCATAAGTGTCCGGGGGCCCAAAACTTTCAACGCCTCCCATCAAGCATTAGGGAATTGCCAATAAACCCCGGGGCCTTTAAGAGAGACTGGGCAGAACCTAAAATCGTGCCGGTCAGCCGGGGTTGGCCGTACGTTGGACTGCGTGCGGCCAGCAGTAACAGCCTAGTTGATCAGGCCCTGATCCATCGGGAGGCCTGGTCATGGACCGGGCCGCGGGGGCGTTGATCCCCGGAATAACCTCCAGGTATCCAGGTAACCACCATTACCACCACCACCACCACCACCATTACCATCACCACCACCACCACTACCACCACCACCATTACCACCACCACCACCACCACCATTACCACCACCACCACCACCACCATTACCACCACCACCACCATTACCACCACCACCATTACCACCACCACCACCATTACCACCACCACCACCATTACCATCACCACCACCACCCCCACCACCGCAATTACCACCACCCCCCACCACCACCATTACCACCACCACCACCAACACCATTACCACCACCACCATTACCACCACCACCACCATTACCACCACCACCATTACCACCACCACCATTACCACCACCACCACCATTACCACCACCACCATTACCACCACACCATTACCACCACCACCACCACCATTACCCACCACCACCATTACCACACCACCACCACCACCACCATTACCACCACCACCACCATTACCACCACCACCACCATTACCACCACCACCACCACCATTACCACCACCACCACCATTACCACCACCACCACCACCATTACCACCGTCACCACCACCACCACCACCATTACCACCACCATTACCACCACCACCATTACCACCACCACCACCATTACCACCACCACCACCACCATTACCACCACCACCACCATCACCACCATTACCACCACCATTACCACCACCACCACCACCACCACCATTACCACCACCACCATTACCACCACCACCACCACCATTACCACCACCACCACCACCATTACCACCACCACCACCACCACCACCATTACAACCACAATCTTTCCTTGGCTCTCTGAATAATACTTTTGATGTGGAAAAAGACATGTATACAGTTGAGGAGATGAGAAGACACCTAGACAAGTCTCAGGACAATATTACCACGACGTTTGTGTTACAGTCGCAACATTTACAAAGTCACACAGTGTGACTCTGTAAATACTTCAAGCTTCTCTCTATGTCCCGGTTATTTTTGTATTGTTCCAGTTACGGTATTCTGCTTTTTTTTTGTTCTTTATTAGAGAGAACGTTTCGCCACGAGTGGCTTTTTCAGTGGTAAACACTTCTGGTAGACCCACGACTCTTCCTCCTCCCTCCATCATAAATATGACAGGTATTGTTAGACGATGATTCTGAAAAAAACAAACCATACCACGGGTGGGGATAGAACCCGCGGTCAGAGAGTCTCAAAACTCCAGACGGATGCGTTACCCCATGGTATGGTTTGTTTGCAATCGTGTCATTACGATTTCCTGAGTCATGTTAACGGCTTTAAGGGGACTTGAACTAGAGTTCGTCACGGCCACGCTAGCTGGAGATTCGGTCTGGAGTTTTCAGACTCTCTGACCGCGGGTTCTATCCCCACCCGTGGTATGGTTTGCAATCGTTTCATTACGATTTCATGAGTGATAGTTCTGAAGTTAGTACCTGACCCGCCAGGCGGTGGTTTGTACACTGAACTGCGTGTGACCAGGAGTAGCAGCCTGGTTGATCAGGCTCTGATACACTGGGCTCATTGGCCGAGCCGTAGGGGGCGTTGACCCCCGGAACACCCTACAGTTTACTTAGCCTTCAGGTAGGTAAATAAACAGACGCTGAAGTTGTGGATGCTATGTGATGTTGATGTGAGTGTGCAGACAGCAAGCAACGATAGTGTATTAGATCATATTGGAAGGAAGTATGTCCGCAGGAGGGTGAATCTAATTGCGCTCACGCACGCACGCACACACACACACACACACACACACACACACACACACACACACACACACACACACACACACACACACACACACACACACACACACAGGAAGAGGAATAGTTTGGCAAGTGAAGTAGTGGAGGCAGGAACCATACATAGTTTTAAGACGAGGTATGATAAAGCTCACGGAGCAGGGCGAGAGAGCACCTAGTAGCGATCGGTGAAGAGGCGGGGCCAGGAGCTGTCTCGACCCCTGCAACCACAAATAGGTGAGTACACAAACACACACACATCATACTTGTGAACGACATATGACGGAAGGAATAACTCCGAAGTGTCCCTGTTTGCAGATGACTTGAAGTTGATGAGAAGAATTCATTCGATCGAAGACCAGGCAGAACTACAAAGAGATCTAGACAGGCTGCAGACCTGGTCCAGCAATTGGCTCCTGGAGTTCAACCCCACCAAGTGCAAAGTCATGAAGATTGGGGAAGGGCAAAGAAGACCGCAGACGGAGTACAGTCTAGGGGGTCAGAGACTACAAACCTCACTCAAGGAAACAGATCTTGGGGTGAGTATAACACCAGGCACATCTGAAGCACACATCAACCAAATAACTGCTGCAGCATATGGGCGCCTAGCAAACCTCAGAACAGCATTCCGACATCTTAATAAGGAATCGTTCAGGACCCTGTACACCGTGTACGTTAGGCCCATATTGGAGTATGCGGCACCAGTTTGGAACCCACAACTAGCCAAGCACGTAAAGAAACTAGAGAAAGTGCAAAGGTTTGCAACAAGGCTAGTCCCAGAGCTAAGAGGTATGTCCTACGAGGAGAGGTTAAGGGAAATCAACCTGACGACACTGGAGGACAGGAGAGATAGGGGGGACATGATGAAGACATACAAAATACTGAGAGGAATCGAAAAGAAGGACACAGACAGGATGTTCCAGTGATGGGACACAGCAACAAGGGGTCACAGTTGGAAGTTGAAGACACAGATGAATCACAGGGATGTTAGGAAGTATTTCTTCAGTCACAGAGTTGTCAGTAAGTGGAATAGCCTGGGTAGGGATATAGTGGAGGCAGGATACATACATAGCGTTAAGAAGAGGTATGATAAAGTTCATGGAGCGGGAAGAGTGACCTAGTAGCGGTCAGTGAAGAGGCGGGGCCATGAGCTATGCCTCGACCCCTGCAACCACAACTAGGTGAGTACACGGCCCGCATCTAGTCTCTGGTGTTTGACTTTGTTAACTAATCTGTGATACTTAGTTGAGTACTTGCATCAGTGTGTTGACCCTCTCTTGTTAGCTGTTGTTGTTAGCTGTGTTTGTTAGCTGTGGTTCTGTTAGCTGTGGTTGTGTGTGATTGTGGTTGTGTGTGGTTGTGGTTGTGTTAGTTGTGGTTGTGTTAGTTGTGGTTGTGTGTGGCTGTGTTAGCTGTGGTTTGTGTTAGTTGTGGTTGTGTTAGTTGTGGTTGTGTGTGGTTGTGTTTGTTGTGGGTTGTGTTAGGTGTGGTTGTGTTAGTTGTGTTGTGTTAGCTGTGGTTGTGTTAGTTGTGGTTATGTTGTGGTTGTGTTGTAGTGTTAGTTGTGGTTGTTAGCTGTGGTTGTGTGTGATTGTGTTAGTTGTGGTTGTATTAGTTGTGGTTGTGTGTAGGTGTGGTTGTGTTGTGGTTGTGATTAGTTGTGGTTGTGTTAGGTGTTGTGTGTGTTGTGTGTTGTGGTTGTATTAGTTGTGGTTGTGTTAGTGTGGTTGTGTTATGTGTAGTTGTGGTTTGTGTGTGCTTGTGTTAGCTGTGGTTGTGTTAGTTGTGGTTTTGTTAGTTGTGTGTAGCTGTGGTTGTTTGTGGTTGTGTGTAGTTGTGTTAGCTGTGGTTGTGTGTGGTTGTGTTAGCTGTGGTTGTGTGTGGTTGTGTTAGTGTGGTTATGTGTGGTTGTGTTAGTTGTGGTTTGTTACTGTGGTTGTGTTAGTTGTGGATTGTGTTAGTTGTGGTTGTGTTTAGTGTGGTTGTTAGTGTTGTGGTTGTGTTAGCTGTGGTTGTGTGTGATTGTTAGTTGTGGTTGTGTTAGCTGTGGTTGTTAGTTGTGGTTGTGTTAGCTGTGGTTGTGTGTGATTGTTAGTTGTGGTTGTGTTAGCTGTGGTTGTGTGATTGTTAGTTGTGGTTGTGTTAGTTGTGGTTGTGTTAGTTGTGGTGTGTGTTGTGGTTGTGTTAGCTGTGGTTGTTGTAGTTGTGGTTTGTGTTAGTTGTGGTTGTGTGTGGTTGTGTTGTGAGTTGTGTTAGCTGTGGTTGTGTGTGGTTTGTTAGCTGTGGTTGTGTTGTGGTTGTGTTAGCTGTGGTTGTGTGTGTTGTGTTAGCTGTGGTTTGTGTGGTTTGTGTTAGCTGTGGTTGTGTGTGGTTGTGTTAGTTTTGGTTATGTTGTGGTTGTGTTAGTTGTGGTTGTGTTGTGGTTGTGTTAGCTGTGGTTGTGTGTGTGGTGTTAGCTGTGGTTATGTTCGTGGTTGTGTTAGTTGTGGTTATGTTAGTGGGTGTGTGTTAGTGTTGTGGTTGTGTAGTTGTGGTTGTGTGTGGTTGTGTTGGTTATGTTGTTGTGGTTGTGTTGTGGTTTGTGTTAATTGTGCTTGTTGTTAGTTGTGGTTGTGTGTGGTTGTGTTTAGCTTGGTTGTGTTAGTTGTGGTTGTGCTAGTTGTGGTTGTGTTAGCTGTGTGTTGTTTGTTGTGGGTTGTGTGTTGTTGTGGGTTGTGTTAGTGTGGTTGTGTTAGCTGTGGTTGTGTAGGTGGTTGTGTGTGGTTGTGTTAGCTGTGGTTGTGTGTGGTTTGTGTTAGTTGTGGTTGTGTTGTGGTTTGTGGTTGTGTTAGTTGGGTTGTGTTAGCTGTGGTTGTGTGTGGTTTGTGTTATTGTGGTTGTGTTAGTTGTGGTTGTTGTGTTAGTTGAGGTTATGTTGTGTGTTGTGTTGTGTTGTGGTTAGTTGTGGTTGTGTTAGTTGTGGTTGTGTGTGGTTGTGTTAGCTGTGGTTGTGTTAGTTGTGGTTGTGTTGTTGTGGTGTGTGGTTGTGTTAGCTGTGGTTGTGTTAGTATGTGGTTGTGTTAGTTGTGGTTGTGTTAGCTGTGGTTGTGTGTGGTTGTGTTGTGGTTGTGTTAGCTGTGGTTGTTTAGCTTGGTTTGTGTGGTTGTGTTAGCTGTGGTTGTGTTAGTTGTGGTTTGTTGTGTGTGTGTTAGCTGTGGTTGTATTAGCTGTGGTTGTGTGTGGTTGTGTTAGCTGTTGGTTGTGTTAGTTGTGGTTGTGTTAGTTTGGTTGTGTTGTGTGTTAGTTGTGGTTGTGTTGTTGTGGTTGTTAGCTGTGGTTGTGTGTGATTGTTAGTTTGTGGTTGTGTTAGCTGTTGTTGTATGTGATTGTTAGTTGTGGTTGTGTTAGTTGTGGTTGTGTTAGTTGTGGTTGTGTTGTGGTTGGTGTGTGGTTGTGTTAGCTGTGGTTGTGTTAGTTGTGGTTGTGTTAGTTGTGGTTGTGTGTGTTGTGGTTGTGTGTGGTTGTGTTAGCTGTTGGTTGTGTGTGTTGCATTAGCTGTGGTTGTGTGTGTTTTGTTAGCTGTGTGTTGTGTGTGTTGTGGTTATGCTGTGGTTTTTTGTGTTAGTTGTGGTTGTGTTGTGGTTGTGTGTGGTTGTGTTAGCTGTGGTTGTGTGTGGTTGTTAGCTGTGGTTATGTTGTGGTTGTGTTATTGTGGTTATGCTGTGGTTGTGTTAGTTGTGGTTGTGTTGTGGTTGTGTGTGGTTGTGGTTATGTTGTGGTGTTGTGGTTGTGTTTAATTGTGCTTGTGTTAGTTGTGGTTGTGTGTGGTTGTGTTAGATGTGGTTTTGTTAGTTGTGGTTGTGTTAGTTGTGGTTGTGTTAGCTGTGGTTGTGTTAGTTGTGGTTGTGTTAGTTGTGGTTGTGTTAGCTTTGGTTGTGTTAGTTGTGGTTGTGTTGTTGTGGTTGTGGTTGTGTGTGGTTGTGTGTGGTTGTGTTTGTGTGTTAGTTGTGGTTGTGTTAGTTGTGGTTGTGTTAGTGTGGTTGTGTTAGTTGTGGTTGTGTTGTGGTTGTGTTAGCTGTGGTTGTGTGTGGTTGTGTTAGTTGTGGTTATGTTGTGGTTGTGTTGTGGTTATGTTGTGGTTGTGTTAGTTGTGGTTATGTTGTGGTTGCATTGTGGTTGTGTTAGTTGTGGTTGTGTGTGGTTGTTGTTGCAACCCCTGAATGGGTTACAATGTATATGATGTATATTATGTATATGTATATAATGTATATTACCTTTTCATATAATTTTATATTGCTTATATTTGCGATAATAGCTAAATCGTAAATATATTGCTTTATATTATTATTTGACTTAGTTACTATTGTTAGGTAGGATGTAACATATTATATGCTCATAGTTCAAGTCTTGATTGTCTAACTACTGTAATTATCGCTTGTGGCTCGTTACTTTGCCGGCTTCTGTGTTGCTGGGCAGCAACTGTCCACGGAGCTATCACGTGTTCGAGGGGGGGGGGGTGTTCACACCTCGCCTGAAGTATTCAGTCTGGTCTAGACTCTCTTGGTGGTTGGACGTATTCCTGACAAGAAGTGCCTAAATCTCCCTTATTGGCACTTGTTGGAAGATCGTCTCTGTCTCATTATTGTTGTAGGTTCTGTGGGACTCTATTCACCGAACATTGTATAGACTTAGTGATTTTCGACGTTGTACTGAGGTTGTGTGTCTCATAGACACTCTGAGCAACTCAGGTCCTGAGCTGTAGCTTCTGACCTAACTTGTACCGGTATCTGTGTACTGTCACAGTCGGGGATTTTCTTATGCTGAACTTAGATTCAGTAGTATGGGAGTTTTGTGACTTTTGTGGAGGATCTGCTGATGGTCCCTACTTAGTGTCGTTATATTATCTCCTTGTTCCTGATTCTGTGTCACAGTTGCTTGTTATATTGTTGTTCGGCTTAGCGGTCGTTTATTGTTCAAGCAAGCTGTTCTGATTGCCAGTTGGTCAAGAAGTTAGTTGATGTGAGGACTTTGTCAGTCACTTGTTTAAGTCTAGTTGAGTTGTGAGACATAGTGAACTACTTAGAGCACTTACACACATACACACAAACTTATTTGTATATATATGTATTAGGTTATTAAATGTTAACAATGTACCAGACGGTACTTAAGACATATAAATGTGATATGTGCCTTCAGCACAATATTTCTGTACACGAGAGAAGTGATTATTATTATTTTGATTACTGTGATTAATTTAATTTAATTTAATAATACTCCTAGACATCTTCATTGTTAATAAATTTATTAAATTTTAATTTCTCTAGTTAAGACCTACCAGTTGTAATCCTGAATCACTATTGAATCTTACTAAATTCTAATGGATAATTGGACCAGGATACTGACTAATTGTTACGAAAACCCAGTAACAGGCTGGATGCTAGAAGGGCAGTCCTTTCTAGTATTTACTGGAGATCTCTAAGCTTATTAGAAATCGCGTTTTTTGTAACATTGTGGTTGTGTGTGGTTGTGTTAGTTGTGGTTATGTTGTGGTTGTGTTGTGGTTGTGTTAGTTGTGGTTATGTTGTGGTTGTGTTGTGGTTGTGTTAGCTGTGGTTGTGTGTGGTTGTGTTAGTTGTGGTTGTTAGCTGTGGTTGTGTGTGGTTGTGTTGTTGTGGTTGTGTTAGTTGTGGTTGTGTTATTTGTGGTTGTGTTAGTTGTGGTTATGTTGTGGTTGTGTTAGTTGTGGTTGTGTTAGTTGTGGTTGTTAGTTGTGGTTGTGTTAGTTGTGGTTATGTTGTGGTTGTGTTAGTTGTGGTTATGTTGTGGTTGTTAGTTGTGGTTATGTTGTGGTTGTGTTAGTTGTGGTTGTGTTAGTGGTTGTGTTAGCTGTGGTTGTGTTGTGGTTATGTTGTGGTTGTGTTAGTTGTGGTTGTGTTAGCTGTGGTTGTGTTGTGATTGTTAGTTGTGGTTGTGTTAGTTGTGGTTGTGTTGTTAGTTGTGGTTGTGTTGCGGTTTTTGTTAGTTGTGGTTATGTTGTGGTTGTGTGTAGTTGTTAGTTTGTGGTTGTGTTAGTTGTGGTTGTTAGTTGTGGTTGTGTTATCTGTGGTTGTGTGTGGTTGTGTTAGCTGTGGTTGTGTGTGGTTGTGTTAGTTGTGGTTGTGTTAGCTGTGGTTGTGTGTTGTTTGTGTTAGCTGTGGTTGTGTGTTGTGTTAGCTGTGCTTGTGTGTGGTTGTGTTGTGTGTGGTTGTGTTAGCTGTGGTTGTGTGTGATTGTGTTAGCTGTGGTTGTGTGTGGTTGTGTTAGCTGTGGTTGTGTGTGGTTGTGTTAGCTGTGGTTGTGTGTGGTTGTGTTAGCTGTGGTTGTGTTAGCTTTGGTTATGTGTGGTTGTGGTTAGCTGTGGTTGTGTTAGTTATGGTTGTTAGCTGTGGTTGTGTGTGGTTATGTTAGCTGTGGTTGTGTTGTGGTTGTGTTAGCTGTGGTTGTGTGTGGGTGTGTGTGGTTGTTAGCTGTGGTGTGGTTGTGTTGTGGTTGTGTGTGGTTGTGTTAACCGTGGTTGTGTTAGCTGTTGTCTCTTCCCTCACATTCTTCCCTCACATTCTTACCTCACTGTCCCCTCTGCTCGTCTTGCTATTCTCTCCACCATTACCCATCACATACAGATATTCACACCATGTGAAGGAGAATAATTAATAAGAATTAGTAATCAAGAAATAAGTATAAAAAGTGAAATGAAGACACTTGTTTTAATATATAAACACTGGACATTGTTGTATTGAATAAACACAGTACAATAAACCATGGGGCGCCGTGGGAACCGTAAGATAACACTATATCAACATCCGTGGCCCTAGATTATTCAACATCTTACCAGAAGATATCAGAAACACTGCTGGAACAAGTGTAGAAGTCTTCAAGAGGAAACTGGACAAGAATCTTCACCAGGAGGCCTGGTCACAGACCGGGCCGCGGGGGCATTGACCCCCGAAACTCTCTCCAGGTAAACTCCAGGTGCCAGATCAACCAGGCTATGATGGATATGTGCGTCAGCGGACCTCCAGCAGCAACAACCTGGCTGACCAGACAAGCACCAGACAAACCTGGCCCATGGCCGGGCTCCGGGAGTAGTGAGACACGAAATTCATCAAAGGTAAAAGTACCAATCTAATTATTCTTCCGTGGCTCGGTTAACAACGCTCTCGCTTCACACACTCAGTGTCCGGGGTTCAATCCCCGGTAAAGGTCGAAACGTTCGACATTTTTAATTCTAACTACTCTCCGTGTTTACCTAGCAATAAGAGGATAACTGGGTGTTACTGAACTGGTGTGGGTGGCATCCTGGGGGACAAAATTGAAGTACCACAATGTAAGACACCCGTCC
>NC_069413.1:12118123-12144441 GCF_026875155.1 Cherax quadricarinatus | reverse complement strand
ATGCATTCCAGGGGTACGATTTTTTCTTAGGCTAGGCCTAGTCTGCGAGCGTAGTTTCGTGTACAAAGTTAGTCATTGTAATAAGTTGGTTTTTGAAGGAGGTTGATTTTTACGGAAGTTTTTGGGTTTGAGTCCAAAAAGGTTGCAGTGGCGGCTCTAAGTAGTTCTGAATATGCTCACAGATCATTGTTAAAGGTCTCTACAGGGGAAACATCATGGAATTTACCAGTCAGTCACGTGCAACCATAGCTGCCCTTTTTTTAAACGTCTATGGTGCGGAACTCTATAAAAATTTTTACAAAAATCAAGAAAAATAATATAAAATTTCTTATTGGGAAACACCCTCAAAGCTTTATGAAAAAAAGTTAATAAATTAGTTAACAAGACCGGCCTCTTGTAAACCCATGCGAGTATCATTAATAAGCTTGCTTATGAGATGGCTTCTAAAATCTCAGCTTAATTGCTCTATAATTTGCCTACAATAGTAGGTTTTATCAGTGTTAAGCGAAAGTTTATTGGCTGATCCAAGTCGAATTTTTTGGCAGTCCTCTTTAAAAATGGTGTTGAGGGGGAAGATTGGGTGAGAGACGACAAAAGTCTTTTGTCGTCAGAAAAGAAAATGGGGTTCAGGTGTTAGTACTTTGGGAAGATCATTGAGTATAGAGGAAAGAGTAGGGGCCCCAAGGAACCCCCTGGGGAATCCAGTTTCAAGTGGCTGTGTTGTTGATGCTGTGTATTTAATGGTACTACTGATCCCTTTGTAAGGTAAGATTTAAAAATATAAAAGGTAAGGCCTCTTACCAAAAGGGTCAAGTTTGTGGAGTAGGATGCCTTGTCTCTGTGTCAAAGCTTTTTTTATGTCAAAAAAAAACCCCTATGGTATTCCTTATTTACCAATGCTGTCAAAGCGACTTAGATTTTTATGTTTCATCGTTGTGCTTTTATTTTTCCGAATCGAAATTGGCGGGGTTGAGTATGTTTTGTGCCTTATAAATGAATATGTCCCTGTGCACGAGTTCTCAAAGTTTTTTGGTACAATGGTAAGTTTGATATTGGCCTATAGTTTTTTAAATCGTGGGGTGCAATTTGTGCGGGGGATAAACTGCGAAAACCCCCCTAAACCCAATAATAACCAAAAAAAGCTGCAGAAAAGAATAATCACTAAATCCATCCCTGGCAACACACCCCCCCTTCTAGTCTAAACTTACCCCCGTTCAGTAACACACTTATACTGTGCAATTATTTACGGGGCCTTTAAAAACCTAATATAAAACTTGACCAAAAATGCTTTCTTGATAGTTGTGACAGAACCCACAGGCATAAACCGCACAAACATTCTACGACTTTCCCCCGTGTCTGACAAAACCCTTTAAAAAAAAATTCTGTTGTCAAAGGCCCTAAATTTGGGAATACCTACCTGAAAAATTAGAATTGGGACACATTCATCCCTTTTTAAAACTCCCATTAGAAAACATCTAATCTCCCTGATACACCCCGTCAACTACTACACGAATACCCCTGGTGGTTCCCTTACACTCACTCACTCTTTGCCCATAACAGAAATATAACCAGTCTTAAATAAAAACCCTGTGTACTCCAATACTAAAACTATGTCTTGCCAAAACAAAAGCATTTTTCACTTTGCAAAAAATCCAAACTGTATTTAGTCCTTAGCCATAATACCAACTTACCCAAAATTTGTAATTTTTAAAATTTAAAGAATAAAACAAAAGATGCCCAAAATGCCAGCCTGCTAAGCGTTTGGGGTTTCACTCGGGTAATCACAATTTTATACATGTAACCAAACAAAAAAACCCAAATTTCTGTAAATCAGCATTGTAATCCTTATAGAGAATAATTTTGAACTTGAATTTAAATTTTTGAATGTAGGGTGTAACCCTTGCTGTCTTGAGTGTTTCGGGAAGGTGCTGTTTTAGTGACTTGTTAAAAAATAATGAAAAAAACATGCGGGAGGACATGGGGGGCCCCTTGTACATAAATGGTGGGACATGAGCGATTTCCTTTAGTTTTTTTTAAATGACTTTATAATCTTGGGACTTCCGTGGGCTCGTTGGGCAAAATAGAAGGAATTTTGGGGAAAATTTCCTCTAGGTATCCCCCGGCATGGGCATTGGTCGTGGGATTTTTTTGGCGAGTTAGTACCTAGGTTGAGAAGAAGTCGTTTTCTTTTAGCTGTGTCGTGGGATGCAGTGGTGTTTCTTTATGTTTGTTAGGAAAATATTTTTTTTTTTTTTCTTTTGTGGGCCCCTAGAATCTGGGAGTGTTTTCCGGTCTTTTTTTTTTCCCCTCTTGTGTCACTGAATTACTGGAGTAGTATAGTTGTTTGGCTTTCTTTATTACTTTGGGAGGAGTGAATATTTTTTTAAAGATATTTTTGTGATTAGGCCCGTTATATTGCTTTCATTTTGGTGTTTCTTATCAATGGATTTCAGAAGGGTTTGGGCCTAGCCATGGGCAACCAAGCCTTTTTGTTTGTGATCTGTTTCGTTTTTATAGGAAATGTTTGTTGTATAGTAAAAGTAATTTTGTTAAGAAAAATGTCTGCCCAGTCATCAGTCCTTTGGCCTTGGAAAATTTGTAGGCCAGTCAACAGTCTCTAGGTAGTTAGTTTAATTGTTTATTAGCCCCCCCATCCCATCCTGTGAGCGGTAGTAAAAAAGATTACAGAGGTACATTTTGGGTCCGGGACTGGACTCCAAGTTTTGATAGTGAGCAAGTTAAAAAGGTAATGACCCCCGGTAGAGTGGTCACACTCATGAATAATTGAAAAGGTAATGAATCAAACACATTATCTGAAAAATTTACAAAGGTAAGAGCCCCAGGTAGAGGGGTCAAAATCATGCAAGTTCAAAGGTAATGAATGAAAAACCCGTTATGACTGATTTCAATCAAGACAAATTACAGAGTAATGAGCAGTTAAAAATAGTAGGGAATTATCCAATCCCCCAAAAACCGATGTTGGTAGGTGCCTGTTCTCCTCGGAGACACTGAAAACGCAGAAAGTTGCCCGGGATCTGTGCTTGCCGAGCATACGACCCTCCCCAAGGGCCCAAAGAACCCGGGACCCATTAGAGCCCGATGGAGAGCGTCCTGGTGGACCCAAGTTGATTAAGATCCCAGACTCTCTGTGATGGATGTTAAAGCTTGAGGAATGGTACACTGCCTGGGCACCCCTGACAGCTGCCTCGGGGTCGAACCCACGTGCTGTCCATGTAGTAGAAGTTCCTGTGACCCCGGCACTCCTGCAGGGACATCGCTGACATCGTGGGTTGGGGGAAAAGTACCCTTATGATGGGGTGGCATGGAGTTGGGTGGGTGAGGGGGGGGAGCGGGCAGGGGTGAGGCTTTTGACAGGGTCACGTTTACTACACACGCCCTTCCCCAGGGAGAGGGGGGGGGGACGCTGACTGGCCCTGACTAACACCAAACCATCAAAAAACTGCAAACATTTAACTATTTACGCTGAAACGATGCCCGGGATGTTCTTTGTGCCCGGTATTTCTCAAGCTTCACCTGAGTTCTGTTTGCGGGGGCCCTGGTCCCCTCTTTGACCAGGAGCTACCCTTGAAAACCGCAGAGCCCGTACAAAACCTGCCGCAGGGCCATGTGCTCTATGTGTGGTAGCTGTGAACTTCCTTATTGGGGCCCTCATCATGGGTCTAATGAAAACTTGTTGTATTAAATTTTTGGGGTTTTTCAAATGTTTTTTCAGGGGAAAGGGAAAGGGGTAGTGGTCTGTATTTTGTATCTGTGATTCCCCTGATTTAAGGGGGGCAGTATTTTGGGTCCATATGGGTCTATTTGGGTTTGGATTTTTGTTTTGTTGGTTGGAAGTGTGTTGTTCTATTGTTGATGAAATCAGTTAAGGCTTTCATCTAGTAGGCCCAAAGGTTGATGTTGAGTCTCAGTAGAGGAAAAGGGGGTTTTTATTATTTGTCTGTTTGTTATTAGTTCCTTTAATTTCTCACTGAAATTTGGGAAGGTTTGTGTGGGGTATCCCGGGAAATGGACCCTTTTATAGGCTCTTAAGGTTTTTTACAGTAAAAAAGCAAAAAAGTATTTCCAATTCATCACTAGCAAGTGGGGCTAATACAAGATAATTGGTTAGAGTATGATTGCAATTTTCCCCCCAACTTGGTTTGGTCTGCAGTGTGGGTTGCTGTGTATCCCGGGGAGAGGGTTTTATATCTATTGGCCCTGCTTAAAAACCCGGTCTCAGTAAGAAAAAGCAGGGAAGGGGGTCTTTAGGATTAAGGGTGCCAGGGGTCTCATGTGTTTGCTTAAGGACTGATGTTTTTAGTTTAAATTGATAGACTTTTGCATTGTTTTGGATATGCTGGCTTGTGATGCTGTGTTTAAAGGCAGTTACTTTCCAATAGGTTTTTGGTTGGGGGTTCGATTTGGAGATTGATCAGGGTCAACGTGATCAATCATCTTTTTAGGTTTAAATTTGGCTATTTATATCCTAGTTGCGTGTTTAGTTTTTGTCTGATTCTGTAGTGGTAGGGAAATTTGAACAAGTATATGCTTAGCATTTTGGTTGTAGGTATATCACTAATACAATAATGGGTTGGTGTTGTTTGTGTTTTGCTGGATGAGCTAAAGTGCAACTGGGATAAATAATATAAAAAAAAAAATTAAAAATGCCAAGACTCTCCTTGTAATTGCACTAAGGGCTAAAGTAATGATTTTGGGATAGTTTATGTATTTAGCTAGAAGTATTGAGTGTATTGGTAGAAAGAATATGTTTGGGTCCTTTCCCCCACTATTTACTTGCTAGGCTATTCCCTTCTGACGATTATGACTGAAGAAATCTTCCTAACTCCCTTTTGGACTGTTGAGTCTTCAGCTTCCCGTTTTGACCCCCTTTTTCCCCGTGTCCCCCCTCTGGAAAATCCTTCTCTGTCCACCTTGTTATTTTCCTGCAGTACTTGTATGTCGTTTTATTTCCCCCGACCCCTTTTGTCCTCCCGTGTCTCCCGTGTGTGTGTGTGTGTGTGTGTTGGGGTGTGTGGTGTGTGTGTGTGTGTGTGTGGCATCACCCCACCCCAAATTTTGGGGTTTCAGGGGGGCGAGACTCACTCCTGGGCCCCCTGTGTGTGGGGGTGTGTGGTGAGGTGTGGTGTTGTGTGTGGTGTGTGTGTGTGTGTGTGTGTGTGTGTGTGTGTGTGTGTATGACTCAATAATCAATTTTGCACCAATAATCATTACAGTTGTCCCGTGTGCGGAAGTGTGAATTGCTATTACTTTAATTTTTTCAGATTGAAACCTGTATAAAAAGTAAAAACCCCTTCTTCAGGTTCATTCCTTTGTAATTGGGGTTCTTTTCCTTTGTCCTATTTCGCTTTTCAAAATTTTGGGGGGCCAGTCCCTGGCCCCTTAGTTTCTGTAATCTGAAAATCCCTTTGTAACGGTCTGATTGTGACTGACCCCCTGGATTTTATTACCTTTGTAAATTGGAGTTCTTCCCTTGTGACTTGCTCAGTATCAAAACTTTGGAGCCCAGCCCCGGGACCATTTATGCCCCTTGAAATCTTTTGACTACCGCCCAGGATGGGTTGGGGGCATAAAAAACATTTAAACTAACTACAAAAGCAAAAGGAGTTGCAGGAAATGCAAATATCCCCCCAGTGAAAATGGGGGTGTCAAGCACGATAAAAGACAACCAATAAGCTTCAAAGGCCCCAAAGACTGTTCAATGCCTCCCCCGCATACATAAGGGGGATTAAATAGGGCCCCCGGCTGTCTTCAAGAAGGCGCTGAACAGGGGTGTGGAAAATTGCATTTATTGAATGTAATAATTTTGTACATAACAGTAAATGTAAAAAAGTAAAATTATTTATCAAAGTTACATAGACAAGCAGGAATTTGGGAACATGGTCGCAAAAAATGGACCCCTTCATTCTACCCCTGTCATAAACCCCAAATTGCTCTGGACCTATTAAATTTAAAAGAAAAATTTCATACACCAGGAATACAGGTAAATAATATATTTGGGACTGTATATTAAAAAAAAATAAATGGTTTATTTACAAATTAATAAAAAGAAGGAAATATTCTTAAAAATTCATCACCCCAAATTTTTCTGGAGATTAATGTGCATCTACTCAGAAAACCTCACCTAACTAAATCTATGAAATAAAAGCTGGCCAGAAATTTCCACAATCTAGAGAGCTTATCTGAGGTTCCTGGGCTGCTTGTCGTCGTTTATATCTCAAGTTATGCAGGGAAAGCACATCCACCAATTTCGCCCCCTATTTGAGAGGTGTCAACAAATTTTAACCCTAGAGCAGAAAAATTTTCCCTTACACCAAAGTTTGTACAAAAATTCAAAACCCCAAAATGGCGGTCTCCTGCCCCCGCGCGGCTTTCCGTTTTCTATGACAAAAATTATTAAATACGTATGGCCATCTTTTATATAAATTACCGTATTTCCAGAAAATTTAAAAACCGTTTTTCCACACGCGGGTGGCCGGAGTTGTTGGTAAAACATTCAAATTATCCTTCCTTTAGGAGGGCTTTCCAGCCGCTTCTGGCTTGAGTGGCTGTTCCCCTAGTAGGTTTTCTCGATTTATTTTTCCGCATCACTTGGCGCGATATTTCCATACACTCGTGTCAATTTCCCTAGATTTTCATTTACATTTGATTGAACACCAACCCAAGGGAAAATCAATTTTTTAAATTGTGCAAAAAATTTCCTGGCCACGACACAACAGTTTGACTTTGACAACACCTTGTGCATCTGGGTACAATGTCAATATTTGCCAGGGCGACAGTTCGATGTTGTTCGGTCTTTAACACAATGTCCCCGGGTTTGAATGGTTATCGATTTACTGCCTTGTCGCCCCATAAAATTTTTACGTAGTGTAAGAAGTATCCTTCGCCACACTTGGGGACCAATGTCAATTATTTTATTTAAACTTTTTAAAATTTATCACACAACACTCCCGCATCTTTGTAATTTCATCACTTTTTTCCCGGGATTATCTCTATAGACGGGGGCAGTTTCCAAATTTCCCTTTCCCAATTTAGGGAAAAGGTTTTAATCATCTGCATCGGTGTATCATCTTGTACGTTTTAGATTAGATTTTGCCACCAAAGGGCTGTTTATTGTGCACCCCTACCCACCCTGTGGACGGTTGGCGAGACCCTTGGGATAACAAAAGGCTGGAAATCCCCCAAGGGTTAAACGGAAACATATGGATTTATATCTAATTATGTTCACTTATCTGTTAAAAGCAAATTTAAAAAAATTTGCTTAGTATATTGGTATCTTATTTTCAAAATAAGTATCTTGACATGTCACATAGGTTATTATATGTCTGTTCTGACCCTCAATAAGTGGACAAAAAAGCACATAGTGTTAAAGGAGTGCCATATGCCTGTCACATTTTTTACATTTAGTTTGATCTATCTGTGTGTCCCCCAAAACGCCGAAGACTTGTAACCAAGCCTAAGCTGGCCACTAAACATCAGTCAGTCTTTTACATTGCAAGTTGCTCCATAAACATACTTATTCCGTTATGTTTTCATAGGGGGTTATGATTACTCAGGTTTTCTAACTGCACTCCTATAACAATCTTTCATTATTTATTCTCTCCTAATTTATTCCTAATGCTGACACAGTTATCCAATTTATATTTTTTTCTCCTTCGGGTTTTCTTTTTGGCTAACAATCAATTTATATGAAGGAGTAACCCCAATGTGGAGGGGATCCATAGCAATTGTACATTAATTCCTTTGCCCCTAATTTTTGGTATCTTACCTGGCTTCCCAAGAGATGTTTTGGAGTCTTATATGAGCCAAGGCCCTTCAATGATGACATAGAATCAGTAATGTGATAGAGTCAAGCCAGTGTCATAGGTTAGCTTTAGCGCCATTAGGATTGCAAAAATTTTCATTTTGCGTGTGACCCCCAGTGTTAATTCTTATGCCTAATCAACAAAATTTTTTTTCGTTCTTAATGGGGGGGTGGAAAAGAGCAATGCCCCTGCCAGAAGATCCTTTTAGTCCCTCGTGTATAAACTTGGGTAAAATTATTATACCAGCAGGCGAAAAAATTTTTTTCTTAGAGTTGCTCTAAAAAGAGATTTTAAAGGGAAGGGGTTACTAGCAATGAGCTTTTTGGGAGGGACTTGTAGGTATGTGAATTAAAAAAACCATTTCCATGGAGGGGTGAAATGCTCTTGTTGCCTACAGTGATACAGTTTTATGCGGTTATAAAAATTAATGCAATTGCACGTTTTACAATCCCTTTAGATCTGTGGTTTTTTACCTTAGACACTTGGTAAATTC
The DNA here is from genome assembly GCF_026875155.1 of Cherax quadricarinatus. Classification (NCBI taxonomy): domain Eukaryota; kingdom Metazoa; phylum Arthropoda; class Malacostraca; order Decapoda; family Parastacidae; genus Cherax; species Cherax quadricarinatus. The sequence continues at coordinate 12,136,125 of NC_069413.1, read as the reverse complement.
ATTTTGACGTGTTGGTTTTGTTTCTCAAATTCTAATACGAGTACAGTGAAAATTTTAACCCAAACCTATCCTGATACTAGAAATCCCCAAACTCCTTCCTCATGTTTAAAACTTTTGTAGACTGGGCAGCCAAGAATGTCCGAGAACTTCTTTTTTTTCATTAATCCCCAAAGGGTGGGGGGAACTTTCTCTAGTAATATCAACATGGGAAGCCAAAAATCAATTTAAGGACCAAAAATAGGGTATTACATCATTCTCAGATTTCACATTAGCACCATAGTTGGGATTGTAGCCAGCAAAGCTTTGAGGCATTTTGCCTCTTTACATTTTTTTTTGTTTAGTTGTGGTATAGTGGATTTTTTAAAAGGGGACATCTACACCAAAATATTGTAAGTTTTTTAAAGTAGCTAATGATTTACCCCGCAAATGTGGGTGGGGGATGTCGTTTGCTTGTTAATACTTTGTTTTTGAGGGGAATTAGAGGCCTAGTCGATTACAAATTCTTGAAATTCATTAAAAAAATGGTATTCATCTTTTTTTTGCCCCGTTGTAGGATCGATACAGCATAGCTTTTGCATATGTTTAGGTGAGGCAGGTAGAGCTTTAGGAGGCATTAATCAGAATATTAAATAGCATGGGGCTAAGAACCCCCCCGCGGTGTACCCAAAAACATTTCTTTGAATCCCTTCTGAAGCTTGGTAAAGGGGCAGAGGATACTCTATTTGAAGGTATCTATTTTCCGAGAGTAAAGCTCCCCCAATATTATTTTGGCTAGTTAAGAAGTATAAGGTTTTTTTTTTGAATATCAAATGAGATTTTGACAAGAAAAGTGGTAAAACTAGTAGGGTGGGCAGTGAGAAAGGTGGAAATACGTTCGCCACTTTTACCTTTCATGAAAACCCTGAGGGAGGGGGAAAGTTGATGTCTATTCTTAGTACAATCTGTTAGCATCATCTTTTTAAAAAAAGGGGTTTTGCAAAGACAACTAGTTAAGGAGATCGGCCTAAATGTATCAGGCTGTTGGGGCTTAGGGATAGGCCAATGAGACTATTGGTCCAGGAATTAGGAAGAACGCCCTCAATGTAACTGAGATTATACAGTGCCAACAAAGGGTTATCAGGCACGTCCCTTAGAGTTCTGAGAATATCATAGGTTATACCATCCTCCCCCAGGAGCAGTTGATCGACCTTTGTTAATGCATTATCTAATTCATACTCGGTAAAGAGGCAATCACTCTCATCAATATTTTTGGGTCATAAAATTAATCAGTTTCAACATTTCTTCAGAAGTACTCTCTAAATTTTTTCTAATATGAGATGGAAGGCTTTCATGCCCGGATGTTTTGGGGCCAGTCATTTATGAGGTCATTTGCTTTTTCAAGAGGAAAGGGATGAGGGAACATTGCCAGTCTTTTTCCTGGTTATTTTATTTATACCTTTCCAAGCCAAAAATCAAAGGGGTGGACCTATTTATTCACTAACAAACTGTTCCCATTCCTGTTGCCTAAGTTCTTCCTTTCTTTTCCCCCCTTGCATTTGTTAGTGCAGCTTGGAACGTTCTGGCAGGTCTGGAGTTCTACATTCACGGTATGCTTTACCAATCCTCCTAGCTGCATGTGTTAGATTGCGCAGCTGTGGATTCATTATAGTATTACATTGGTTTTATTGTTATTTATAGTGGAGGGTCTTTGTTTCCTATTCCTGCCCACTTGATCTGTGAGAACACTCTCAATAGTGGAATTAAAATCATCATTAAATTTTTGTGTGCCAAGGGGCTCGTAATTCTTATACCATTGTTTCAAAGTGATTAATAAAGTTGTCTCTGTGTTCTGGTTTGAGAATAAGTTTCCTCCTTCTGTATTTAGCTCCTTGATTGCTGGAAATGTGATCAAGATTGACAGTTGTTAGTCTTGGAAGTGATCAGATAGAAGATCATCAACTATGACAGAGTCATGCATCGTATATGATGTATTAAATCCAAGACCAGATCTAGTATGCCACCATATATGTGAGTAGGCTCAGTAGTGCCCACAATTCGAACATTATCATGCTCATTCAGCAATCTCACTGTTTAGTTCCATTGGTGTTTGTAATAGACCCACCAATATTCTTATGTTGGCATTAAATCTCCAAGAATGATGGTAGGTTCACTATTGATGCGATCTGGTAAAGCATCAGGTCGAAGCTGGTTCGCTGGGGGATAGAGATTAAAAATGTTTATGGAAAAATCGCCTGCATATACTTTGACACCATGATACTGCCCTGTTAACTCGACTCTGCAAGGAAAGGAGTGAAAGTGGCAAGTTCTTTCTGAATGCATCACACAACAGTTTGGTTGACCTTAGGTTATAAGCTGCATATCAGGCAAGTTTGGTGGAGGTGCTCCATCTTTCAATCTACATTCCTGCAAACAGATGACATCAATATTCTTGGTTGCACTAATATGATGTAAGTCAGGCAACCGCTTCCTGATGGAAGCAATGTTCCATGAAAAGATTTTTAATGTATCCATTTTAGTGAGTTATTACAATCTCTTGCTCATAAGATGGTAAAACTATTATGCTTTGACTGCAGTGTACTCACCTATTTGTACTCACCTATTTGTGGTTGCAGGGGTCGAGTCCTAGCTCCTGGCCCCGCCTCTTCACCGGTTGCTACTAGGCCCTCTCTCTCCCCACTCCATGAGCTTTTTCAAACCTCGTCTTAAAACTGTGTATGGTTCTGGCCTCACTACTCATTTTCTGGCTATTCCCCTGCCTTACAACTCTATACTGAAGAAATACTTCCCACTTCTCTCTGATCATTTGTGTCTTCAATTTCCCAAATTTGGGCCTTTTGTTTCTGTGTCCCCCCCCTGGAACACCCTGTCTTTGTCCCCTTGTTTTCCACCAGCATTTTATATGTCGTTATCATTTCCCCTGACCCTCCTGTCCTCCATGGGGTCGGGCCCCGATTTCCCTTAATCTTTCCTCATAGGCATTCCCCTTAGCTCGGGGAACAAACCTTGTCGAAATTTTTGTACTTTCTCTATTTTCTTGACGTGCTTTATCAATGGGGGTTCCCAAACGGGTGCGTCTCCTTTGGGCTACATACCGTTTACGTGTCTTTAATGATTCCTTTTAGGTATCGGAAAAGTGTTCTCGGTTTTCCAGGCGCCATATGCTGCAGCAGTTACTGTTGAGGGGTCTTCCGGAGCATCTCGGGGTTTTTACTCACCCCAAAAATCTTCTCCCTTTAGTTTAGGTTTTCGTTTTGGCCACCTAGCCTATACTCTGCTGGGTCTTCTGTGCCCCCCCCCCATCTTAGTTTGCATTTGGGGGATTTTAAATTCGAGAAGCCTTTGCTGGGCCCCGGGGTCCTCTGTCCCGGTCTCTTGAAGTCCGCCCGGTCTCATCAGTTTAATTTCCTCTTAACTTCACACCCTCTGCAAACAGGGGCACTTCTGATCTAACCCTTCCGTATGTCGTTCACATATACCCCAAAAATAGCATGGCCCTAGGACCGACCCCTGTGGGACCCCGTCGTCAAGGTCCCACTGATACATCATTAGTACCATGATCGTTTTTTGCCTCCCTGTCAGGTATTCTCTGACCCATTGCATGCCCTTCCTTTTTATATGCGCCTGGGCCTAGCTTCTGCAAATCTCTTGGAGGAACTGTTAAAAGGCCTTTTGGTCCAAAAAGATGCAATAAACCCCACCCCTTCTCTCTTGTCTTATTCTGTTTTTTACATAAAATCCAAAAGGTTTGTGAACAGGTTTTCCCTTCCGTGAACCCGTGCTGGTTGGCATTTATACCCTGTTCCTTCCCGGGTGCCCACCCTCTCCCCTGTAACTTCCCCAAATTTTGCATACTATACCTCAATTCACAGGTCTATAGTTTGTGCCTCTTTTCTGTCCCTTTTTAAAAATGGGAACTACATTTGCCGTCTTCCTCCCCAGGTAGTTGCCCAGTTTCCCAGGAGTGTTAAAGTTTGGGAAAGTGGCACGCACAATATATTGCTCCCTCTCTAAGGCCCCAGGGGAGATGTTTTTGGGCCCCATTGCCTTTGAGGTATCGATGTCCCTTAGCATTTCTTCACCCCCTCCTCACTGTATGTATGTGCCCAAACCTTGTTGGTGTTTTCCCTTGCTGGGTCCCCGTTGGCTGTCCCCCGAGTCCTTCCTGTCTTACTGTAAATATTTCCCTTATATCTCTTGTTTGCTCCTCACATAACCTTGATGTTTCTTGTGAGTTCTCCCCCTTTTTTCCCTCAGCCTTTCACCTGGCCCTTGACTGTTTTTCCCCCTAAGTGGCTATACAGCAGTTTGGGGTAGATTTACTTTCGATGCTTGTCGTTTTTACTGTCGGGGCCCCCCTCCTTATTGGGGCATACCGTTCGGGCTTTTCTACAAATCCCCTTTTTTTTTTCCTGGCCCTTCCTCCTGTACCTTTTCCTTTCTGTTGCCTTGTTTTTGCCCCCCTACCTTGGGGAAAACCAAGGCCCTTTTTTGGGTTTCTTCCTATTATTTCCGTTTCCCCTTTGGGGGAACAAAACTTTCCTCCCCCCTTGCACTTTGTTCCCACATATTCCATCTCTCGTTACGATTTTCCCCCATTTCTCTGTCCACAAACCCCGCGGGAATTTTCTATCCTCTTTTGGGCCCTCCTGCTTTTTGTGGTGGGTTTTACATCACCCAATGATACTTTATGTTTCCCCGGGGACTAAAATTGTCCTAAATGTAGTCCTTTCCAATCGCCTCCCTTCCTTTTCCTCAAATCCCCATCGGTGTTTTATGACAGTGAAACCCCCTCCTCCCCCTCACTATTTTCCCAGGATCTGAATCTTTGGGAAGATTGTGTCTGTTTTTGGGTCTCAGCTTTTTTGTTTCTGTGACGCTAGTGTGGGGGGGGTTTTTTCACTGATTCTTTCATTCCACTCCTCATTTTATTCTTATTCCATCCCTTGGTCCCAAAACCTTTAGCTTCTTTTTTCATTGTGGTCATCAAAAATTTTTTTGGGGTTGGGGGGCGAGACCTTGGGGGGGGCCATAGGGGCGGGGTTTTAGGTGGGGTTTGTGTTGATGGGGGTGGGGTCAGAACCCCATAGGGACACTTTTTGGGGTGAGGTTCGTGATAGGGGGATTGGGGGGAGGGAAAGTGAGTGGGTTGTAGTATGGTTGCTCAGTTGCTTTGGGGAATTTCGGGGTGGAGTTTTTGGGGGGGAGATTCTGTGGGGGTTTTTTCCCCTTCCTCCTGTGTCTGGGCCCTGTCTTTTCATTGCTTTCGTTCCTCCTTGCGTCTTTTTTCCCCTTCTTTTTCAGTGTGTCCTTTCTTCTTGTGTTCTGTCGCGGTCGAGGTATACTTTTGGGTCCCCCTCTTTTCCCTGTCTTGTTTTCTTTTGCAGAATCCGGGTTCGAACTATTCTTCCTTGAAAGTTACTCTGCAGGCGTATCTTCCCCCGCAAACCCCCCAATTCTCTGAAAATTGTCCCCTGGGTCATAATTGCCCCCCCTATTTTTTCTGATCCCTTCAATCTTTTTTTTTCCCCTCCTTTTTTATTTCTTCAATTTCCCCCCTTGGGCTTCTTGGAGCCCGACAAAAAAAATGCCCCTCGCCCTTTCCTCCCCCCACTGAGTCTCCATCTGCGTCCTCTGGGGCATTTTTTCCTTCCATTGACTGTTCTTCCCTTCAGTCCCTGTCATTTTGAAACTTCATTCTCAGTGGAGTTTTTCCTGACCAGCTGTCCCTTGCTACTGCGTTGGCGTTAGAATTCTGCATATAGCATACCTTCATTGTTTCAGACCTGATTTGATCTTGTGTGCTCGTCGTTTTTTTCCCGGGCCACGGGGGTCGATAGGGCCTTCATGTTGGGCATGTCCCTTGTTGCTTACCCCCCCTTGTCTGCGCCTGACTTTGAATTTTGATTCAACCTGAATTTCATTTGTCTCTCTAATCTTTTTCAGGCTTTGCTTTTTCTCTTCTAAGCCTGTACCTAGCTTTGCTGCTAAGCCCTGATTCCCACTTCCTGCACTCTTCAGCTATCCGCTCCTCCCTTTTCTTTCCAAGCTCTATATCTTCCTTTCCACTCTTTCCCCCCTTTTTTGGGGCTCTAGCCCCGTTTTTCCCCCGGTTTTTCCACCAATCTCTGGGGTTTTCCCTCCTCGAAGGCACCCTTTTTTTTTTTTTTTTTTTTTTTTTTTTTTTTTTTTTTTTTTTTTTTTTTTTTTTTTTTTTTTTTTTCTTTTTTTTTACCACGAAAAGGCAGGGGAGAGGGTGTGGGGGAGAGGAGAGAGGGTGAAAGAGGGAGGAGAGGAGAGGAAAGGGTAAGAGGGGGAAGGGGGAGGAGTAGGGGGGGAGGGTAAGACAAGGGGGGGGGAAGAGAAATGTGAGGGGGGGAGGAAAGGGTTTGAGAAGGGGAAAGAGAGGGAGAGGGGGAAAGGGGGAGAAAAGAGAGGGAGAAAGGAGGGAAGAAGGTATGAGAGAGGAAACCCCAGGGGGGGAAAAAAGGGAAAAGGGCTGTGGGGGGGGCAGTCAAATTCCAAGGAAACTGTGGTACTCACCTAGTTGTGGTTTGGGGCGAACCCAGCTCCTGGCCCCGAGTTGTATGTGTGTGGGGGTTGGTTTTGGGGTTTAGCACGTCAGTTTTTTATATGTCCCCAAAAAACAATTACTTCGTGTTCGTAATATAATGAGATACCCTAACATGAGGTAGTTCTAATTAAAACTAGGGTTTAACAAATCTTCTTTCACCCATTATTACTCCCCTTTGTACATGTGTAGAAGGGAGAGGGTGGGGGGGGAGAGGAAAGGGTAGAAAAGGGGGAGAGAGGAGAGAGAAAAGGGAGAAAAAGGAGAAGAGGAGAGAGTATGGGGGGAGGGAAAGCCAAGGGGGGGAGAGAGAGAAATGTGAGGGGGGGAGAAAGGGTAAGAGAGGGAGAAAAAAGGGAGAGGGAAGAAAGGAGAGAGGAGAAAGGAGGGGAAAAAGGGGATTTAAGGGGGGAAAAAGCGAGGGAGGGAAAAGGGAAGGGCGTGGGGGAGGGGTCAAATTCCAAGGATCAGCTGGGATCTCTAGTTGTGGTTTCAGGGGGGCGAGACCCCTCTCCCGGCCCCGAGTGGTATGTGTGTGCACGCGTGGTGTTGTGTGACCGTCATTGTTTTTTGCCGAAAAAAATTCCTTCTGTGTATCCGTAATACTAATGGATACCCTTAAAAACTGAAAGTAGTTCTAATAATTATAATCTACGTGTGTTAAAAAATCATTCTTTCCTAGTTTGTATACCTTTTTACTCATGTGCCCAGTACTTTTTCTCAGATTGTACTGTTTTGGTCCTAGCCATTACTCTCGAAACTGTTGTCGGGCTGTGCCCATTAGCCCCGATTAATCCCCTGCTTAATCCTTTTCCCCAAGTTTATCTTCCTACTACTGCTAGGTGTTGGGGGATGATAATCGCTCTGGAGCGGGTTTGATATCGGTTTTCCAGTGACCGTGGGCCGGCCCCATACTCAGACTCCCCCCCAACCACAAAAAAGGGATTGTACTTTACTGGTCAAGGGGGGCGTCCATCCAGATGCCGATGTACGATGCTCGCGTACGGTGCTTGCTTACGATGACTCTCCCCCTCGCCCCTTTCCCCCGCTGGGTTTTCGTTTTTTAAATCGTTTCCCTTTTTTCCCCATTTACCCCTTATCACTTGTATACTGCACTTTTTTTTTTACACTTCACTTTTGTAATACACTACTTATTTTTGAGGAACCCCGCCTGTTATGGCGGGGTACTCCCTCAGCCCACTGCGCACCCCCCGCTTATATATTTTATGTTATGTATGTATTATAATATATCCCCCTTTTGGCTAGCTTGTTCATCTGGTGCTACATCACTTTTGTCGTTTCCCCCCCCTCTTAATTCTATTGGGCTTTTCTCTTTAGCACTCGATTTGTACTTTGTTATTGTAAAAAATGTGGAAAAGGTGCCAAATAGGCCTCAACGACTGGCGCTTTTAAAAATTTTTTGTATATTTTTAGGCTTTTCCGCCCTTTACTTTATTTATGTTTGCTAATCACTGGTTTCACTTGTAGGGTTGTTCACTGACGTTGTCACTAACACTGGTTGCTTCTAGCTGCTAAAACACGCCCTAAAAGCACTAAGATTCTCGGAGCCTGGCACTTGTGACTTAAGAGCAAATAGCATAGTTTGTACGTCTTTATCTTCAGAACCTTTATTTTTAAGCATTTTTCTGCATTTTGGCAGCCAGTTATAAGGCAATTTTTGAAAGCAAGAGTTATGGGCTTTTTCACAAATTGCTGGAAGCTGAACGGAGATTGCTGCACTTTTGACATCATCACCATGCTCAAGAGCATCATCCCGATTACATATATTTATTAAACTTGTCAGGATCTGTTCAAGATGCTCAATTTTTTTCTGGAAATTTGTTATAATATGAGGAAGGTCAGGCGAATCCAATGCCTCTCCGGAGGATGGCACTTCTGGGTTAGTGCTTCCTTTAACACCACTAACACTGCACGCAATTCTTCCAAATTAATTCTCTTCCGGTGTAGTACTTTGCGGAGACACCTCTTCACTGTGCCTATCAGTCTTTCATACAGCCACCCTGCCAAGGGGCTCTAGGAGTAATAAATTTCCAGGTACACCCTCGCTGGGTTAACAGAGATTGAACATCGTTACTATTATTTAATTCTATCAAGTGTTGAGCACCTGCAACAAAATTTGTGGCATTATCCGAAATCATCAACCTCGGACAGGATCTCCTAGCTGCAAATTTTTCAAAAACAGCTGTATAAACTGTTCTGCAGACAAGTCTGTGCCACTTCTAAATGAACTGCCCTTGTAGCAGTACAAGTGAACAAGCATACATACACTTTCAGTGGAACACCATCTGAAGTACCTGTTAAAATGATTGGACCACTATAGTCTACACCGGGTTACATAAAATGGTTTCACTAATTGTACACGCTCCTTTGGCAATTGGTGGAGGACCTGGGTACATATAGGATCTGGCATCCACACGGCGACATATTACACAGATTTAATCACCCTTTTTACACTTTGTCGTCCTTGGGAATCCAGAAAGTTTCTCTAATACAATTTAAGGTATCTTGTACCCCACCAGCATTACATTTTTACGGGCATTTAAAAACAATCAAATTTGTTAGATGATGAGTTTGGGCAGTAAGATAGGGTGTTTACCATAATCACCCAATTCAGCATTTTGTAACCTACCTCTGCACCTAATTACACTGTTCTCTAAATACAGCCCCAATTTCTCTATTATGGAACCTTTCACAATTTTTCTTTCCATATCAATTTAATCTCTTTTCCCATAGATTTCCCCCTTTGTACCCTCTTTATCCAATATTCAAGAGGATGTGAAAAACTTATATAAAATTTATTCATCTTGTTTAGAAATTTAAACCCCAATTTAGTTACACTGAATAGTTTGGGTAAAGAAGAATACCTATTTATGTCAATGGATAAGGAAGGACAAACTATTGGAGCGGTGGTCACAGTAATTTCAACAGGGAGCATTACACCTTTTGAAAAGGCCAATTAGCTTTGTTTACCAACCAGCTGGGTCCTTTAAACCATTGATACAGCATTTACAAATTTAGCATAAGGAAAACCCTCGAGACAAGAAATCAGCTGGATTCCCTCACCAGGTACATGATTAAATTTTTAACATATGCTGACCCAACTATTTTTACTTCTCTTGCTTTCTGATTAATTTCAGTGACTCTGTTTTGTACATACACAATTTTACTGTTTCCATTATGAATCCATTGTAAGGATACCTCATAATCAGACCAAATTACAGTGTCGCTAATATTTATCTCCTGCAACTTATTTCTTATATAATTAGCTAATTTGACACCTACATAAATGGCTGTTAATTCAACTGAGGTAAGGTACGTGATTTAATTGGAGACACTTTAGCCTTAGACATAACAATAGAAATAACACTATTACATTGAAGATAAGCAACTGCCCCATTGCCAATTTTGAAGCATCACAAAAAATGTGGAGTACATTTTTCCTATTTGGATTGGCCACGTGGTGTGGGAACTCCAACATTGTAATTTTTTCATAATCACCAGTTAATTCATCCCACCTGTTAATGAATTCCTAGGTAGAATTTCACCCCAAGCACATTTAAGTTTCCATGCTTCCTGAATTAATAATTTCCTCTTATAGTAAGGGATGAAAAAACCCTAGTGGATCAAAACATTTGGAAACTTCAGCAAGAAAAACTCTCTTAGTTAATTTATTGGGCATATTTGTAATTATTGGGTTTTTTAACATTAACAAATCTCTCTCAGTATCCCAATTTAAGCCCAATACATTACTACATTTGGCACTTCATCTCCAGGGTAATCTTTACTTATTTTGCCCTTCAATTTGGATGAATTACTATTCCATTCCCTCAGAGGCATATTTGCACTTTGCATTATTTTATTAGCCTCTCCATAAGTCATTAACAGTTCCTCTTCAGTTGACGTCACACCCAGGAAATTGTCCACATAAAAAATTTTTTGCTCAATCTTTACTCAAAGGACTTCCCGTACATTTAAGGTGTGCATTTATCGTCGCTTGAAGTAGGAACGGACCCGGATGCAGCACAAATAATACGCTCCTAAAGCGAAAGGTTTTCAGAGGGCTAAGTGGGTCAATAGGATTCTCAGGCCATAAGCGGGTACAATCCCGGTCAGCCTCTTGTAAACCCACTCTTAGGAAAGCTTTACTCATGTCAGCCATAAAGGCATAATTTTTCATCCTGAAATTTAATAAGATGTCTCCTAATTTTTCCGTCAACGACGGACCTGTCATCAAACAGTCATTTAAACTAGGTACATTTTTGTTACTCCTGGCACTACAATTAAACACAATCCTCAAAGGAGTGGTCTTAGAATCCTTCTTCACTCCGTGACCATAAATTTTGGCTTGCTTAGGAGGTACCTCTTCTATAAATTTATTAATTAACTGCTCAGCAATTATATCATTATAGGCAGTTAACAATTCTGGTGTCTTAATCAGTTCGTGGAGCTGAGCCTTTAATTGTCCATATGCCATTCTGTAATTAGTGGGGCAATTCTGGATTGGGTTCAGTCTCCACGGAAGTCGTACCAGTATTGTCCAGATTCAAATTTTACATCTCTCAGGTATTGTTCCTGAGTAAAAGAATCGTCTGGACTTTCTTCATTTACATTTATTCCAATGCTGTCTAATTCCCCCAATTTATGCACTGGCTCAACCCCCATCCTCTATGAAAGAATTTTATGGGGCACGACTTTATGGTAAGAACACAGTTAGGTTTTTTGTAGTTTCCTCTAGTCATGAATAATTATTACGAGGAATCCTACCATACATTACAGGACTGCTGCAGTCTTCAAAAAGGGGGACACCACATTTCTTTACCATACCCTTTACAAAGGAGGCATAAAAGTCACTACCCAAACAAAAATATTTATTGGGCCTACAGAATCTCACTTACACCAGAAGGTGCTAAAATTTTCATTATGTGAGAGTCTTTCTGTAGCTTTACTAAACCCTAGTGTAGATATTTTCTCTGGAAGTCTATCTACAATTACTGCATTAACACGTTTTTTCTCATTGCCCAACCTGACAGTTACATAAACAGTGTCATACAATTGAGACCTTTTATCCGAGAGAAAACCAGATAATTTTTAAAAAATTGTGGGGTTCCCATCTGTTACTTTCATACCATCAAGACATTTTCGTTTTATGAAAGTACGCTGGGATCCCCGGTCCAATAATGCAGTTACATTTTTTATTTATGCCTTTTATCATCAATTTTTACCTGTAACACAGGTAAGGCTACTTCAGCAAAACATCATTATTTAAAATTAGCAGCAATTTTTACATTAGCCACTGTTTTGTGAGGATTGTCAACATTATCATTATTATCAACATTATCATATAGACCTTTACACATGACTATATTTGGTGTCTTCCTTTGTGACATTGATAACAGAAGTTTAATTTGGCATAACAATCCTTTACATTGTGATTACCTAACATCTGATACATCTGTCAAGTTCCTCCCAAACTTTCAACTTTATCTTCCATGAATTGCTGCATTGCAATTCTTAGAAAATGAGTACCCTTGCAGAAAAGACAATCTCTCTTTTCTTTGACTGGTTTCTTATTAGCTGGGCTACTCTTAGGAGGGTACTTATTCTTCTTACCTTGTGGAGAATCATTATTTCTGATTCCTGCTCCTTGATATGCACCTATGCAACTCTTTTTAAGAAATGAATTTTGATTATTACCATTGGGATAATTTTTCCCTTTGTGAAACTTAACAGATACCTCAGAGTTATTATGTGTTGCATCTTTAAAATGAGTTAGTTGGCTGGTCTGCAACAGAGCAATTAATTCTTGTAGACCTAGTCTTATTTCCTCCAGACCAAAATAACCCTTGTGATATTTATTCGAGAACCATTCAAGTGTTTCACAGCTTAATTTATTCTGTACAATGGCACTCAATAACCAGTCTGATTCCTTCAGATTATATTTATTACTTAAAGTTTTGAGAGTGCTCTCCAGTTTAACTCTAAACTGCTGTAAACCTTAATATTCACTAGATCCAACCTACTTTGATCTATATTACCATAACTGACCTTCAACAAGTCAACTGCTTCCTTGTAAGAGTCATCTACATTGGGAAAGGCTTGTATGAGTACCTGGAGTTTACCTGGAGAGAGTTCCGGGGGTCAACGCCCCCGCGGCCCGGTCTGTGACCAGGCCTCCTGGTGGATCAGAGCCTGATCAACCAGGCTGTTGCTGCTGGCTGCACGCAAACCAACGTACGAGCCACAGCCCGGCTGATCCGGAACTGACTTTAGGTGCTTGTCCAGTGCCAGCTTGAAGACTGCCAGGGGTCTGTTGGTAATCCCCCTTATGTGTGCTGGGAGGCAGTTGAACAGTCTCGGGCCCCTGACACTTATTGTATGGTCTCTTAACGTGCTAGTGACACCCCTGCTTTTCATTGGGGGATGGTGCATCGTCTGCCAAGTCTTTTGCTTTCGTAGTGAGTGATTTTCGTGTGCAAGTTCGGTACTAGTCCCTCTAGGATTTTCCAGGTGTATATAATCATGTATCTCTCCCTCCTGCGTTCCAGGGAATACAGGTTTAGGAACCTCAAGCGCTCCCAATAATTGAGGTGTTTTATCTCCGTTATGCGCGCCGTGAAAGTTCTCTGTACATTTTCTAGGTCGGCAATTTCACCTGCCTTGAAAGGTGCTGTTAGTGTGCAGCAATATTCCAGCCTAGATAGAACAAGTGACCTGAAGAGTGTCATCATGGGCTTGGCCTCCCTAGTTTTGAAGGTTCTCATTATCCATCCTGTCATTTTTCTAGCAGATGCGATTGATACAATGTTATGGTCCTTGAAGGTGAGATACTCTGACATGATCACTCCCAGGTCTTTGACGTTGGAGTATGTGAGCATCTCCTCTTACCTGTCCTTCAAGGTAAAATAATTTAGTTACACAGGCTAGGTCACTCCTGTCATGCACAGCTGCTTTAAACATTGACAAAAATTCCTCCCAATTTTCACCATTATTAAATACAGGTAAACATAATTCTGGGAGTTTTGGCAAAGACATATTATTTGTTGGAGCAGACTGATTAACTGCCTGGTTTACACATTTTAATTTATTAAAAGCCTGACTTTTACAAGAATCTTTTCCTCTAATTCATAATACTGATTAATCATGAGATCTACTTCAGTCTCATCTACACTGTTTACTAACAAATCTTCATATTTGTTGTAATATAATTTGTATGAATCATATCTATTACCTGGAGTTTATCTGGAGAGAGTTCCTGGGTCAACGCCCCCGCGGCCCGGTCTGTGACCAGGCCTCCTGGTGGATCAGAGCCTGATCAACCAGGCTGTTGCTGCTGGCTGCACGCAAACCAACGTACGAGTCACAGCCCGGCTGGTCAGGAACCGACTTTAGGTGCTTGTCCAGTGCCAGCTTGAAGACTGCCAGGGGTCTGTTGGTAATCCCCCTTATGTATGCTGGGAGGCAGTTGAACAGTCTCGGGCCCCTGACACTTATTGTATGGTCTCTTAACGTGCTAGTGACACCCCTGCTTTTCATTGGGGGGATGGTGCATCGTCTCCCAAGTCTTTTGCTTTCATAGTGAGTGATTTTCGTGTGCAAGTTCGGTACTAGTCCCTCTAGGATTTTCCAGGTGTATATAATCATGTATCTCTCCCGCCTGCGTTCCAGGGAATACAGGTTTAGAAACCTCAAGCGCTCCCAGTAATTGAGGTGTTTTATCTTATCAAATTAATATTATACAAATACATTAATATAAACCCTAGCCACTTTGGCTTTGCAAAATTAATATACACATTAATTAGCTACATTTGGCTTATGAATTACACATACACTTATACACATTAATATCTTTAGCCACACTTGACTTATCCAAATTAATATTGTAATAATTATAATCGACTACACATTAAGTAAATTTGTGAAATTAACATCCACCTCCTTCTGTCATTTCACATATAATTATTAAGTAATTAACTAATTAATGACTTCACTAATTACATCCGGTTCAAGAACGACCAATGGGCAAATTAAATTGTGGAAAATTGCATTTATCTGAATATAAATAATTATGTACATAACAGTAAATGATAAAGATTATTATTTATCAATGTTACATAGACAAGCAGGAATTTGGGACACCTAGGTCGCAAAAAATGTCCCCCTTCGATACTTACCACTGTCATAACCACAAGTTGCTCTGGACCTATTAATTAAATGAAATATACATACACCAGGAATACTGGTAAATATATAAATTTGTGGACTGTATATTAAAAATAAATGGTTATATATATACACAATTACATAACAGAAGGAAAATATATCTTAATATCACTCACCAATTTGACTGGAGATTAATGTGTATCATACTCAGAAAACCTCACTCTAAAATAAATCTATGAAAATAATGCTGGCCAAATTACACACAAATCTAGAGAGCTTATCTGAGGTTCCTGGAGCTGTCTTGTCCAGTCGTCTGATATCTCAAGTTATGCAGGAAAGCACATCCACCAATTTCGCCTCCTATTTGAGAGGTGTCAACACAATTTTAACCTCTAGAGCATGAAAAATTCTTCCCATTACACCAACGTTTGTACAAAATTCAAAACCAAGATGGCGAGTCTCCTGCCCAGATGCAGGCTTTCCGTTTTCTATGATAAATATTATTAAATACAGTATAGGCCATCTATTTACCTATAAATTACCGTATTTCTAGAAAATATATACAGTTTTTTCCACAAAGCGCCTAAAGTCAGTACCTGATCAGCCGGGCTATGGTTCATACTTTGGTTTACCTGAAATGATAGGTCTAAGAGGCAGGTGCAAGAAGTCGCCAGAAACTTACACACAGGTCAGCTGTTTTAATAATCTTCCCGGCTTGCTAGTGTACCTCGCATATAATCTAGTGATACCAGTGAATAGGAGAATTCAGTGTTGTAGTAGCAACTAACGAGTAATATAATGGTACTTAGTAGAGTGGAGTGACTTTCATTTAGTTTTTTCTCCATTCTTGAAATACCAGATGTATACAGTGAAATTCATATAACCTGTAGGTACCAGCAGTCGCAATATACACAATGAAAAGCAAATATTACTCCTGAAAAAGCGTTTTTCCACCAATAATTCCACCAGTCAACTATAGTGATAATATAGCATTTGTTGTGGTGGAGATGGAAAAAAACCTAGAAAAGCTAGATACAGTTATCTATAAACAAGGGTTGAGGCCTCGACCGTTCATCATTGTAGGAGCTGCCAGCAATCACAGGTTCTTCAACACGCAAGTTACACTTTTGTATCAATCAAAACACATATTACTCGGTTAAATAATTTCCAGTAGTTCCTTCATGTGTTAGCCCAAATCACCGTCCAGATATGTTTTAAATAAGTGACCCACTGATCAGATCCGACTGGTTCCGAACCCTTGGCCGGTCCAAACCCTTGGCTGGTCTGAACCCTTGACCAGTTTCAAACGAATTCGTTGGACAATAAAGCAGACTGTAAACAGACGGGGTTTTGGGCGCCCTTATCAAACACAAACAATAAATATAAAACAGGAACGCACACCGGTAAGCTGTCCTAATATACAAGTACAGTTAGAAATAGAAATACAAATAGCTAGAGCTTCTCTTTAAGGAGGTTAAAGTAGAATATTCAAGAGGTTACTAGTAGAATTACAGTAAATCAACTATTCAAATCACATTATGAAGCTCTGTGTAGTCTGCAGTCAATTCAATTCAATTCAAGTTTATTCTCTACAAGGGTTACAATGTGGGGTTTACAGGTTTTGGGTATTGTGTGGTTTACATGTTATAAAATACTAATTACAGAGGGGGGCCACTAGGACACCTAGCCTGGCTAGGCATTTCGAGCAGACTTAGATTAATTCTTAACATTAAATCGTTACAGATTATGGTATTAAGGCAAAGTGACTACATAATTTGTGAGTTTAGCAATGTGAATGCTTTTGTATTGGCACAATACAAGGTGTCTATATTGGAGTATCATAGGCAAACTTATGACTAGTTAGGATTTATTATTTTAAGATTAAGATTAGCATTTCTGTGTTTATAGTCAGTGGGTGAATGAGTGAATGTAATTGTGAACCACCAGGTGATCATCATGTAGTTAGTTGCAGGGGGTGTATCAGGGAGATAAGATGTTTTCTAACTGTAGTTTTGAAAGTGATGAGTGTGTCTCCAGTTCTAGAGTTTTCAGGTAGAGTGTTCCAGATTTTAGGTCCTTTGAAATACATTGAATTTTTGTAAAGGTTTAGTCAGACACGAGGAATGTCAAAGATGTTTGAGTCAGGTATTATGCCTGTGGATCCTGTCACAACTATCAAGAAACCATTTTAGGTCAAGGTTAATATTGGAATTTAAGGTCCAGTAGATATAGATTGCACAGTAGTAAATGTGGATGTTCTGAACAGGGAGTAAGTTTAGATCTATGAAGAGTGGGGGGATGTGTTGCCAGGGACGGGATTTAGCGATTATTCTTACTGCGGCTTTTTGTTGGGTTATTAGTGACTTTAGGTGTGTTGCTGCAGTTGAACCCCAAGCACAGATAGCATAGGTGAGGCATGGATATATAGGTGAATGGTATAATGTGAGAAGGACAGTTTGCAGCACATAGTATCTTATCTTGGAGAGGATCCTCACCGTTTTGGATACTTTTTTTTGGTATGTGTTGGATATGGGTGCTGAAATTTAGGTTGTTGTCGAGGTATACGCCAAGGAATTTGCCCTCACTATGTCTGGCAATTAGAGTGCTGTCAATCTTAATGTTTAGTGCAACACCTGCTCTGCTACCAAACATAATATAGTAGGTTTTGCCAGTGTTAAGTGTAAGTTTATTGGCTGTCATCCAAGTCGATATTTTGAGCAGCTCCTCATTAACAATGGTGTTGAGGGTGGCAAGATTAGGGTGGGAAATGACATAAGTCGTGTCATCAGCAAAGAGAATGGGTTTCAGGTTTTGGGATGTGTTTGGAAGATCATTGAAGTAAATGAGGAAGAGCAGGGGTCCAAGGACACTTTCCTGTGGAACTCCAGCATCAAGTGGCCATATTGATGAGGCTGTGTCTTTAATGGTGACATACTGATACCTATTAGAAAGGTCAAGTTTGTGAAGTAGGATGCCGTGGTCTACTGTGTCAAACACTTTTCTTAGGTCAATAAAAATTCCTAGCGGATATTCCTTATTTTCCAATGCTGTGTAAAGCAGGTCTAGCATTTTTATAATTGCATCATTAGTGCTTTTTATTTTTCCTGAATCCAAATTGGCAAGGGTTGAGTTGTTTGTGACATTTAATAACTAGTCTCTGTGCACAGTTTCTCGAAGATTTTGGATAGCAATGTAAATTTGATATTGGGCCTATAGTTGTTTACTCTTAGTGTCACCACCTTTTTTTATGGGT
>NC_069413.1:12045626-12117623 GCF_026875155.1 Cherax quadricarinatus | reverse complement strand
CTTGGGTCGACGGGAAATAAAATTGAATTTGTTTCATAAAACAGTTTTGAAAATAATTGAACATTTCCTTTGATTTTTTAAAAATTTAGATCCTTTTATAATTAATAGAATTTGGGAAAAATTTAAAAATACAACGGGGCCCAAAAATAATTTTTTAATTTTCTTGGGAAAAAAATAGTTTTGGTGGTTGGCAAAGGAACCGTCCAGTTGGGCCAGCGCGCGTCGGGTTTTTTTTAAACCGTTGGGGGTCTGATAGTGGGTTTGGCCAGCCCCCTTTAAAATTTAGTTTCCTTGGGATGCTTTACTTTCATATTCCTTGAAAGGGGAGTAGTCACGAAAGCGTTGGGAAATTTCTTTTCTTTCAAGTGGTTGTTTTGCTATTTGAAATCACCGTTTACTGGATTTATTGCAATATATAAAAAATTATATTTTTATATATATAAATATTATAATATATATATTTTTATATAAAATAAAATTTTATATTTACATAATATATTTTCGTCCTAATGGGTTTTAAAATTGGAAATTAGCAGAACTCTTTTAAAAAACAAGTCGTTTCAAAATTTTTTATTTTATACTTTTAAAGGGATATTTTTTTTTTTAAAATGAAAATGAAAAATTTAGTATTTGCACTAAAAAATCTTAGAAAACTTACCTACCTTTTTTATAACAAGCGCAGTTCAAAAACCAAACCCCAACTAAATTTTTTTTAGATACGTTTAACGAAATTTTAAATACTAAACAAACCAGTAAATTTTTTTTTTCGTTAGTTCAGAATGATTTTGGCGAAAATTATTGCATCCCAAATTTTCACTTGTCCTATATGGAAAGATGAGCGTTGCTATTTAACCCAAAGTCGCAATTTTGCCTTTGGCACGACATAAAAATTTATTATTATGGGGGTGTGTGTGTACTCACCTAATTTACCCCAAAAATTTTTTGCGGGGGGTTCGAACTCAGCCCCTGGCCCCCCCTCTTCATGATCGAAACGGGATCCCTCTCCTCTCTTTCCCTGAGCTTTGTCATACCTCTTCTTAAAACTTGTAGGTTTGCCCCACACTTCACTTGCTGGCTATTCCACTTCTGAAAACTCTATGACTGAAGAAAATTTCCAAAACGCCCCTGTGACTCGCTGAGTCTTCGTTTCCAGTTGTGCCCCCTTGTCCTGTTCCCCCTTCGGAACATTTCCTGCCCCACCCTGTCTATTCCCCGCAGTATTTGTTTGCGTTATCATGTCTCCCCTACCCTTCTGTCCCCCCGTGTCGTCGTCCGATTTCCCCTTTAAACCCTTTTCCCCGTACGACATTCCCTTTAGTCTGGGGCTAGCCTTGTTCAACCTTTGTACTTTCTCTAACTCCGACGGCTTGACCAGGTGTGGGGTTTCCGACTGGTGTACAACTCCAGTATGGCCTAAAAATACACGGTACATGTCTTGAACGATTCCTTATTAAGGTCGGAACGCATTCTAGGTTTTGCCGGCGCCCCCTATGCGCAGCGGTTATTTGGTTGATGTTGCCCCCGGTGATGTGCTCGTGTTATGGTCCCCCAAGGTCTTTCTCCCTGAGTGAGGTCTGTGTTTTGTCCCCACCTTAACTCTGTCTGCGGTTTTTCTTTGCCCCCCCCTTTCTGACTTTGCATTTGGCTGGATTGAATTCGAGAAGCCCCGTTTCTGGCCACATGTCCCAGCCCGTCCAGGTCTTTTGCACTCCTGCCTATCCTCGCCCATTTTAATTCTTCTTCAATTCACTATCTCGAACAGGGGGAAATTCAGAGTTTTCCTTCATCTGTCGTTTAATTACAAAAATAGCACTTCCTAGAACTGACCCTGTGGGGCCCCGCTCTAACAGGGGCCCCACTGTGATACCT
Organism: Cherax quadricarinatus; assembly: GCF_026875155.1. NCBI lineage: Eukaryota > Metazoa > Arthropoda > Malacostraca > Decapoda > Parastacidae > Cherax > Cherax quadricarinatus. The sequence goes on along the minus strand of NC_069413.1, from coordinate 12,115,754 downwards.
CTTAAGACCCTGATCGTTTTTCTGCCTCCCTGTGTGGTTTTGGGGGTGGTTGTTGTGTGTGTGTGTGTGGGGTATGTGTGTGTTTTGTGTGTGTGTGTTGGTTTTATGTGTACTTACCCAATTGTGGTTGCAGGGGTCGAGGCTAGCTCCTGACCCGCCCTTCACTGAACGTTTAAAAAGGGCCTCTCTCTCTTGCTCCTGGTTTTTATACCCCGTTTAAAGTATGTATGGATCCCGCCCCCCATACATCACCGCCAGACTGTTCCCCTTTTTCCGACCACTCTGTACGGATCCCCGGACTATCTGAGTCTTTAACTTCCAAGAGTGACCCTTGTTTCTGTTCCCCTCTCTGGAACATTTTGTCTCGTCCCCCTTTGTCTATTCCGCAGTATTTTGTATGCCTTTTATCGTGTATCCCAAACCCCTCCTGTCCCCCAGTGTCGTCAGGAAAATTTCCCCTTACCTTTCTTGTGGACTTTCCCCCTTTAGCTCTGGAACAAACCCTTGTCGAAAACCCTTTTGCACTTTCTCTAATTTCTTAATGTGCTTGCCCCGGGCAGGTTCCAAATGGTCTGCATACTCCAGTTGGGCTTGAAAGATTCCTTCAAGGTTGGGAACGCTTTTTCTCGGGGTTCCCCCGGGCGCCCTAGGCTGAAAGCAGTTTCGGGTTGAGTGTGCTTCGGAGAAGTGCTTGATGTTTATACTCACCCCAAGATCTTTCCCCTTAAAGCGGGGTTGCAGTCTTTGGCCACCTTTCCCCTATACTCCGTTCGGTCTTCTGTCCCCTTTCCCCCGCTTTGACTTTGCTTTTGGCAGATTTAAATTCGGGAACCCAGTTGCTGGACCACGTGTCCAGTCTGCCCGGTCTCTTTGAAGCCCTGCCTGGTCCCATTGTTTTAAATTCTCCCTTTAAATTAAAATAAATGCGAACAGGGGGGGGGGGGGGACCTTCTGATCAAACCTTTTCCATCATGTTTTCACAATACCAAAAAAGCACTGGCCCTGGACCGACCCCTGTGGGCCCCCGCTCGTAAGGGCCCATGTGATACCCTTACGTACCTGCTCTTTGTTGCCCCCTGTCGGGGTTTTCTCTGATCCACTGCAGTCCCCTTCCCTGTTTAGCCCCTGTGCTTTTGCTTCTGCACTAATCTCTTTGGGAAACTGTTTCAAAGGCCCCCTGCGAAAGAAGATGCAATCAACCCCCCCCTCTCTCTCGGTTCTTCTTCTGTTATTTTATCATAAAATCCTTTCTGGTTTTTTACCCTGTCGTAGTCGGGATTTTGGAATTGATGAACTCTTTCGTAATAAGGAATTTTACGCTTTTTTTGTAGAATCGTTGTGGCCCCTGTTTGGGTGTTTTTTTTTGTGTGTGTTCTTGTTCTTTGCGTGATGCTGTGCTGTTCTCCCGTGCTTCTGCATTTTGCTGTTGGCGAATAAGTTTATTGTTCAAGCAAGCTGTTTTTTGCCTCGTGGGCCAAAAAATTGATTAATTTTGGGGGTTGTTGCAGCACATTTTAAGTTAAAATTAAGTCGTTGATAAATTAACAAACACCACTTACACATTCACCTTAAACATTTTTAGTAAATCTCATTATAGAGCGTACCGCGGTACTTTTTTAGACTAGTACAGAAATTTTAAATGTACACATAATACTATGATTATATTTCAGAATAACTATGATAATAATTTACCAAAATATACTCCAAAGTTGTAGGGTTTATCTTTTAATTATTCTGACTACATTCATTTAATTTTTTATCACCCCGAAACCCTTTTTATTACTTTTGTTTTGGGGGTTTGTATTATTCGTTTTAATAAAAAAAACGTATTGAGAAGCCCCAAAATTTACAGGGGTAATGAACTAAATATTTTCTAACTGTTAAAAAAACAAAACTGTTGATGCTAGACGGGGATCAATAAAATAAAGTAAACTAAAGTAGATCAGGGAAAAGTTTTACTTGCCTAGTGACATGAGTATGAATGTAAGTAAACTGAACACGACTGTGGGAAGTTATTTAAACACGTGTAAGTTTTATAACGTTAATTCAATTCAAAATTTAAACAAGTTTTTTCTATAAGGGGTTTCAATGTGGGGTTTACAGATTTGGGGTTTTTGTGGTTTACATGTTTTAAAATACTAATTTCAGAGGGGGTCACTAGGGCAAAAAGGCTGGCTAGACATTTTGAGCAACTTAGTTAATTTTAACATTAATCCCTTTCGTTAGGTATTAAGGCTAAGTGACTACTCTAATTTTTTGAGTTTACAATGTGTTTTTTTTGTTTTGGCACAATAAAGGTGTCAATTGGGTACTAGGCAAACTTTGACTGTTAGGATTTTTTTATTTTAAGATTAAAATTATATTTCTGTGTTTTTTAGTCGTGGGTGAGTGAGGAAAAAGGAACCACCCGGGGTTATTGTAGTTAGTTGGGGGTGTATCAGGGGGGATAAGATGTTTTTTTAACTGAGTTTTTAAAGGATGAGTGTGTCTCAGTTCTAGAGTTTTCAAGAGTGTTCCAGATTTTAGGTCCTTTGAAATACATTGAATTTTTGTAAAGGTTTAGTCGAACACGGGGAATATCATAGAGATGTTTGTGTCTGGTGTTATGCCTGTGGATCCTGTCACAGCTATCAAGAAAGCATTTTAGGTGAAGGTTAATATTGGAATTTAAGGTCCTGTAGATATAGATTGCACAGTAGTAAGTGTGGATGTTCTGAACAGGGAGTAAGTTTAGATCTATGAAGAGTGGGGTAGGGGGGTGTTGCCAGGGATGGGATTTAGTGATTATTCTTGCTGCGGCTTTTTGTTGGGTTATTATTGGCTTTAGGTGTGTTGCTGCAGTTGAACCCCAAGCACAGATAGCATAGGTGAGGTATGGATATATAAGTTTACCTGGAGTTTACCTGGAGAGAGTTCCGGGGGTCAACGCCCCCGCGGCCCGGTCTGTGACCAGGCCTCCTGGTGGATCAGAGCCTGATCAACCAGGCTGTTACTGCTGGCTGCACGCAAACCAACGTACGAGCCACAGCCCGGCTGGTCAGGAACCGACTTTAGGTGCTTGTCCAGAGCCAGCTTGAAGACTGCCAGGGGTCTGTTGGTAATCCCCCTTATGTATGCTGGGAGGCAGTTGAACAGTCTCGGGCCCCTGACACTTATTGTATGGTCTCTTAACGTGCTAGTGACACCCCTGCTTTTCATTGGGGGGGATGTTGCATTGTCTGCCAAGTCTTTTGCTCTCGTAGTGAGTGATTTTCGTGTGCAAGTTCGGTACTAGTCCCTCTAGGATTTTCCAGGTGTATATAATCATGTATCTCTGCCGCCTGCGTTCCAGGGAATACAGGTTCAGGAACCTCAAGCACTCCCAGTAATTGAGGTGTTTTATCTCCATTATGCGCGCCGTGAAGGTTCTCTGTACATTTTCTAGGTCAGCAATTTCACCTGCCTTGAAAGGTGCTGTTAGTGTGCGCAATATTCCAGCTAGATAGAACAAGTGACCTGAAGAGTGTCATCATGGGCTTGGCATCCCTAGTTTTGAAGGTTCTCATTATCCATCCTGTCATTTTTCTAGCAGATGCGATTGATACAATGGTATAGTGTGAGAAGAGCAGTTTGTGGTACCACGGGGATAGAATTGGGTTGCGGGGTTTTTAAATAAGTTTTTAAACGGGATTTTTTAAAGGGGAAAAGGGAGGGGTTTTCGGGGTTTTCCAAGGGGCCCGGTTTTTGAAAGGTTTTGGGAAATCAGGGGTATCAAAAGGGCGGGTTTATCCCTTGGGCCTGCACAAAAAACCAAGAAAGCAAAGGGGAAAAGGTTTTAAGGAAAATTTTTAAAGGTCCTTGTAAAGACCCCCACTTAAGGGGATTTGCCGGGGGGGTTTAGTTTGGGAAATTTATGTTGCGGGGGGGGATTTGGAAATTCGGGGCCCTGCCCTTTTTTTTGGGGTTTTTTAAGGGGGGCTATTTGACCCCCCCTTTTAAATTTGGGGGGGTTTGCAATTTATAAATTTTTTCCTCGTATTTTGGGGGGTTTTTTTCCGGGGGAAGTTCGCCCGGGGCCCCTCTGTTTTCCAGGTTGGTATAATAACCCATGTTCTCGGGCCCCTCCCGCCAAAAGTTACGGGGCCCCCCTTCAGGAAAAAAGCATTTTTCCCCAGTTAATTGAGGGGTTTTTAAACCCCCATTATGGGGGGGCCGTTAAAATTTCCCCCTCTGACATTTTTAGGTTTTAAAGGCTTTTTCCCCCTGCCTTGGGGGGTTGTTTTGTTAATTTTTGCCCCGAATTTTTTCCGGCAAGATGGAAAAGTCCCCTAAGGATTTTTTTTCAATAAGGGGTTTTTTGGCCCCCTCTTCCCGGGGTTTAATTTTTTCAAATAACCAAATCCGTAATTTTTTTTTTTTACCCCTGAAGGTTTTGAAAATTTTTTGGGAATTATGTTGAAAGGGCGTTTGTGGTCCCCGTGTAAAAAAAATCCGGGAAGAGGTCCCCATTTTTTTTGGATCCCTTTTTTTTTATTTTGTATTTTTCTAAAAATTTTGGTTTTGTTTTTGGGGTTGGGGAAGGGAAAAATTTGGGCCCTATTATGTTTTTGGGAATTAAGTTTTGGATCTTTTTTTTTAAATTTTTGGAATTGGGGTTGCTAAAAAATTTAGGTTTTGCCGGGGTTTTAAGGGAAAGGGTTTTTTCCCCTTCTTTAAGTCGGAATTTTTGGAGGTTTCGTTTAAAGGGTTTGGGGGGTTGGAAAATTCCTTGGTTAAAATAAATAAGTGGTTTTGCAGGGAGTTTTGGGGTTTAGGTGTTGGGGATATTTTGGGAAGCCCCTGTTAAAAGGAAATTTTGAAGGGGGCCAAGGAAAATTATGGGGGAATCCATTTCGTGGGTTTTTGTTAAAAAGAGGGGGGGTTTTAAGGGGGGGTTTTTTGGGAAATATTTTAAATTAGGAAAAAAGCGGCCAAGGCCTTTGCCCCCATTAAAAGGGGTTTTTTTTTTTTTTGGGGGCGTTTTTTTTTTTTTTTAAAAAAAAAGGTTTTTTTGTTTTTTTGGGATTTGGATGCCGGGGTTTTAAAACTGTGTAAACGCTTTTTTGGGTTTCAAAAAAAATTCTAGCGGATTTTCCCTTTTTTTTCCAATGTGTTTTAAAGCGGTTTTTAGCTTTTTTAAAATTGCATCATTAGGCTTTTATTTTTTTAAACCCAAAATTTGGGCGGGGGTTTTGAGTATGTTTTGTGACGTTATAAAGGGAAATGGGTTTCTGTGAAAGGTTTCTCGAAGTTTTTTTGGATAGAAAGGGAAAGTTTGATATTGGCCATAGTTGTTTACGTCTGTGGGGTCACCACCTTTTGTTTGGGGGAAAACCCTTCCCCTCTTGGGTTGGGGTCGAAAAAGTGCTAGTTTCTAGTGATTTGTTAAAAATTAATGTAATAGCATGCGAAAGGAAAAGGGGCCCCGCTCGTTTTGTAAAATTTTAAAATTGGGGGGGACGTGGGGACAGTTTCCCCCGGGTTTTTTTTTTTAAGTGACTTTTGATCGCGGGGACTTTCTTTGGGCTCATTTGGGTTACAAGACAAAAGGAATTTAAAAATTTCCCATTAGGTAGCCCCGGGGCACGGGCTTTGGAAAGACTGGCGGATTAGACCCTTTTTTTAAAGAAAAAGTGTTTATCTTGTTAGCTGTTTCAGAATTTCTAAGGTTTGAATGACAGACTGGCCCTTTGTACTTTAATAATAAAAAAAAAAGGCTCCAACTCGTTTTCTCATTTTTTTTTGGTTACTTAAACCATGGATATCATTTAAAAAAATTAATTACCAACAAACAGTTTTTCCCTCGTTTTTAAATCCTCGTTTATCGTTTAAAGAGGTTTCCCACAAAAACTTTTTTTTAAAGGGGGCAAATTGCTTTAATTCCTACAAACACATCTGTTCTTTCAAATTTGAAAGTAAACATTTGCTGGCACCCAAATTCCTTTAACACAGATTTCTGTAATTTTTAAAAAAACATATTAAAACCAATTTAAAGGGGGAAAACCCAAAACAGTTTTTCAACTAGTAAGTGTATCTCAGGGCTTTTTTCAAAAGAATTTAAGCGGGTTTAAAACCCCAAAACTAAGAGAAAGGGGCCCTGATAACATCCCGTCCAAGTTTTTTAAAGAGGGGGGTTTTTTAAAACTTTCAATCCCTTTTGCTCACTTTTTAAAAATCTTCAATCACCATAATACGTCCCGGGGGGGGTTTCAAGGGGGCCCAGGTCACTCTATCTTCAAGAAAAAATAGTAGGTCTGAGGGAAAGAACTTTTTTGGGGGGCCGGTTAGTTTTTAACTCGGGTTTAATATTTTAAAATTCTAGAGAGGGGGGTTGTTTTCTCAAGTAGTTATGCCCTTTTAGGGAAAACCCAAACTTTCTCCATAGCAAACAATGGGGCTTTGAAGTTCCTAAAAACCCGAAACCCCCCTTTTTTAATCTGATGGATTCCCTTTAAAGAATTTGAATGCCCAAAGGGGGGAACCTCATAGGCGGGAACCTTAGCCCTGAAAAAGGCCCTTCGATACTGTAAACCACAATTTATTATGTAATAAACTTCAAGCTTTTGGGGGTATGGGTTTCCCGTAGAGGGTTTTAAGCCCTCCCATAGAAACAGGGGGAAAAATTTTAGTCAAAATCAAAAAAAACAGTTTAAAGAACCCCGCCGATAACATGGGGGTTTTCCCCCAAGGTAGTATTCTGGGCCCCTTTTTATTCTTTTGTTATGTAAATGATATCCCTATCAGTGTAAGGGGCAAATTTCCTATGTATGCAGATGACAGTGCTCTGTTGTGTCAGGAAAAAGAGACCCACAAGATATTGTTAAGTTTTAACACGGGGAATGGAGCCCTGCAGCAAATGGTTAGTTGGGCAAAAAAACTACATTAACCTGGGGGAAAAACTGAAGCCATTCTCTTTGGCAAAAAACAAAAAGTGAAAGGGAAAAATAATTTTAATGTTCAATGAAAGGGGGCCCATAAAATTTGGTTTCTCAGTAAAATAGGGGGAAATCCCTTTGCCCCTTCCCATGTCAGGAGTATTGATAGGGAACAGTGTAGAAAGAAAGCAAATCCCAAAACCCTGAATTTTCCTGTATAGACAAGCCCCAAGGGGTTCCTTTACTGAGGCTCGCAGGCCCTATGTCTGCCCTTTTTTCAATGCCATTTTGGATTCGCTTGCTTTCTTGGTTTCTGCCTTGAAAAAAAAACTGAAAGAAAAAGACTGCAAATTTCCCCAAAAAAACAAAATGAAAAGTTTCATCCGGGGGCGGGGGCCCAAGAAAACTGTGGGGCCAGGAGGGAATTACGCAGTTGGATATGTGAAGGTTAAAGGGAAGAGTAAAACAACTGAAGCTAAATCATGTTTAAAAAAAATTGCTCCAAACAATGCCCAGAAATATTTTGCTGTAAATTTTTTTGTAAAGGTTGGGAACAAACCCAATCTTTGTACAGGGGAGGAGCACAATTTTGTGGTCCCCACAGCAGGGGCCCAGGCTTCAAAACCCTTTTATTTTTCAGCAAAAAAGGGAAAAGGGAACAAAACTCCCCGCACATGTCAAAAGCAGTAATAGCGTGAACCAGTTCAAAAAGAGTGCCAAAAAAAGGTGTCTGAGGGAAATTTTGGGCTACAGAAAGGGGGGGGAATGTTTTTTCTTTTTTTTTAGCAAAAATTACGTGAAAATTTTTAAACCTTTATTCTTGTAATAAACCCTCGTATTTAGATATTTCTTAATGACCTTGGTGTGGGCAGATAGTCTTTTTAGTATGAAAATTAAGAAGGTTATCTCATTGTAGAATAATAAGAAAATATTAAACCTTTAAAACTAAAATTTAAAGGTAAAAGGCCCCCCAATGGAAAAAAGTCACTCTGTTGATTTTTTTGGGGTTTTACCCGGGGTTCTCTCACATATGCTGTATCCCTTTGATAATTCTATGTAACTGTATTTGTGTATCCCTGAAAAAAACTTACTTAATTACTTACTTACTTACTACCCCTTCGCTTTTAAATACCCTCGCTCTTACTACCCTCGTTTTTTACCCCCCCCCCTCCCCTGCCTGGGCCCCCCAAAAAAAAAAACCTTCCCTCCGCTTCCCCAAAATTGCCGCATTTAAAAAAAGTCATGCAGTCAGTGGGGGGTTTCATTCTGCTAAAGCTATAGGGCCCGGGTTCGATTCCTGGGGGAAGCGAGACGTGAGGAGTAGTACTCCTCACATCTGCTTTTGAAAAGTACCTTGTACTAAATAGGTTTTTCCTAGGCGTCAGGTGGTTGTTTTTCGTTTGGGGTGTCACCCAACAAAGACGTGTTTTGATAAGGGTTTAGGAAGACAAAGGGAGTACTAGGATGCCCGAATTTAGAAATACTAGGTGTTTGAATGAGAGAGTATTGGATGCTAGAATTTAGAGAGTACTAGGGTGCTAGAATGGAGAGTACTAGGATGCCGAATGAGAGTAATAGGATGCTAAAATGAGGAGATTTGGATGTAGAATGAGGGGGAGTTCTTTGGGGGTAGAAAAGAGGAGTAATTTGGATGCTAGGGAATTTAGAGAGTACTAGGATGCCAGAATGGGGGAGGGACTAGGATTTCTAGAATGAGAGAGTATAGGTGCAGAATGAGAGGGGTATAGGATGCCAGAATGAGGGACTGGATGCTAGAAGAGAGAAAAACTAGGGTGCTTTGAATGAGAGAAATTTCTAGGATGCTAAATGGAGAGTACTAGGATGCAGAAAAGAGAGGTACTAGGGGTGCTAGAATTTAGAGATTAATAGGGGTGCCAGAATGAGAGTTACTTGGATGCTAGAATGAGAGAGACTAGGATGCTAGAAATTTAGAGAGTACTTGGATCCAGGAAAGAGGTTTCTAGGTGCTTGAATGGGGGGAGTACTGGATGCTTGTTGAAAGAGAGGGACTAGGATGCTAGAATGGGGGAAAAGACTAGGTTTCTAGAATGAGGAGTACTAGGGTGCTTTGAATGAGAGAGTACTAGGATGCTAAAAAGAAAAAAAAAAAATAAATACTAGGATGCCGAATGAGAAAAGTTTCTAGGATGCCGAATGAGAAAAGTAAAAAGATGCCAGAAAAAAAATCCCAGGATACCCAGTGAGAGTACAAGGTACCCCAAATAATTGATCCCCGGTTTCCCCCTGCGGGACCCCCACTACATTTAATTTTTTATAAAAAACTCAGCTGGAAAAAAATTTAGTGCAAAAAAAAGCCAAATTTAAAAAAAAATAGGTTTAGTACACTAGGCGATAAATTTAATAAACAAAGACTTTTCTGCGCCCCTTTTTTTACGACGTTTCGAAAAAAAAAAAAAAGGTGTGGGTATTTTGTACCATCTCCTTTCACTTTCCCCCATAAAAACACTTACCAGCGGAAAACCCAAAACTGTTTTCAAAAGAGAACTTATTAAGTTCTTCCAAATTAGTTTCCCCCAATTTAATCCCGGGTTTTTATGCCACACTGGGAAGCGTGCAGCCCGCAGCAATTGGGTTTGTTAATTTTGGATTTTAAACCCGGGTTTCCTTGTCTGGACCCCGGGCCGGGGGGCAAATGCCCCCCTTGGAAACGATTGGGTAAATTAACAGGGCCCCCCCTAGGGGGGGGGGTTCGATGGGAAATTTAAAAAAAAACTAAATGATTTCTACGTTCGTTCTGGTTTTAAAGAAATTTTTCCTTTTTTCTCAAGTACATGTACAAGGTATTCAGTCCTTTGCTGACACAGTGACTTTCTTTCTTTTAAAAGAAAAAACATTTGTTATGCAGAGCTTTTGGGCAAATTTGGTCAAGGGTTTTTTCCCAAAGGGTGCGACCCTAACCCGTTACTAAACTCCCGGTACTATTTTTTTGATAGGTGAACAAGGTTTGCATTGGGCTTAAAGGAAAAAACCCCTCCTGTTTCCACCCCTACGGGGGTCGAACCAAGGACCTCCAGTATGTAGCGGAGTATGATAGCAATTTAAGTTTCTGGACCCTCTTAACGTAAAAATTTTTTTCCTGCATTACCCCGGAAAGGGTACTAACCCAGGGTTTTTCCCCAAACCCGTGGTTTATTTTGGAAAAAGGGTCACTTCGAAGTTTTCTTTGCCAGGATTTTCCCCTCAATAAAAAGAGAATTTAAAAGTCAGGTAAACCCGGTTTTCTGGCACATGTTTTGGGGTCGTAGGTGTTCAGAATTTTGTTTTTACGTCCCGAATTTAAAACCCGGGGCCTTTGGCGTTTTGAGTGTAAAGGGGGTCAGCTTTTGTTTTGACTTAGGGGAAAAATTTGGGGGGCGGGAACACTAGCCCGCCGGGTTGGGGGGGTTAACACGTGGCCGTAAAAACACGGTTCCAGCTGGAAACCCGGGCTGGGTTTTTAAAAACCGTCGGACACCGTCACCTACAGTTTGGGTCTTAAGGGCGAAATGGCAGAGGCGTGTTTTTTTACTGCTCAAGGAAAAATTCCATTTTCGGGTTTTAAAATTTGTGCGCAACTGGACTTTTTTTTCGCGATTTTTTTTTTCTTTTTTTTTTTTACCCCAGCCCCGCTGCCCAAAGGGGATTTCCTAAATGCCCGTTTTTGGTCATTCTGCCCTCTTAAATTCCCGGAAAGGGTTTTTGGGCTGGTAGCAGATCCAATGCTGTACCACTGGGCCCGCGTGACTTATAAAAAAGGGAAAATTTTCACAGTGTGGGTGTTTTAATTTTCTGTGTTTTTAAAAAGGGGGCCACCATCTGTGACAAGCTGGGCTTCTCCCACAACCCCAGGAAAAAATTTTTTGTTGTACTTCGTTCATATTCCCCCTCAAGGCCCCCTAGTTAATCGTGGGCACTCCCCTTACACACTGGTATCCGTGGTCCGTTTCCCGGTACGGGTGGAAGCTTTTGGGGGTTTCCTTACACCCGGTGTCCCTGTTCACCTAGCAGAAAATAGGGGACCTGGGGGTGTTTTGGGCGATGGTGTAGGTGGCATCCTTGGGGAAAGGGTGGTAGTATACCTCAATTAGGGAAATAGGGAAATAATTTTTTTGGCTGAGGTAGGAAAACAAATCTTAGCCTGTAAAAAATAATTTTATATAAAAAACCCATTTTTGGGGGTTGAATGAAGCAAAGACAAAAAAATGTTTCTTTAAGGTGGTGCGAGGTGCTTTTGGTGAGGTTAATAAATTTTAATTTTCCCAAAATACGTTAAAAATAGAAATTCTTTTCATTTCGTAGAAAGGGCAAATTATCATTTAAAAATTTTTTGTAAAAACCCGCCGCTAAATTTTGGGTTTTAAACCCCGAAAAATTTAGCAAAATTTTCGTGTAAAATTTTTTTTTTTTTTGTTTACCGTGAGGCTGAAACCGGATGAATGGGCCCCCCCTACATGCCCCATTTTAATTTACATTTCCCCCCCCACGCACATTATCATACATTCCCGCCCACGCAAAATTATCTTTTACATTCCCCCCCACGAAAATACATACACATCACAGTACCCCGCTATTCTCTCCTTTTTTTTCTGGCTAGGTGATCAAAACCCCTTTGGGTTTAAAAGCAGATCTGGTGTTAGTTTCCCCTATCCCAGACATCTGTTCCTTTCCCCGTGTGTTTAAAGGGGAAATATAGTTACTTTTGTGTGAGATCTATCCCGAGCTAAGGATTTTTTACCCCCGGGGGGTTTTAAAAAAACAGGATAAACCCCCCAAAAAAGTCAGTGCGTCATCGGGGGGACTGCTGTTTTTATTTCCATTGGGGTCCCTTTAGTTTTTTTCCCCCGGAAAGGGGACCCCTACCAGTCGGTTAACACCCCAAATACTTCCTTACATGTGTAAGGGGAAAAAACCCCTCTTGTTTTACCTTGCCCGGGGGTCGAAAATACTGGTCCCCTAGTGAATTTTTTTGGCACTCAGCTCACCCCATGAGGTCCGGGGGGGCGATCCCCCGGGACGAAAAGGAACAATTTGGAGTGTTTCCTTTAAAACTTTTTGACCATGACCCTTGCAGTTTAAAAAAAGTAACCCCGGGGGATTAATCGACTGGTTGGTTGAGGGCGCATCCCGGGGGCCCAAAACTGACCTAATTTGCCCCAAAAGTTCTGATGAAAAAGGGGCTTTCTAATAGGGAAAATCATTAATGTTAGGGGAAAGGGCCCGTTTTACCTTGTACTTGATACAAAATACTTCCCAGTTTTTTGTTTTCCTTTTCCTTTCGTTTTTGTGTTTTCATGTGGTTTTAGTTTACGATACAAAAGGGCTGATCACCCTTAAGACTCGTGAAAAAACCAATTAACGGGCTGTCTCAGCCAAAAGTGAAAAGCAGACTTTTGGGGGAAAAATTTTTAAAAGAGAGTTGCGTAGTTGATCAGTGGATTTGGGGAGTCAAATCCCCCCCAGGGTGTGTTCGTGTTGTACAGACTGGGTTTTTTTTTAATATATCCCCCGAAACAATCGTTTTTTTGGGGGAAAACAATAGACTCTAGAGAAAAAATTTGGGAGGCATCGATGAATCACACTCCCCCTTTGATGGCAGGGGGGGGGTGTGGGGCGGCCCTAATGGTGTGTTTTTATTTATTCTGACTTCGTAAGGGCTGAAACGGCGACCAGAGTAATTTATACATCCCGACTGGGAAAAACCCCCCCAGTCGCTTAACCCTCATTTTTTTCAATCGTATTCCTTAAAGTACTGTTTTACAAAAACTATTTTAAGAAGTTTTTAAAATACGAAAAAGACTAATATTTCTTTTAGTGTTTTTAATTAGGTAAGGTTGTAGGAAACGGGGCGGTGTTTCCTGAAAGCGGGGGCTTAGGTCATATATGAACCCCCAGCTTATGGTCTCGACCCCAGGCCTATCCCCGGATAGTTTCTGTAAATTGTTCCCTCGGGGGGCCTGAAAAAAGACCCCTTGTGACCTCTGTAATTCTGTTTTTTTGCGCTACCGCTCACAGGATGAGCTGCGGGTTAGTTGTATCACAGCTGTATAACTAACCCTCAACAGCGCCCGTGTCACTAGACTAACTACGGCGCAAAATTGTGGCACCCTTGCACGTCCATACAAAGAAAACAGCGTCGTACTGCGCTAACTGGGGCGCTACTATTCGGTGATGTTTAAAATGGACCAAAACCACAGGTTAATGTGCAGAAGGAAAAGAGGCAAATTAGGTACCCTTGTGTCCACTGTGGCGTAGTTGTGAGGCGCATTAACTAGTGAAGAATGGGTGTACATGAGACCCATTAACTAGTGAAGAATGGGTGTACATGAGGCGCATTAACTAGTGAAGAATGGGTGTACGTGAGGTATATTATAGACTGCCTAAGAACTCAAATGTCGTTAGGGAATTTCATAGTCGTGACCTTATACTTGCAAAAGTCATGCGATAAAAGTAACCATAATATATTATGTAAGAAACTCCAATGATGAACCAGTTCAGGAAGAGAACTAAAAGATTCCCAATATATGAAGCTAAGTAAAGAAAGAGATTTCTTGTACGGTTAAGATTCGTTTACCCATTATACTTAGCTAAGTTTCCCTATTTAATTTTCATGTAAACTTTACCCCTAAATTTTTACCCCTAAAATATCTTTTTTTTATTGTAATTGATATTCACGAAATTTATTTTTTTTTATTTTTTATGGTGTTAATCGCGACTGATTTCTACTGTATCTTACAGCTAGGCTACTACAATAGGATATCACAAGGCCCACCCTGGAAATATGTCACTTTGGCTTGTTTTGGATTATCCTAAGTATACTATATAAGACAACTGCAATGATTTAAAACGTGCAGTTCCATACGTATGTATACTGAGAGACGTATAATGCTTCCAGGGACTGGTATAATGAGCCCAGGAGCCGGTACAATAGGTTCAGAGACTGGGACAGTAGGGTCAGGAACTAGTATATTAGTTCCAGGAACTGGTATAATAGGTCCAGAGACTGGTATAATAGACCAATTTCTGGTATAACAGGTCCAGGGACTAGTACAATAGGTCCAGAGATTGGTATAATAGACCAATTTCTGGTATAACAGGTCCAGGGACTAGTACAATAGGTCCAGAGATTGGTATAATAGACCCACTTACTGGTATAATAGGTCCAGGGACTGGTACGTAGGTCCAGAGACTGATAAAATAGGTTCAGAGCTGGTACAATAGGTTCAGAGATTGGTATAATAGGTCCAGGGACGGGTACAATGGATCCAGGGACTCGTGTAATAAGTCCAGGGATTGTTACAATGAATCCAGGAACTCGTATAATAGGGACTGTTATAATAAATCCAGGGACTGTTATAATAGGTCCAGGGACTGTTATAATAGACCAGGGACTGTTATAATAAGTCCTGGGACTGTTATAATAGGTCCAGGGACTGGTACAATAGGTCCAGGAACTGTTATAATAGGTCCAGGTACAATAGGTCCAGGGATGTACAATAGGTTCAAGGACTGGCATATTGGGCACAGCGTCTGGGACTCAACTGTGATAAAAATATAAATTCCCCGCAGGTACATCAACATGTTTTCAGATGTACAACAGACAAAACACTTCTTAACTGTCGTGTTCTGTGTCACGTAAATGATCCTCCTGAAATCATAATTGTATATGAGCAAAATATATTTTTTCCCATAGTTTAAAATAAGATACGCTTAAAATATGTTGTAAAATCATTCAATAAACAAGGCACCAAGAAAATATTTTCCTGGGGATTTCTAAATACGGGTTAAGTACTTGACTTTAACATGTATTTTTGACTAATGTCGAGTAGTTCCATTTAATATAATGAATTTAACCTTTATAAATGCAAACATGGCTAATAAAGTAATAGTCAGCACAATGAAATTAAGGTATGAGGGGTTAAGTGTATTAGATATGTTTAAAAATCATGTGATTGTGACCCGAAAATGTTTAATCGGTGTTGTGTTGTGGGAGGAAAGTCAACAGTGCCGTGGAGTGGACCAGGTGGCGGGTGTTGCTGGAAATTGTTTATTTTTTTACGTATTTCAGCAGCAGTACATCGACAGGTGCCACTGGGATACCACATACATAGTTATCTGTGTCCACAGCTCGAGGTAAGAGAAGTTATTCTTTATTAATCCTTGTTGACAGTCATTTTAAATATTTTCTGCCTTGGGTTTCCCGTGATAACTCGAGAATGCCTCTTCTGATAGGCTTTAAACTTTTATTGCTAATGAACCCCTCAAGGGAGGTTCCTTGACGTTGGTGAAGGGCTCTTGATCTAAGGAATTGGATCTGTGCTACAGTTCCCTGAATTAAGCCTGAATTCTTAACATCCCCCTACAGGCGTTGTTTCATCCTACGCGTTTAGCGCTTCTCCATGATTATAATAATAATAATAATAATGTTGTTTATGTATTTTATTGTAGCTCATTAGTGGATTCTTATTGCGATTTGCATGTGTCAATTTGCTGGTGTTATGCAATATAAGGATGCTTCCCTGGGATCATTGAAATACAGGGATACCTTCCCGTGGTTATACAGTACAGGGATACCTTCCCGGGGTTATGCAGTACAGGGATACCTTCACGGGGTTATGCAGTACAGGGATACCTTCACGGGGTTATGCAGTACAGGGATACCTTCCCAGGGTTATGCAGTACAGGGATACATTCCCGGTGTTATGCAGCACAGGGATACCTTCCCGGGGTTATGCAGTACAGGGATATTTTCCGGGGTTATGCAGTACAGGGATACCTTCCAGTGGTTATTCAGTACAGGGATACCTTCCCGGAGATAAGTAGTACAGGGATACCTTCCCGTGGTTATGCAGTACAGGAATACCTTCCTGGGGATATTTAGTACAGGGATTCCTTCCCGTGGTTATGCAGTACAGGAATACCTTCCCGGGGTTATGCAGTACAGGGATACCTTGCCTGGGTTATGCAGTACAGGGATACCTTCCCGGGGTTATGCAGTACAGGGATACCTTCCCGTGGTTATGCAGCACAGGGATACCTTCCCGGGGTTATGAACACAGGGATACATTCCTTGGGTTATGAAGTACAAGGATACCTTTCCGGAGTTATGCATCACAGGGATACCTTCCAGGGGTTATTCAGCACAGGGATACCTTCCCGGGGTTATGCAGTACAGGGATACCTTCCCTGGGTTATGCAGTACAAGGATACCTTGCCTGGGTTATGTAGGACAAGGGTACCTTGCTTGGGTTATGCAGTACAAGGATACCTTGCCTGGGTTATGCAGTACAGGGATACCTTCCCTGGGTTATGCAGTACAGGGATATCTTTCCTGGGTTATGCAGTACAGGGATACCTTGCCTGGGTTATGCAGCACAGGGATACCTTACCTGGGTTATGCAGTACAGGGATACCTTGCCTGGGTTATGCAGTACAGGGATACCTTACCTGGGTTATGCAGTACAGGGATACCTTACCTGGGTTATGCAGTACAGGGATACCTTGCCTGGGTTATGCAGTACAGGGATACCTTGCCGGGTTATGCAGTACAGGGATACCTTGCCTGGGTTATGCAGTACAGGGATACCTTGCCTGGGTTATGCAGTACAAGGATACCTTGCCTGGGTTATGCAGTACAGGGATACCTTGCCTGAGTTATGCAGTACAAGGATACCTTGCCTGGGTTATGCAGTACAGGGATACCTTCTATGGGTTATGCAGTACAAGGATACCTTGCCTGGGTTATGCAGTACAGGGATACCTTGTCTGGGTTATGCAGTACAGGGATACCTTGCCTGGGTTGTGCAGTACAGGGATGCCTTCCCGGGGTTATGCAGTACAGGGATACCTTCCCTGGGTTTTGCACTACAAGGATACCTTGCCTGGGTTATGTAGTACAAGGGTACCTTGCCTGGGTTATGCAGTACAGGGATACCTTCCCTGGGTTATGCAGTACAAGGATACCTTACCTGGGTTATGCAGTACAAGGATACCTTGCCTGGGTTATGCAGTACAGGGATACCTTCCCTGGGTTATGCAGCACAAGGATACCTTGCCTGGGTTATGCAGTACAAGGATACCTTGCCTGTGTTATGCAGTACAAGGATACCTTGCCTGGGTTATGCAGTACAGGGATACCTTCCCTGGGTTATGCAGTACAAGGATATCTTCCCTGGGTTATGCAATACAAGGATACCTTGCCTGGGTTATGCAGTACAAGGATACCTTGCCTGGGTTATGCAGTACAGGGATACCTTCCCTGGGTTATGCAGTACAGGGAATCTTGCTGGTTATGCAGTACAGGGATACCTTGCCTGGGTTATGCAGTACAGGGATACCTTGCCTGGGTTATGCAGTACAGGGATACCTTGCCTGGGTTATGCAGTACAGGGATAGCTTTCCTGGGTTATGCAGTACAGGGATACCTTACCTGGGTTATGCAGTACAGGGATACCTTCCCTGGGTTATGCAGTACAGGGATACCTTGCCGGGGTTATGCAGTACAGGGATACCTTGACTGGGTTATGCAGTACAAGGATACCTTGCCTGG
Source organism: Cherax quadricarinatus (assembly GCF_026875155.1). Taxonomy (NCBI): domain Eukaryota; kingdom Metazoa; phylum Arthropoda; class Malacostraca; order Decapoda; family Parastacidae; genus Cherax; species Cherax quadricarinatus. The sequence goes on along the minus strand of NC_069413.1, from coordinate 12,098,294 downwards.
GTTATGCAGTACAGGGATACCTTGCCGGGGTTTTATGCAGAAACAGGGATACCTTACCTGGGTTATGCAGTACAGGGATACCTTATCTGGGTTATGCAATACAGGGATACCTTGCCTGTGTTATGCAGTACAGAGATACCTTCCCTGCTTTATGCAGTACAGGGATACCTTGCCTGGGTTATGCAGTACAAGGATACCTTCCCGAGGTCATGCAGTACACGGATACCTTCCCGGGGTTATGCAGTACACGGATACCTTCCCGGGGTTATTCAGTATAGGTTTACCTTACCTGGGTTATGCAGTACAGGGATACCTTACCTGGGTTATGCAGTACATGGATACCCTCCCTGGGTTATGCAGTACAGGGATACCTTACCTGGGTTATGCAGTATAGGGATACCTTGCCTGGGTTATGCAGTACGGGGATACCTTACCTGGGTTAAAACATACAGGGAGATTTCCCCTGGGTTATGCAGTACAGGGATACCTTACCTGGGTTATGCAGTACAGGGATACCTTGCCTGGGTTATGCAGTACAGGGATACCTTACCTGGGTTATGCAGTACAGGGATACCTTGCCTGGGTTATGCAGTACAGGGATACCTTGCCTGGGTTATGCAGTACAGGGATACCTTCCCTGGGTTATGCAGTACAGGGATACCTTGCCTGTGTTATGCAGTACAAGGATACCTTACCTGGGTTATGCAGTACAGGGATACCTTGCCTGGGTTATGCAGTGCAGGGATACCTTCCCTGGGTTATGCAGTATAGGGATACCTTGCCTGGCTTATGCAGTACAGGGATACCTTGCCTGCGTTATGCAGTTGAGGGATACCTTGCCTGGCTTATGCAGTACAGGGATACCTTACCTGGGTTATGCAGTACAGGGATACCTTGCCTGTGTTATGCAGTGCAGGGATACCTTGCCTGGGTTATGCAGTACAGGGATACCTTACCTGGGTTATGCAGTACAGGGATACCTTCGCTGGGTTATGCAGTACAGGGATACCTTTCCCTGGGTTTATGCAGTACGGGAAAACCTTGCCTGGGTTATGCAGTACAGGGATACCTTGCCTGGGTTATGCATTACAGGGATACCTTCCCTGGGTTATGCACTACAGTGATTCCTTACCTGGGTTATGCAGTACAGGGATACCTTACCTGGGTTATGCAGTACAGGGATACCTTGCCTTGGTTATGCAGTACAGGGATACCTTACCTGGGTTATGCAGTACAGGGATGCCTTGCCTGGGTTATGCAGTACAATGATACCTTGCCTGGGTTATGCAGTACAGGGATACCTTCCTTGGGTTATGCAGTACAGGGATACCTTGCCTGGGTTATGCAGTACAGGGATACCTTGCCTGGGTTATGCAGTACAGTGATACCTTCCCTTGGTTATGCAGTACAGGGATACCTTGCCTGGGTTATGCAGTACAGGGATACCTTTCCTGGGTTATGCAGTGCAGGGATACCTTACCTGGGTTATGCAGTACAGGGATACCTTGCCTGGGTTATGCAGTACAGGGATACCTTGCCTGGGTTATGCAGTACAGGGATTCCTTGCTTGGTTATGCAGTACAGGGATACCTTGCCTGGGTTATGTAGTACAGGGATACCTTGCCTGGGGTATGCAGTACAGGGATACCTTTCCTGGGTTATGCAGTACAGGGATACCTTGCCTGGTTTATGCAGTACAGTAATACCTTCCCTTGGTTATGCAGTACAGGGATACCTTGCCTGGGTTATGCAGTACAGGGATACCTTCCCTGGGTTATGCAGTGCAGGGATACCTTACCTGGGTTATGCAGTACAAGGATACCTTGCCTGGGTTATGCAGTACAGGGATACCTTGCCTGGGTTATGCAGTACAGGGATTCCTTGCTTGGTTATGCAGTACAGGGATACCTTTCCTGGGTTTTGCAGTACAGGGATACCTTACCTGGGTTATGGAGTACAGGGATACCTTGCCTGGGTTATGCAGTACAGGGATACGTTACCTGGGTTATGCAGTACAGGGATACCTTACCTGGGTTATGCAGTACAGGGATACCTTGCCTGGGTTATGCAGTACAGGGATACCTTGCCTGTGTTATGCAGTACAGGGATATCTTCCCTGGGTTATGCAGTACAGGGATACCTTGCCTGGGTTATGTAGTACAGGGATACCTTGCCTGGGGTATGCAGTACAGGGATACCTTTCCTGGGTTATGCAGTACAGGGATACCTTGCCTGGGTTATGCAGTACAGGGATACCTTGACTGGGTTATGCAGTACAGGGATACCTTGCCTGGTTTATGCAGTACAGGGATACCTTACCTGGGTTATGCAGTACAGGGATATCTTCCCTGGGTTATGCAGTACAGGGATACCTTCCCTGGGTTATGCAGTACAGGGATACCTTCCCTGGGTTATGCAGTACAGGGATACCTTCCCTGGGTTATGCAGTACAGGGATAGTTTCCCTGGGTTATGCAGTACAGGGATATCTTCCCTGGGTTATGCAGTACAGGGATACCTTGCCTTGGTTATGCAGTACAGGGATACCTTGCCTTGGTTATGCAGTACAGGGATACCTTCCCGGGGTCACGCACCTACCGTAATTCATCGTCCTCTTGGTATTGTGTAGTGTGTCTTCTAACAGTGATTGGTATCTAGGTCGAGCCATACTTGCCAGTGGCATCCTCAACACAGGTAAGAGCATATGCTATACACTAGGAACTGTATGTTTCTCATATATATACACCAAGAGTTGACTTTTAAAAAAAATTTGACTAATGTGTTATTTTTCAGTAGTGAAAAAGGTTACGTGCAGCCTTGATGATCCTATTGTAGTGGATGGGCTTTAAACCAAGGAACTGCAATAATACTCTTTTTCATTGATTCCAACCTGAATACCGCCTACCTTTGATGAGTTCTTAGTTTTTCCACTCCGAGTCCATCCTTGGATCAGGCTCGTCTGGTGATTGATCAACCAGGCTGTTGCTGCTGGTGTTTTGTTGGCCTACATGTCTATCAGAGCCTAGTTGATCTGGCACTTGGTGAAGATACTTCTCCAGTTTCCGCTTGAAGACTTTTACACTTTTTCCAGGAGAGTTTCTCATATCTTCTGGTGTGATGTTGAATAGTCTGGGGCCACGGATGTTGATATAGTGTTCTCTTTTCACCGGGTTTATTTTGCACTTCCTCCCATATCTCTCACACAGTATGTTGTTATGACAGTGTACAGATTTGGGGCCAGGCCCTCAGTACTTTTCAGGTATCCAGTGAGTACATATTTAGGATTTTAAGGCATTCCCAGTAGTTTAAATGTTTAACATTTTGGCTCTATGAGGACCATCAACGATCTGTGTGTATTTCTCCTGCCCTGAACAGGGCTGTCAAAACTGAGCAATATTTCAAATGAGAGAGCACAAGTGGTTTGAAAAGTGTCACTATTGAAATTATTTCTCTCGTTTTCCTGGCTGTCATGACATTTGCCTTATTGTTTTCTTTGAAAAAAGGTCAGCCAGTATAATTATTCCAAAGTTTTTCATGTGTTCTTTTCGTTCTATGTGACGATCCTCTTGAGTTTTGTATACAGTGTCCCTTTTGAATTCTTCATTCTTTCCATATACAAGCAAGTGAAACTTATCATGAACGTCATGTTCTCCGCTGACCACTGGAAAACACTGCTTACATCTTCCTGTAATTTTTCAGTGTCTTCTACCGAGGTGACTTTCATGTTAATTTTAGTGTCTCCTGTGAACCTTGATACAAAACTGTGGCGAGTGCTTATGTTTGTTTAATATGAGAAGACGTGCAGTTTACCTGGAGGGTGTTCCGGGGGTCAACGACCCCGCGGCCCGGTCCATGATCAGGCTGTTACTACTGGTCGCAGACAAACCAACATAAGAATGACAGCCCGGCTGAGTATCTGTCCCGCTCCCTCTTGAAGACAGCTGGGATTAGAAACAGGCGCTGTATAACTCCTGTAGGCTTAGCGCTTTTTCCGAACGAGATATAAATCTGAGGTGTGATATTAGCACGATTCTGGCAAGACAGTGATTAAGTGAATGATGGTGAAGGTGAGTCTTCTTTTTCAGGTACACTACCTCGGTGGGAGGCGGACGGTGCGATAAAAATAATCCCATTTCCTTCTGTGATTACTCTGTGATTGTAAGAAAGTCAAATATAATTATAGAATTCTTTATTTTATTACCATTTACGGTAAATATAATTTGTGCCACTATTAGTTGACTTAATAATGGTCCAGGACTGACCGATACGTCTGAAGTTCTCTCTAAGTGCGGGGTAGTTGTGGATTGTTCTAGCCACGGTATTGTTACTTTTATTCTCTTATAGTCAAGGAGAGTTCAGAGTTCTTCATCGACGCGAACCGTATATAGAGACCTCTTCGCTGGTCGCTACTTGGTCTACTTTTTCCTTGCTCCAGGAGCTTTATCATACCTCTTCTTAAAGTAATGTATGGATCTCCCTCCACTACATCACTCTCCAGATTGTTCCACTTTCTGACAACTGTGTTACTGAAGAAATACTTTCTAACCTCCCTGTGTGTGTGTGTGTGTGTGTGTGTGTGTGTGTGTGTGTGTGTGTGTGTGTTGTGTGTGTGTGTGTGTGTGTGTGTGTGTGTGTACGTACTCACCTATTTGTGGATGCAGGGTCGAGACATAACTTCTGGCCCTGCCTTTTTTTTCACTGATAGCTACTAGGTCCTCCCTCTCCCTGCTCCAAGAGCCTTATCATACCTCGTCTTAAAACTATGTATGGTTCCTGCCTCCACTGCATTACTTGCCAAACTATTCCACTTCCTGACAACTCTTGTGTGTGTACTCACCTAATTGTAGTAGCAGGGGTCGTGTGTGTGTGTCTGTGTGTACACTAAGAGATTATTTTAGTCCATCTTTTAATGGTTAAATTATTCTTGATGTTTTTGTATAAACGAATTTCATCCTTAATGACCCACGCGAGGAATGTTTTATTAACATTATTATCTCAGAGGTTTAATAACTCAAAATAAACCCCCCAAATAAGCGGTATGGCTTATTTCCATTTGGGTAATGAGGTTCTCCAAGATGCTACCCATAACACTCCATTAACTCCAAGGTATCAGTTGCTAGAAGAAAAGTGGTAGTAGGTGTTCGGAGACTTGCTAGTACGTTTCTGCCTGCCCAAAATTGACTTTGTAGAGTTATTCTGGGTAATTTACACTGTAAAAATTGTACTTATGTGTACCTGTACCTAAATAAACTTACTAGGATCCTTTGATGTGCGATCCGAGGCCTTGGTCACGTCTACCCATATGGACTTAACCTTCTGGCCGCTGGAGGACCGAACCTCCAGCGCTGGAAGCCATGAGCAGTAATACCACTAATATAGGAGAAAGAAACTAATGACGTTTCGGTCGGATTTGGAACATTAACCTGTCGCACACTAACACACAAAGGTAAGGAAGCCAGTATATATACGAGAATAGGAGAGGAACGGAACAAAATGAAAAGGAAGAACGATGGAAGTAGAGATAGTAGTAGCAGAGGTAATGCTGGCAGTAGCAGTAGTAGAAATAGTAGTAGTAGAAGTACTAGTAAGATAGGCCTTGAGCCTAACAGGCTAGATAATCCTGGTAAATGCAGGATCCCAGGCTGAGAGAATCCCCTCTTCAGAAAGCAAGTGGAAGAGTTAGCGAGTGCACATACTAAAGCTGAGGATGTTATAATGCTTCGCTCGTAACTTTTATAAAGCTTTCCCTGGACGAAGGTATTGCAGAAGTCGCCTCCCAAATGTTTTGATCTCCCGTACTTCCTCATATTTGGGACAATCAATGTAACGGTTTCCACAGTGATTATTGCTGGGATTGAACCCAGTGGAAACGTGGGGTGTGTTTCCTTACACCTGCTGCCTCTGTTCTCGTAGCAGTAAATAGGTTCCTGGGGTGTTATTTCGCGGTTGTGGGTCTCATCCTGGGCAAGATAAATTCCCCCCAAAACTAAGCCAGATGTAGTAGTTTTATTTATCTTCTACCTCTACATTTACTTGTTTCTCTTACTGTTTCTAGACCAAACGTGTATTTTTAAGTACTCTCTTCCCTCACTTGCCTCTACCTGGCAGCTGTGTGCCTGGCTCTCTCAGCTACTGTGTTTATATTTTGCACCTCAGAAGTGGACTCCTCAGGGTGGTATCGTACGACCTTCACGTACTATGGCTGCCTATGAAACACAAACCTGTGCCTAAATAAACTTTAAGAGAGTTTCTTCCTTATATATATATATATATATATAATATATATATATATAAAATTTTATATATATTAATATATATATATATATATATATATATATATATATCACTTGGCACATTTTACAGTCAAGGTCTGACTGTAATTTTTTTTTATAAGATACACAAAAGACTTAGTTCCTAAGTCCATAAAAGGGTTAATGTAATTTCAGAATATAGGATGATAGATTGACTTACCTGAGTGTTTGTTCAGCACCAAGTAGCGTGAGGGGTGACGGTGGTGCAGGCTGCAGCTTCCACAGTGCTGACTTCCACATGCTGCCTCCTGACATAACTTGCTCTCCCTCAGGGTGGGTAGCTACACCTTCTGGACCCCACTAGTGGTGTGGCTGACTGCAGCTCCTGGTCCACACTAGTGGTGTGGCTGACTGCAGCTCCTGGCCCCCACTAGTGGTGTGGCTGACTGCAGCTCCTGGCCCACACTAGTGTTGTGGCTGACTGCAGCTCCTGGTCCACACTAGTGGTGTGGCTGACTGCAGCTCCTGGACCCCACTAGTGGTGTGGCTGACTGCACCTCCTGGACCCCACTAGTGGTGTGGCTGGCTGCAACTCCTGGTCCACACTAGTGGTGTGGCTGGCTGCAACTCCTGGTCTACACTAGTGATGTGGCTGCCACCCTGATGCTGTGTCACCGCAGTAGTGTATCACTCCTACAGTATGCTGGCCTCGCTATGAACCCAGCATCTCCGGCATAAAGGTGGGGATAGTTTCCCTTTCGTCTAAATCTGACATTGTCGATAACACAAATTATGGTTATAGCTCGCAGAATATTGAAAATAGTTTGTGAATATTTTGTTTTGTGATTATGATTTATGCAGTAATAGAGCGAATTGATCACGTCAGTAGCGAATTGTTAATGACAGCGTTAGTAATTATATGTCAAACAGAACTTGTTTATAGCCCTGAATAACCAAGCGATTCTACTGTTTTGTATAACAAAACTAGTGGTGCGGCTGGCTACAGCTCTTGGTCCCCTGATTACTCTTCTGTACCAACATCTGCTGACAGATACACATGCAATTACATGAATTCCAGCAAAACAAGCAAACGCATACACACTCACACACATACACACACACACGTGCTCTCGCGCGCACGGACGCACACACAAGAGGTACAATAAAGCTCTTGGAGCAGGGAGAGAGTGGACCTAGTAACGACCAGCAAAGAGGTGGGGCCAGAAGCTACCATTCGACCCCTGCAACCAAAAATATGTGAGTACACACACACACACACACACACACACATACAGTAACTAAGGGAACGCATCTCCCACACCACAAATGTATGCTAAGGTGTTTAACTATCTAAATAAAACCTGGAGACAGGTTGGTCTCGGGTGAGATCCTGTACTGGATGAAGGAATATAGCAGAAACACTTGGTGCAAAATAAACCTTTGTGGGGATACTGTTGTGCTGTGTGTAGCACTATGAAGACGTGCACTGAGGGAAAGATGGGTTGGTGGCGTGATTCGTATCTTCACAGGAATACAAGTCAATGAGAGAAGACCTGGTAGTGGACAGAAGCCAATAAGAGGAAGACCTGGTTGTGGACACAAGTCATAGTAAGACCTGGTTGTGGACACAAGTCATAGTAAGACCTGGTAGTGGACACATGCAAGTAAGAGTAAGACCTGGGAGTAAATATGAAAGCCATCTCACAGTCAAACATACAAAGACACTAATAAAATTACACATATATTTGCCACCAGATAGGAGATTACCTGAGCTCCGATTAAAATGGGAAGCTGCATCTAGCATCTCAGGAAGAGAGGAGAAAGCAGAGATATGGTCACGACGTAAAAGATTCTCATGTGCAATACTGTTTTAATACAATCTGTCTTTATTCACTAAGTTATTTTTTATGTTTTAAGTTAGGTTGCGTGAAACTTAAAAAAAAAGTATATTGCAACACTTAGAATTAGTTATATAATCAGATACACTTGTCATAGTCACAAGCACCAACACTTGTCATAGTCACAAGCACCAACACTTGTCATAGTCACAAGCACCAACACTTTTCATAGTCACAAAACACCAACACTTGTCATGTCACAAGCACCAAAAACTTGTCCTTTGTCACAAGCACCAACACTTGTCATAGTCACAAGCACCAACACTTGTCATAGTCACAAGCACCAACACTTGTCATAGTCACAAGCACCAACACTTGTCATAGTCACAAGCACCAACACTTGTCATAGTCACAAGCACCAACACTTGTCATAGTCACAAGCACCAACACTTGTCATAGTCACAAGCACCAACACTTGTCCCTAGTCACAAGTACCAACACTTGTTTATAGTCAAAAAAGCACCAACACTTGTTCATAGTCACAAGTACCAAAAACTTGTCATAGTCCCCAAGTACCACACTTGCATAGTCACAAGCACCAACACTTGTCATAGTCACAAGTACCAACACTTGTCATAGTCACAAGCACCAACACTTGTCATAGTCACAAGCACCAACGCTTGTCATAGTCACAAGCACCAACACTTGTCATAGTCACAAGCACCAACGCTTGTCATAGTCACAAGCACCAACACTTGTCATAGTCACAAGCACCAACACTTGTCATAGTTCCCAAGCACCAACACTTGTCATAGTCACATAAGCCCAACACTTGTCATAGTCACAAGCACCAACACTTGTCATAGTCACAAGCACCAACACTTGTCATAGTCACAAGCACCAACACTTGTCATAGTCACAAGCACCAACACTTGTCATAGTCACAAGTACCAACACTTGTCATAGTCACAGAAACCCAAAACTTGTTCATAGTCACAAGTACCAACACTTGTCTAGTCACAAGTACCAACACTTGTCATAGTCACAAAACACCAAACACTTGTTTATAGTCACAAAGTACCAACACTTGTCATAGTCACAAGCACCAACACTTGTCATGTCCAAGCAAACCAACGCTTGTCATAGTCACAAGCACCAAAAACTTGTCATGTCACAAGCACCAACGCTTGTCATAGTCACAAGCACCAACACTTGTCATAGTCACAAGCACCAAACCCCCCTTGTCATTTGTCACAAACATCCAACACTTGTCATAGTCACAAGCACCAACATTGTCATAGTCACAAAACACCAACACTTGTCATAGTCACAAGCACCCAAAGCTTGTCATAGTCACAAGCAAACCCAAAACTTGTCATAGTTTACAAGCACCACCTTGTCATAGTCACAAGCCCAAAACACTTGTCATAGTCACAAGCACCAACACTTGTCATAGTCACAAGCACCAACACTTGTCATAGTCACAAGCACCAACACTTGTCATAGTCACAAGCACCAACGCTTGTTCTTAGTCACAAGCACCAACACTTGTCATAGTTCACAAGCACCCAACATTGTCATAGTCACAAGCTGCAACGCTTGTATAGTCCAAGCACCAACACTTGTCTGTCACAAGCACCAACACTTGTCATAGTCCCCAAGCACCAACACTTGTCATAGTCCAAGCACCAACACTTGTCATAGTCACAAGTACAAGCTTGTCATAGTCACAAGCACCAACACTTATCATAGTCACAAGCCCCCAACACTTGTATAGTCACAAACAAACCCGCACTTGCCATAGTCCAAGCACCAACACTTGTCATAGTCACAAGCACCAACGCTTGTCACAGTCACAAGCACCAACACTTGTTAAGTCGCAAGCACCAAAGCTTGTCATAGTCACAAGCACCAAAAACTTGTCATAGTCACAAGCACCAAAAACTTGTCATAGTCACAAGCACCAACACTTGTCATAGTCGCAAGAACCAAACGCTTGTCCATAGTCACAAGCACCAACACTTGTCCTAGTCACAAGCCCAAACACTTGTCATAGTCACAAGCACCAACACTTGTCATAGTCACAACCCACACTTGCCATTGCACAAACCAAACACTTGTCATAGTCACAGACCAACACTGTCATAGTCACAGACACAACAAGGAAATTTTCAAGACAAAGCAAGACTTGTCATATCACAACACAACCCCTGTATAGTACACAAGCACACAACACTTGCCCATAACAACAGCACCAACACTTGTCATAGTCCACAAACACCAAAAACGCTTTTCATAGTCACAAGCACCAACCTGTCATTGTCACAAGCACCAAACATTGTCATAGTCACAACCACCAAAAACTTGCCAAATCACAAGCACCAACATTTCATAGTCCAAGCACCAACGTTGTCATAGCACAAACACCAAACCCCTTGTCATAGTCACAAAACAACCTGTCATAGTCACAAGCACCAACACTTTCATAGTCCCAAACACCAACATTGTCATAGTCACAAGCACCAACACTGTTAATACCAAGGAACCAACATTGTCATAGTCAAGAGCACACAACATGTCATAGTCACAAGCCACAACACTTGTCATAGTCACAAGCACAAAAACTTGTCATAGTCCAAGAACAACACTTGTATAGTCACAAGCACCAACATTGTCCTAGGTCACAAAACCCAACAACTTGCATAGTCACAAGCACCAAACACTTGTCATAGTCACAAGCACCAACACTTGTCATAGTCACAAGCACCAACACTTGTCATAGTCACAAGCACCAACACTTGTCATAGTCACAAGCACCAACACTTGTCATAGTCACAAGTGCCAACACTTGTCATAGTCACAAGCACCAACACTTGTCATAGTCACAAGCAACAACACTTGTCATAGTCACAGACACCAACACTTATCATGGTCAAAGACACCAACACTTGCCATAGTCACAGACACCAACACTTGTCATAGTTATAGACACCAACACTTGTCATAGTTATAGACACCAACACTTGTCATAGTCACAGACACCAACACTTGTCATAGTTATAGACACCAACACTTGTCATAGTCACAGACACGAACACTTGTCATAGTCACAGACACCAACACTTGCCATTGTCACAGACACGAACGCTTGTCATAGTCACAGACACGAACACTTGTCATAGTCACAGACGCGAACACTTGTCACAGCCACCAACACTTGTTATAGTCACAGACACCAACACTTGTCATAGTCATAGACACCAACACTTGTCATAGTCACAATCACCAAGACTTGTCATAGTCATAGACACCAAGACTTGTCATAGTCATAGACACCAAGACTTGTCATAGTCATAGACACCAACACTTGTCATAGTCATAGACACCAAGACTTGTCATAGTCATAGACACCAAGACTTGTCATAGTAATAGACACCAACACTTGTCATAGTCATAGACACCAAGACTTGTCATAGTCATAGACGCCAAGACTTGTCATAGTCACATACACCAACACCTGTCATAGTCACAATCACCAACACTTGTCATAGTCACAGACACCAAGACTTGTCATAGTCACAGACGCCAAGACTTGTCATAGTCACATACACCAACACCTGTCATAGTCACAAGCACCAACACTTGTCATAGTCACAAGCACCAACACTTGTCATAGTCACAATCACCAACACTTGTCATAGCCACAATCACCAACACTTGTCATAGTCACCATCACCAGCACTTGTCATTGTCACAGACACGAACGCTTGTCATAGTCACAGACACGAACACTTGTCATAGTCACAGACACCAACACTTGTCGGTCAAGACACAACGCTGTCAGTCCAGACACACATTTGTCATAGTCACAGACGAACACTTGCCATAATCACAGACACGAACACTTGTCATAGTCACAATCACCAACACTTGTCATAGTCACAGACACCAAGACTTGTCATAGTCACAGACTCCAAGACTTGTCATAGTCACATACACCAACACCTGTCATAGTCACAGACACAAATAATTGCTACACCCTGATACACGCGCCATAGACGGTATCAAAGATTCTGGACACATAAAACAGTTCTGTTGCTCCACATACGTACTCGAACCAAGCGACAATGTCCCCCACGCTTACTTCACACAAACACCAGTCGCAGATAGTTATTTTATCTCAGTCACTTAAACCGTTTACAAAAAGTTTAACGACCAGATAAAATTTAATTTTACGATGCTAAGTTGCGATAAAACAAATGAAATACGATAACGTGCAGAGCGTAAGTCAACTTGTTTTGCATTCCTCTATCAGTATTCACATTTTCTCCAGGAAAGAAGGGCGGTGGACTGAGTTAGGGTGTGAGACGAAGGTAGATTATGGGAGGGCTTCCAGGGTGATATTGATTGTGGTTCTTACGTGAGTTGACGAGTGACTGGGAGAGAGGCACGCACCATACCTGGGTCAGACCTCCGCTGCTTGACACTGCGCGCATGTCACGCATTTTGATGAAGGAAATAGTGGTGAGTGAGGTTTTGTGACAAAGTTGTGTAGAACTTTATCAGTTTATGCCTTGAATAAATGTCTACATAGAGCGAAACTTCTTTCAGGGCACCGGCCTTATCCCACCGAGGCGGGGTGGCCCAAAAAGAAAAACGAAAGTTTCTCTTTTTAACTTTAGTAATGTATACAGGAGAAGGGGTTACTAGCCCCTTGCTCCCGGCATGTTAGTCGCCTCTTACGATACACATGGCTTACGGAGGAAGAATTCTGTTCCACTTCCCCATGGAGATAGGAAATAAATAAGAACAAGAACTAGTAAGAAGAAAACCCAGAGGTGTGTGTATATATATGCTTGTACATATATGTGTAGTGTGACCTAAGAGTAAGTAGAAGTAGCAAGACCTACCTGAAATCTTACATGGTTATGAAACAAAAAAAAAAAAAATACACCAGCAATCCTACCATCATATAAATTAGAGGCTTCCGTTTTACACTCACTTGCCAGGACAGTAGTACCTTCCTGAGAGGTTACTGACTACTATCCTACTGATGATAAATTAGACACATGTGCAACTCTTGGGTATCTTTATTGAGGAAACGTTTCGCCACATAGTGGCTTCATCAGTCCATACACAGGAGAAACTTGAAGAACAGGAGGAGAATGAGGTAATCAGGCCCGGTGGCCTGGTGGCTAAAGTTCCCGCTTCACACACGGAGGGCCCGGGTTCGATTCCCGGCAGGTGGAAACATTTCGACACATTTCCTTACACCTGTTGTCCTGTTCACCTAGCAGCAAATAGGTACCTGGGTGTTAGTCGACTGGTGTGGGTGGCATCCTGGGGGACAAGATTAGGACCCAATGGAAATAAGTTAGACAGTCCTCGATGACGCACTGACTTTCTTGGGTTATCCTGGGTGGCTAACCCTCCGGGGTTAAAAACCCGAACGAAATCTTATCTTATCTTATCTTATCTTATCAGTCCCTCAACCTTGAGTCGATGTGGTCAGTCCATCAATCTTGATGGACTGATGAAGCCACTGCTGGCGAAACGTTTCCTCAATAAAGATACCCAAGAGTTGCACATGTGTCTAATTTATCAACGTGTCGGTTCCGGTAACCATTCATCTACAATACTACCCTACTACCTAGATAGAGCGAAAAGTTACAATGAAAGCCGTGTTCTGTACCGCTTATTTTTCCATTATCGTCGAAAGTCTGCAATAGTTGTATCCTGTACTAGTAAAAATATGATTATTATTATTATTATTATTATTATTATTATTATTATTATTATTATTATTATAAGTTTGTCCAGGAACAATTACACATCTTTGGATGATTACAGTTTAGTTGTGTCTCGGTCCTTACAACAGTGCTGGTTTATAACTAGGATTTTGATCCAGAGTTTGTGTGGTTCTGGTTTATAAAACAGCGAGTTTGTGTGCTCTTGGTTTATAAAACAGCGAGAGTTTGGCCAAACAGGACGTTTGGCCAGGCAATGTTAGGTTAGGTCAGGTTTGTCAGGAAACAGGACAAGTGTTTCCTGACGCGGGTCTTGGTTATATGACCCACAGCTGGAGCTTTTGGTCATCTGACCGAGGCCTTCCACTGGCTTACCCCTCCACTCCTTTAAAAATTGCGGTTATTATTATAACCATTTTTGATCTCTGGCCAAGCAAGAGGAAGTTTGGCCAAGTTAGAGGATGTTTGGCCAAGCAAGAGGACGTTTGGCCGAGCAAGAGGATGTTTGGCCAAGCAAGAGGATGTTTGGCCAAGCAAGAGGACGTTTGGCCAAGCAAGAGGACGTTTGGCCAAGCAAGAGGATTGGTCAGGCAAGAGTATGTTTGGCCAAGGAAGAGGATGTTTGGCCAAGCAAGAGCATGTTTGGCCAAGCAAGAGGAAGTTTGGCCAAGCAAGAGGATGTTTGGCCAAGCAAGAGGATGTTCGGCCAAGCAAGAGGATGTTTGGCCAAGCAAGAGGATGTTTGACCAAGCAAGAGGATGTTTGGCCAAGCAAGAGGAAGTTTGGCCATGCAAAAGGAAGTTTGGCCAAGCAAGAGGGTGTTTGACCAAGCAAGACGATGTTTGGCCAAGCAAGAGGATGTTTGGCCAAGCAAGAGTATGTTTGGCCAAGCATGAGGATGTTTGGCCAAGCAAAAGGATGTTTGGCCAAGCAAGAGGATATTTGGCCAAGCAAGAGGATGTTTGGCCAAGCAAGAGGATGTTTGGCCAAGCAAGAGGATGTTTGGCCAAGCAATAGGATGTTTGGCCAAGCAAGAGGAAGTTTGGCCAACCAAGAGGGTGTTCGACGAAGCAAGAGGATGTTTGGCCAAGCAAGAGGATGTTTGGCCAAGCAAGAGTATGTTTGGCCAAGCATGAGGATGTTTGGCCAAGCAAAAGGATGTTTGGCCAAGCAAGAGGATGTTTGGCCAAGCAAGAAGATGTTTGCCAAGCAAGAGGATGTTTGGCCAAGCAAGAGGATGTTTGGCCAAGCAATAGGATGTGTGGCCAAGCAAGAGGATATTTGGACAAGCAAGAGGATGTTTGGCCAAGCAAGAGGAAGTTTGGCCAAGCAATAGGAAGTTTTTCCAAGCAAGAGGAAATTTGGCCAAGCAAGAGCATGTTTGACCAAGCAAAAGGATGTTTGGCCAAGCAAGAGGTTGTTTGGCCAAGCAAGAGGATGTTTGGCCAAGCAAGAGGATGTTTGGCCAAGCAAGAAGATGTTTGGCCAAGCAATAGGATGTTTGGCCAAGCAAGAGAATATTTGCCCAAGCAAGAGGATGTTTGGCCAAGCAAGAGGATGTTTGGACAAGCAAGAGGATATTTGGCCAAGCAAGAGATGTTTGGCCAAGCAAGAGGATGTTTGGCCAAGGAAGAGGATGTTTGGCCAAGCAAGAGGAAGTTTGGCCAAGCAAGAGGATATTTGGCCAAGCAAGAGGATTGGCCAAGCAAGAGTATGTTTGGCAAGGAAGAGGATGTTTGGCCAAGGAAGAGGAAGTTTGGCCAAGTAAGAAGATATTTGGCCAAGCAAGAGGATATTTGGCCAAGCAAGAGGATGTTTGGCCAAGCAAGAGGATGTTTGGCCAAGCAAGAGGATGTTTGACCAAGCAAGAGGAAGTTTGGCCAAGCAAGAGGGTGTTTGGCCAATGCAGAGGATGTTTTGGCCAAGCAATGGATGTTTGGCCAAGCAAGAGGATGTTTGGCAAAGCAAGAGGATGTTTGGCCAAGCAAGAGTATGTTAGGCCAAGCATGAGGATGTTTGGCCAAGCAAAAGGATGTTTGGCCAAGCAAGAGGATGTTTGGCCAAGCAAGAGGATGTTTGGCCAAGCAAGAGGATGTTTGGCCAAGCAAGAAGATGTTTGGCCAAGCAATAGGATGTTTAGCCAAGCAAGAGAATATTTGGCCAAGCAAGAGGATGTTTGGCCAAGCAAGAGGATGTTTGGACAAGCAAGAGGATATGTGGCCAAGCAAGAGATGTTTGGCCAAGCAAGAGGATGTTTGGCCAAGGAAGAGGATGTTTGGCCAAGCAAGAGATGTTTGGCCAAGCAAGAGGATGTTTGGCCAAGCAAGAGGATGTTTGGCCAAGCAAGAGGATGTTTGGCCAAGCAAGAGGATGTTTGACCAAGCAAGAGGAAGTTTGGCCAAGCAAGAGGGTGTTTGGCCAAGCAAGAGGATGTTTGGCCAAGCAATAGGATGTTTGGCCAAGCAAGAGGATGTTTGGCCAAGTAAGAGGATTTTTGGCCAAGCAAGAGTATGTTAGGCCAAGCATGAGGATGTTTGGCCAAGCAAAAGGATGTTTGGCCAAGCAAAAGGATGTTTGGCCAAGCAAGAGGATGTTTGGCCAAGCAAGAGGATGTTTGGCCAAGCAAGAGGATGTTTGGCCAAGCAAGAAGATGTTTGGCCAAGCAATAGGATGTTTGGCCAAGCAAGAGAATATTTGGCCAAGCAAGAGGATGTTTGGCCAAGCAAGAGGATGTTTGGACAAGCAAGAGGATATTTGGCCAAGCAAGAGATGTTTGGCCAAGCAAGAGGATGTTTGGCCAAGGAACAGGATGTTTGGCCAAGCAAGAGGAAGTTTGGCCAAGCAATAGGAAGTTTTTCCAAGCAAGAGGAAATTTGGCCAAGCAAGAGCATGTTTGACCAAGCAAAAGGATGTTTGGCCAAGCAAGAGGATGTTTGGCCAAGCAAGAGGATGTTTGGCCAAGCAAGAGGATGTTTGGCCAAGCAAGAAGATGTTTGGCCAAGCAATAGGATGTTTGGCCAAGCAAGAGAATATTTGGCCAAGCAAGAGGATGTTTGGCCAAGCAAGAGGATGTTTGGACAAGCAAGAGGATATTTGGCCAAGCAAGAGATGTTTTGCCAAGCAAGAGGATGTTTGGCCAAGGAAGAGGATGTTTGGCCAAGCAAGAGGAAGTTTGGCCAAGCAAGAGGATATTTGGCCAAGCAAGAGGATTGGCCAAGCAAGAGTATGTTTGGCAAGGAAGAGGATGTTTGGCCAAGGAAGAGGAAGTTTGGCCAAGTAAGAGGATATTTGGCCAAGCAAGAGGATGTTTGGCCAAGCAAGAGGATGTTTGGCCAAGCAAGAGGATGTTTGGCCAAGCAAGAGGATGTTTGACCAAGCAAGAGGAAGTTTGGCCAAGCAAGAGGGTGTTTGGCCAAGCAAGAGGATGTTGGGCCAAGCAATAGGATGTTTGGCCAAGCAAGAGGATGTTTGGCCAAGCAAGAGGATGTTTGGCCAAGCAAGAGTATGTTAGGCCAAGCATGAGGATTTTTGGCCAAGCAAAAGGATGTTTGGCCAAGCAAGAGGATGTTTGGCCAAGCAAGAGGATGTTTGGCCAAGCAAGAGGATGTTTGGCCAAGCAAGAGGATGTTTGGCCAAGCAAGAGGATGTTTGACCAAGCAAGAGGATGTTTGGCCAAGCAAGAGGGTGTTTGGCCAAGCAAGAGGATGTTTGGCCAAGCAATAGGATGTTTGGCCAAGCAAGAGGATGTTTGGCCAAGCAAGAGGATGTTTGGCCAAGCATGAGGATGTTTGGCCAAGCAATAGGATGTTTGGCCAAGCAAGAGGAAGTTTGGCCAAGCAAGAGAATGTTTGACCAAGCAAGAGGATGTTTGGCCAAGCAAGAGGATGTTTGGCCAAGCAAGAGAATGTTTAACCAAGCAAGAGGATGTTTGGCCAAGCAAGAGGATGTTTGGCCAAGCAATAGGATGTTTGGCCAAACAAGAAGATGTTTGACCAAGCAATAGAATGTTTGGCCAAGCAAGAGGATATTTGGCCAAGCAAGAGAATGTTTGGCCAAGCAAGAGGAAGTTTGGCCAAGCAAGAGGATGTTTGGCCAAGCAAGAGGAAGTTTGGCCAAGCAAGAGCATGTTTGCCCAAGCAAGAGGATATTTGGCCAAGCAAGAGGATGTTTGGCCAAGCAAGAGGATGTTTAGCCAAGCAAGAGGATGTTTGGCCAAGCAAGAGGATATTTGGCCAAGCAAGAGGATATTTGGCCAAGGAAGAGGATGTTCGGCCAATGAAGAGGATGTTTGGCCAAGCAAGAGGAAGTTTGGCCAAGCAAGAGGTTATTTGCCCAAGCAGGAGGATTGGCCAAGCAAGAGTATGTTTGGCCAAGGAAGAGGATGTTTGGCCAAGGAAGAGGAAGTTTGGCCAAGCAAGAGGATATTTGGCAAAGGAATAGGAAGTTAGGACAAGCAAGAGGATGTTTGGCCAAGCAAGAGGATGTTTGGCCAAGCAAGAGGATGTTTGGCCAAGCAAGAGGATGCTTGGCCTAGCAAGAGGATATTTGGCCAAGCAAGAGGATGTTTGGCCAAGCAAGAGGATGTTTGGCCAAGCAAGAGGATGTTTGGCCTAGCAACAGGATATTTGGCCAAGCAAGAGGATGTTTGGCCTAGCAAGAGGATGTTTGGTTTAGGAAGAGGATATTTTTCTAAGCAACAGGATATTTGGCCAAGCAAGAGGATGTTTGGCCAAGCAAGAGGATGTTTGGCCAAGCAAGAGGATGTTTGGCCAAGCAAGCGGATGTTTGGCCAAGCAAGAGGATGTTTGGCCAAGCAAGAGGAGGTTTGGCCAAGCAAGAGGATGTTTGGCCAAGCAAGAGGAGGTTTGGCCAAGCAAGAGGAGGTTTGGCCAAGCAAGAGGATGTTTGGCCAAGCAAGAGGATGTTTGGCCAAGCAAGAGAATGACCAAGCAAGAGAATGTTTGACCAAGCAAGAGAATGTTTGGCCAAGCAAGAGTATGTTTGGCCAAACGAGGATGTTTGACCAAGCAAAAGAATGTTTGGCCAAGTAAGAGGATATTTGGCCAAGCAAGAGGATGTTTGGCCAAGCAAGAGGAAGTTTGGCCAAGCAAGAGTATGTTTGGCCAAGCAAGAGGAAGTTTGGCCAAGCAAGAGCATTTTTGGCCAAGCAAGAGGATATTTGGCCAAGCAAGAGGATGTTTGGCCAAGCAAGAGGATGTTTGGCCAAGCAAGAGGATGTTTGGCCAAGCAAGCGGATGTTTGGCCAAGCAAGAGGATGTTTGGCCAAGCAAGAGGAGTTTGGCCAAGCAAGAGGATGTTGGCCAAGCAAGAGGATGTTTGGCCAAGCAAGAGGAGGTTTGGCCAAGCAAGAGGATGTTTGGCCAAGCAAGAGGATGTTTGGCCAAGCAAGAGAATGACCAAACAAGAGAATGTTTGACCAAGCAAGAGAATGTTTGGCCAAGCAAGAGTATGTTTGGCCAAACGAGGATGTTTGACCAAGCAAAAGAATGTTTGGCCAAGCAAGAGGATATTTGGCCAAGCAAGAGGATGTTTGGCCAAGCAAGAGGAAGTTTGGCCAAGCAAGAGTATGTTTGGCCAAGCAAGAGGAAGTTTGGCCAAGCAAGAGCATTTTTGGCCAAGCAAGAGGATATTTGGCCAAGCAAGAGGATGTTTGGCCAAGGAAGAGGATGTTTGGCCAAGGAGGAGGATGTTTGGCCAAGCAAGAAGAAGTTTGGCCAAGCAAGAAGGTATTTGCCCAAGCAAGAGGATTGGCCAAGCAAGAGTATGTTTGGCCAAGGAAGAGGATGTTTGGCCAAGGAAGAGGAAGTTTGGCCAAGCAAGAGGATATTTGGCCTAGCAAGAGGATATTTGGCCAAGCAAGAGGATGTTTGGCCCAGCAAGAGGATGTTTGGCCAAGCAAGCGGATGTTTGGCCAAGCAAGAGGATGTTTGGCCAAGCAAGAGGATGTTTGGCCAAGCAAGAGGATGTTTGGCCAAGCAAGAGGAGGTTTGGCCAAGCAAGAGGAGGTTTTGCCAAGCAAGAGGATGTTTGGCCAAGCAAGAGGATGTTTGGCCAAGCAAGAGAATGTTTGACCAAGCAAGAGAATGTTTGACCAAGGAAGAGAATGTTTGGCCAAGCAAGAGTATGTTTGGCCAAACGAGGATGTTTGACCAAGCAAAAGAATGTTTAGCCAAGCAAGAGGATATTTGGCCAAGCAAGAGGATGTTTGGCCAAGCAAGAGGAAGTTTGGCCAAGCAAGAGTATGTTTGGCCAAGCAAGAGGAAGTTTGGCCAAGCAAGAGCATTTTTGGCCAAGCAAGAGGATATTTGGCCAAGCAAGAGGATGTTTGGCCAAGCAAGAGGATGTTTGGCCAAGCAAGAGGATATTTGGCCAAGCAAGAGGATGTTTGGCCAAGGAAGAGGATGTTTGGCCAAGGAGGAGGATGTTTGGCCAAGCAAGAAGAAGTTTGGCCAAGCAAGAAGATATTTGCCCAAGCAAGAGGATTGGCCAAGCAAGAGTATGTTTGGCCAAGGAAGAGGATGTTTGGCCAAGGAAGAGGAAGTTTGGCCAAGCAAGAGGATATTTGGCCAAGGAAGAGGAAGTTTGGCCAAGCAAGAGGATGTTTGGCCAAGGAAGGGGGATGTTTGGCCAAGGAAGAGGATGTTTGGCCAAGCAAGAGGATGTTTGGCCAAGCAAGAGGATGTTTGGCCTAACAAGAGGATATTTGGCCAAGCAAGAGGATGTTTGGCCAAGCAAGAGGATGTTTGGCCAAGCAAGAGGATGTTTGGCCTAGCAAGAGGATATTTGGCCAAGCAAGAGGATGTTCAAATTCAAATTCAAAGTTTATTCTCTATAAGGATTACAATGTTGAATTTACAGAATTTGGTTATTGTGTGGTTTACATGTAGTTAAATTATGATTACAGAGTGTACCACTAGAACGCCTAGCAAGGCTAGGCATTTCGGGCAGACTTAAATTCTTTATTTTAAAATATTACAAATTATGAGGTAAGTTGGTATTATGGCTAAGTGACTAAATACTAGTTTGTGAGTTTAGCAATGTGAATGCTTTTGTTTTGGCACAGTACATAGTTTCAGTATTGGAGTATCATAGGATTCATTATTTTAAGATTGAGATTAATATTTCTGTTTATGGTCAAATGAGTGAGTGAGTGTAAGTGTGAACCACTAGGTGGTATTCGTGGAGTTAGTTGATGGGGTGTGTATCAGGGAGATAAATGTTTTTCTAATGGTAGTTTTAAAGGTGATGAATGTGTCTGCAGTTCTAGAGTTCTCAGTAGGGTGTTCCAGATTTTAGGCCTTTGACAACATTGAATTTTTGTAAAGGTTTAGTCGGACACGGGGAATGTCGTAGAGATGTTTGTGTCTGGTGTTATGCCTGTGGGTTCTGTCACAACTATCAAGAAAGCATTTTAGGTCAAGGTTGATATTGGAGTTTAAGGTCCTGTAGATGTAGATTGCACAGTAGTAAGTGTGGATGTACTGAACAGGGAGTAAGTTTAGATCTATGAAGAGTAGGGGGGGGGTGTTGCCAGGGATGGGATTTAGTGATTATTCTTATTGCAGCTTTTTGTTGGGTTATTATTGGCTTTAGGTGTGTTGCTGCAGTTGATCCCCAAGCACAAATAGCATAGGTGAGGTATGGATAAATAAGTGAGTGGTATAGTGTGAGAAGGGCATTTTGCGGCACGTAGTATCGTATCTTGGAGAGGATGCCAACCGTTTTGAATACCTTTCTGGTGATGTGTTGGATATGGGTGCAGAAATTCAGGTTGTTGTCAAGGTATAGGCCTAGGAATTTGCCCTCATTATGTCGGATAATTAGAGTGTTGTCGATCTTAATGTTAATTTGTGCATCTCCTGCTCTGCTACCAAACATAATATAGTAGGTTTTGTCAGTGTTAAGCCTAAGTTTATTGGCTGTCATCGAAGTCGATATTTTGATCAGCTCCTCGTTAACAATGGTGTTGAGGGTGGCAAGATTAGGGTGAGAGATGACATAAGTCGTGTCGTCAGCAAAGAGAATGGGTTTCAGGTGTTGGGATACGTTTGAAGATCATTGATGTATATGAGGAAGAGCAGGGGACCAAGGACACTTCCCTGCGGAACTCCAGTATCAAGTGGCCGTGTTGTTGATGCTGTGTCTTTAATGGTGACGTACTGATACCTGTTAGTAAGGTAAGATTTGAAATAAGCAAGCGCATGGCCTCTTATACCGTAATGGTCAAGTTTGTGGAGTAGGATGTCGTGGTCTACTGTGTCAAAAGCTTTTCTTAGGTCAATAAAAATTCCTAGTGGATATTCCTTATTTTCCAATGCTGTGTAAAGCAGATCTAGCATTGGCCTAGTTTGGCCTAGCAAGAGGATGTTTGGCCTAGCAAGAGGGTATTTTTCCAAGCAAGAGGATATTTGGCCAAGCAAGAGGATGTTTGGCCAAGCAAGAGGATGTTTGGCCAAGCAAGAGGATGTTTGGCCAAGCAAGAGGATGTTTGGCCAAGCAAGAGGATGTTTGGCCAAGCAAGAGGATGTTTGGCCAAGCAAGAGGATGTTTGGCCAAGCAAGAGGATGTTTGACCAAGCAAGAGGATGTTTGACCAAGCAAGAGGATGTTTGGCCAAGCAAGAGGATGTTTGGCCAAGCAAGAGGATATTTGACTAACAACAAGGATTGTAAATACACTGTTAAAACAACTTCGCGGATATCACTGTGAACATCACCAAGTTAATGTATTACCTTATTGTTGATGCTTCCCGGGAGTTGTCTTGGTGCTGGATCACACCTGATGACCTCCCACTATCCAAGCGCTGTTCACCCCTTCTGATTTAGCGCTCCCCATAAATATGAAAAATGCTGGGATAACTTTATCATTCTTGGAAACATGAGTTTGGTTACCTGTATTATCATTATATTTTTAATATTTTATTATTACTGTTATTATTTGAGGAAGCTAAACCCATTGGGGTTATGTAGCGCCTGAGGAATGGGAGAAGTAATCATGTTTGATCCAAGGGAGGGCAACTGCAGTTCTTTGGATCAAAAACGTTTCAGCGACGTCAAGGGACAGCCTAGTGAAGGGTTTCTCTGTTTAGTCTCTCTGTCTGTCTGTCTGTCTGTCTGTCTGTCTGTCTCTCTCTCTCTCTCTCTCTCTCTCTCTCTCTCTCTCTCTCTCTCTCTCTCTCTCTCTCTCTCTCTCTCTCTCTCTCTCTCTCTCTCTCTCTCTCTCTCTCTCCTGGATTCCTTCTTTACCTGTCAACTACTGTATCCAGTTGATATTCTTCGTATATTTCTAATTTCTTCATTAGTAATGTTTTTCTGATCTTTAACATATATTAATGTGTTTTCTCACTTGTCTTCTGAGGTCAAACACAGTCTGTGTGACCCCCTGTGGGGTTTAGTGCTACATTAAACACCTGAGGAACAAAAACTCACAATACCATGACTGGAACAGTATATAAATAACCCACATATAGGACAAAGAAAAATGACGTTTCGGTCTGATACGTTGTCATAAGGTTCTTTTCCCTTTGTGCGGGTTATTTATGTACTGAAGAGCTAATTTGTCTCCTTAAAGCATTCGTGTTGTTTCAACACAAACGGTACGTAGAAAGAACCAGTCAACCCCAGTACTTTTGGCAGCGAGTTTCATCTTCAGGCGAGACGTATCACACATTTTCCCACCGCCTCTATAGTACAGGAGGCGGTCAGTCGGATTCTTTCTTGTAGAATGTATTTCTTAAGCTCTGTATATGAATGGTATACAATACCGACAGGATGAAAATTAGACACGTACAACATCTGGGCATCTTTATTGTAGACGTTTCGCTATCCAGCGGCTTAATACAAATTCAAGGACATAATTGGGAGACAGTAGAACTATATACAAAAGATGAGGTAATCAGTCCCTCAGCCTTGGAATCTATGTGAAGAGCACCGTAGTATTGAAAGTGGAGCACAGGGAAGAAGGCTTGGCGCTTATATACTGGCGTCAGGTGGTAAGGGAGGTGTAGCAGACCAAGACATTGTTAGTGGTATGCGGGATTCCCTAGTGGAAGTAGGTCCTTGAATTTGTATTGATAAAAACCACTGGATGGCGAAACGTCTACAATAACGATACCCAGATGTTGCACATGTGTCTAATTTCCTTAAGCATTCATTGCCAGTTCTGCCTGCTTCCTCGTGTTTGTGGCACTACTCTCTTTACCATACCTAGTTCTCGGTACGTATAGCGTTCTCCTTCATTCTCTTACTCTCCATGCATCGAAGTCACTTCATTCTGTGACTCACGAAATCGTAATAACACGATTTGGGTTTGAACCCATGGTGAGTCCTAAAATTTACAGGCCAGTGCGTTAACCACTGAGACAGCTAATTTTAAAAAGATTCATCCAAGTAGGTACATTTCTGGGACTTGTCACTAGTTCAAGTCCCACCCATTCACTGATTCGATTTTTTTTACTTCATTCTAATATTAAATGTTCGATTCAGACCTGATTGGATTAGAGCAATGGTGGCGCCAAAGGAAAGGGGTGGGATTGCTTCCATAATTTCTGTCAGCTATCAAATAATAAAAATAATAACTCAGCATGAAGACAAGTCCTGTGGCCTCCCTTCCAAGCAGAGAGCCACCTCGAAGCTTCTCCTGTATGGAACCTCCGCTACGCCAGTCACTTCATCGTAATCGTAGTCTAGTTTGTTCAGTATTGCTAGACATGATAAGCAAAACAGTGTGTGCTGAGCAAACTTCTTTTATTCTATGTTCTAGATCATATCCCAGACAGGCCTCATTCTCCATAGTAATGCTAACAACCCTCCCTCCTCACCGTCTTCCATTACCTATCCATGATATTTCCTGCTTGCCTTCATGGCCAAAGTTTGACACTTCAGACCAGTGAGCCTGATGTACTGGATGACCGTTGACATTAAGTTTATTTAGGTACAGTTACACAAATTATCATAAATGGTAACATACGTGTAAATTTCCTTGGATAACCCAAATAAGTCAAAATGATTGAGATAAGATAAGATAAGATTTCGTTCGGATTTTTAACCCCGGAGGGTTAGCCACCCAGGATAACCCAAGAAAGTCAGTGCGTCATCGAGGACTGTCTAACTTATTTCCATTGGGGTCCTTAATCTTGTCCCCCAGGATGCGACCCACACCAGTCGACTAACACCCAGGTACCTATTTGCTGCTAGGTGAACAGGACAATAGGTGTAAGGAAACGTGTCGAAATGTTTCCACCCGCCGGGAATCGAACCCGGGCCCTCCGTGTGTGAAGCGGGAGCTTTAGCCACCAGGCCACCGGGCCACCTAGCCATTCAAGTGTTTTATAGTTTAATTTATTCTGTATCATGGCACTCAATAACCAGTCTGAATCCTTCAGATTATATTTATTACTTAAAGTTTTGAGAGTGCTCTCCAGTTTAACTCTAAACTACTGTAAACCTTTGTAAGTGTGATGTGGGGATTTTAAATTAACAATGATATTCACTAGATCCAACCTACTTTGTTCTATATTGCCATAAGTGACCTTCAACAAGTCAACTGCTTCCTTGTAAGTCATTTACATTGGGAAAGGCTTGTATGAGTATGTGAGCATCTCCTCTTACCTGTCCTTTGAGATCAAATAATTTAGTTACACAGGCTAGGTCACTCCTGTCATGCACAACTGCTTTAAAAATTGACCAAAATTCCTCCCAATTTTCACCAGGATTAAATACAGGTAAACATAGTTCTGGGAGTTTTGGCAAAGACATATTATTTGTTGGAGCAGACTGATTAACTGCCTGGTTTACACATTTTAATTTATTCAAGGCCTGACTTTTACAAGAAAGAATCTTTTCCTCTAATTCATAATACTGAATAATTATGAGATCTACTTCAGTCTCATCTACACAGTGTACTAATAAATCTCCTTCATATTTGTTGTAATATAATTTGTATAAATCATATCTATTACCTAAAACATCTAAATACAATTTTAAATCACCAGTATTCACAGTTTCTTGATTCATTAATTCCAAACATTTATTGTATGCTTTTGTTACATGCCCCTTTCTAGCTTGCAATGATGCTTTCTTTGCTCTATATTCCATATGTTTGTCTTCTACATTAATTTCCTCATTTTCAGCCATGATGCAATGTATTAAATTCAACTTAATAACACTGATTATGTACTAAATTATGCACTTTATAAAGGTAAATAGTACAACTTACCTTTAAATAAATTCTAGCTACTTGAGCTTAGCAATTACATGTAAAAAATTGTAATATAAACTTTAAATACACATTAATAATGTTAGCGACACTTGAGCTTAGCAATTACACATGTAAGAAATTTATATATAAATTTTAAATGTACATTAATACAAACCTTTAGCCAGCCTTGGCTTATCAAAATTATTATACAAATTAATATAAATCCTTGCCAGAATTTGGCATAGCAAAATTAATATTATACACATTAATATAATTAGCAACACTTGCCTTATCAATTACACATACATTGATATAAATCTTGGCCAGAATTATCTTATCAAATTAATATTGTAATAATTATAATCCACTACACATTAAGTAAAATTAATATTATACACATTAATATAATTAGCAACACCTGGCTTATCAATTATACACTGATATAAATCTTGGCCAGAATTGTCTTATCAAATTAATATTATACAAATTAATATAAACTTAGCCAGACTTGACTTATCAAAATTAATATTGTAATAATTATAATCCACTACACATTAAATAAATTTGTGAACTTAACATCCACCTCCTGTCATTTCACATATAATTATTAAGTAATTAACCAATTAATGACTTCACTAATTACATCCGGTTCAAAGGACCAACGGGCAAATTAAATGTGGAAAATTGCATTTGCTGAATGTATCATTATGTACATAACAGTAAATGAACAGATAATTATTATTTATCAGTTAGACAAGTAGGAATTTGGGACACCTAGGTCACAAAAAAATGTCCCCCTTCGATACCTACCACTGTCATATCCACAAGTTTCTCTGGACCTATTAATTAAATGAAATATACATACACCAGGAATACTGGTAAATATATAAATTTGTGGACTGTATATTAAAAAATTATTATATATAAATTCACATATACATAACAGAAGGAAAATATATCTTAATATCACTCACCAATTTGACTGGATATTAAGTTATATCATACTCAGAAAACCTCACTCTAACTAAATCTATGAAAATAATGCTGGCCAGAATTACACACAAATCTAGAGAGCTTATCTGAGGTTCCTGGAGTTGTCTTGTCCAGTCGTCTGATATCTCAAGTTATGCAGGAATGCACATCCACCAATTTCGCCTCCTATTTGAGAGGTGTCAACACAATTTTAACCTCTAGAGCACGAAAATTTCTTCCCATTCACCAACGTTTCTAATACAAAATTCAAAACCAAGATGGCGAGTCCCGTCTGCGCAGACGCAGGCTTTCCGTTTTCTATGACAAATATTATTACATACAGTATGGCCATCTATTTACATATAAATACTGAATTTCTGGAAAATATATACAGTATTTTCCACAACTTAGATGACGTAATCGTCATGTCCGAAGATGTGGATACACATCTGAAAATACTGCTTGAAGACAGCCAGGGGTCTATTGATAATCCCCCTTATGTATGCTGGGAGGCAATTGAACAGTCTCGGGCCCCTGACACTTATTGTATTGTCTCTTAACGTGCTGGTGACACCCCTGCTTTACATTGGGGGCCTGTTGCATTGTCTGCTGAGTCTTTTGCTTTCGTTGTGAGTGATTTTCGTGTGCAAGTTCGGTACTAGTTCCTCTAGGATTTTCCAGGTGTATATAATCATGTATCTCTCCCGCCTGCGTTCCAGGGAGTACAGGTTCAGGAACTTCAAGCGCTTCCAGTAACTGAGGTGTTTTATCTCTTTTATGTGCCCTGTGAAGGTTCTCTGCACATTTTCTAAGTCAGCAATTTCACCTGCCTTGAAAGGTGCTGTTAGTGTACAGCAATATTACAGCCTAGATAGAACAAGCGACCTGAAGAGTGTCATCATGGGCTTGGCATCCCTAGTTTTGAAGGTTCTCATTATCCATCCTGTTATTTTTCTAGCAGATGTGATTGATACAATGTTATGGTCCTTGAAGGTGAGATCCTCCGACATGATCACTCCCAGGTCTTTGACGTTGGTTTTTCGCTCTATTTTGTGGCCGGAATTTGTTTTGTACTCTGATGAAGTTTTAATTTCCTCATGTTTACCATATCGGAGTAATTGAAATTTCTCATCGTTGAACTTCATGTTGTTTTCTGTAGCCCATTGAAAGATTTGGTTGATGTCCACCTGGAGCCTTGCAGTGTCTGCAATGGAAGACACTGTCATGCAAATTCGGGTGTCATCTGCAAAGGAAGACACGGCACTGTGGCTGACATCCTTGTCTATGTCAGATACGAGAATGAGAAACAAGATGGGAGCGAGTACTGTGCTTTGTAAAACAGAACTTTTCACCGTAGCCACCTCAGACTTTACTCTGTTCACTACTACTCTTTGTGTTCTGTTTGTGAGGAAATTTTAGATCCATCTACCAACTTTTCCTGTTATTCCTTTAGCACGCATTTTGTCACTAATATCTGTATCTGTTGGTTTGGAGTGGAGGCCATCGACTGTGGTTCCACTCCAGAAATGACTGGATTTGGTGTACGATTTCTGCCGTTTCCTGCCAGTTTTTTTTCTTCTGGCACTAAACCTCTCCCTCTTGAGTGGCTGTGGCTACCCAGGTTTTCCCATGGCCTGGATGTTTTGTATCTTTTTGTCCCCTTTAGATGGTGTGCCTGGCAATTTAAGTTATAGCACTATCTTTGCTGTACTGAAGAGGGACACATTTCAGGGTGAAAAAGCTTACAGGTAGGGAGTTTGCATTTTCCTGTTGTCATATGGGCACGGCATTTTCTAAGGTGGTCAAAGTTGCACGTCTCATCTGTTTTTCCAGATTTCTCATGCCTGCAGATACCAAGTGCATAATATGTGCACAGGCTTGGTTTCCGTTTGCCTTGGGTTTTTGTGACTGTATTCCCTGTAGGTGCATGTTTTCCTGTCTCATTCCTATCCTCACTAGTATTAACAATGGAGCTCTCACCAGTTGTTTCTGGTAATATATCCTCACTATTGCTAGTGGAGTCCCCTTGTTTGCTATCTCCTGTGGTATTACTAGTTCATAATATTGGCTTTATCTTGTCCTTGACTACACTTGTTTTCCCACTACAGCTCTTGTCTCCCTTGAGGCCATTTATATGCATTCCCTCATGCGTACATTTGCTGTCTACCTGGACAGCACCTCCATCCTTACCATTACTGTCACCCAGGACAGCACCTCCAGCCTCACCATTACTATCTACCAGGACAGCACTTCCAGCCCCACAGTTACTGTCTACCAGGACAGCACCTCCAGCCTCACCATTACTGTCTACCAGGACAGTACTTCCAGCCCCACATTTACTGTCTACCAGGGCAGCACCTCCAGCCTTTCAGTTTCTGACTACATGGCCAGCAACAAGGGTGATACCATCCAGCCTAGATTTTTTATTTTCCCATCTGTTATAGAATGCTTCCAGGTTTTCTATGAAGGCTGCTTTGATGTTATCCTCTTTTAATACCAATGTGATTTTAGTCCACAGATTGATCTCATTTGGGCATACCCAAAAACACTTCCCTGATTTAATACCGCTTGTAGATAATTCTTGGATATCTGCACAAGGGGCGTGACACCAATTTTCACAAAAGTGGCATGTAATCCATGTGGAAGCCCGTTTGTTTGATTTACTGCAGACTACACAGAATTTCATAATGTGATTTCAATGGTTGATTTACTGTAATTCTACTAGTAACCCCTTGAATATTTTAATAACCTCCTTAAAGTGAAGATGTGGCTATTTGTATTTCTGTTTCTAACTGTAATTGTATATTAGGACAGCTTACCGCTCTACATTTCTGCTTTATAGTTATTGTTTGTGTTTGATAAGGGCGCCTAATACCCTATTTGTTTATAGTCTGCTTTATGGTCCAACAAATTCGTTTGAAACATCAAGGGTTCAGAACCAGTCAAGGGTTCAGAACCAGTCAAGAGTTCGGAACCAGTCAAGGGTTCGGAACCAGTCAAGGGTTCGGAACCAGTCAAGGGTTTGGAACCAGTCAAGGGTTCAGAACCAGTCAAGGGTTCAGAACCAGTCAAGGGTTCGGAACCAGTCAAGGGTTCGGAACCAGTCGGATCTGATCAGTGGGTCACTTATTTAAAACATATCTGGTCGGTGATTTGGGCTAACACATGAAGGAACTACTGGAAATTATTTAACCGAGTAATATGTGATTAGATTGATACAAAAGTATAACTTGTGTGTTGAAGAACCGGTGATTGATGGCAGCTCCTACAATGACGAACGGTCGAGGCCTCAACCCTTATTTACAGCCTGAAGGTTTATCGATCACTGTATCTAGCTTTTCTAGTTTTTTTCCGTCTCCACCACAAATGCTATGTTATCACTATAGTTGGCTGGTGAAGATTATTGGAGGAAAGTCGCTTTTTCTGGAGTAATATTTGCTTTTTGTTGTGTATATTGCGACCGCTGCTAACTACAGGTTATATGAATTTCTACTGTATACGTCTAGTATTTCAAGAATGAAGAAAAAACTAATGATGGTCACTCCACTCCACTAAGTACCATTATATTACTGGTTAGTTGCTACTACAACACTGTGGTAAGGTATCTAGATGATAAATGGTCTTTTTTTGTAAATCTTCACTGATATCGTATTTTTTTTCTTTTTTTTTTTCTTTACAAAACTACACTTTTTGTTGGCATCAGCCACACTCATCTTACTAACGGGTATCTCATGGAGAGACACCCGGTTCCACTTTGCGAGAATTGTCAGGTTCCAGTTTCTGTTGGCCACATTCTGTTGGACTGTCCACTCTATCAGTGAACATACAGAATTTACCTCCAGCGTCATCACTGCTCTACTGCCCTACTTTACTTTCTCTTCTTGTTGATGGACTCTCCTTTAACCCAGACACTCTCACTGACCTTTTGACAGCAACTTATTTGCTGCAAAAACTCTGTTGATGATGACTAGCACTCCTCACAGCCCTTTCTACCTCAATCCCATCTTACCACCTGTTGCAAAGACACCATTTCGTCGTCTATAGATGAACTGGTGCACCAATTTTCGACCTTAGCCCTAATTGCAATGACGCATTCTATCCCCCAAACCTCAGGTAGGAATTCTCAGACATATGTACCTTGGTGGTCTCCTACATGCACGTGTGCAGTGCATTTAAAACATGCTTCTTGGGGCCATTATCGATATAACCATACCGTGGAGTGTCTGTTGGATTTTAAAATGGCAAGGGTAGTTGCTCGCTGTGTCATATGCGAAACTGAATGTGCTTGCTGGCAAGACTACGTGTCTACCATTACCTCGTCTTTCCCTATGTGCACGATTTGGAAAAAGGTGCAGAAATTGTGTGGTAAGTACACTCTGGACCCAGCTCCCGTCTTGCGGGTTGCTGGAGTTGATGTCGCAGAACTCTTCGAAGTCGTCACAGTAAATCAGGAACTATCTTGTCTGTATCTCCCGAGGGCTTCACCTCTGTCCCTCATTTCTTGCATATAAACCTACCAAAGATCAATTGCCCTTAGATTTCTCCTCCTATGGGTTGGAGCCATATAATGTACCTTCTACTCTTCTAGAATTAAGAGTCCATGCTTTCCATTTGCCGGCCATCAGTATGCTACATCGTCTCCATTCTACAGCCCTTCCCATTCTTTTACGTCTTTTCAATCTAATTTAGGAGTGAGGGGTTCTCCCTTAACCCTGGAAATCGGCTATTGTACTACCGTTTTACAAATTGGCGCCTCGGGGCTTGACACCTCTCACTATCGTCCCATTGCCCTGACCAGCGTGGTCTGCAAAGTAATGGAATGATTGGTGAATAGACGTCTTATGTGGTTCTTAGAAACACACAATAGCCTTTCCCTTCGCCAATATGGCTTTTGCAAAGGCTGCTCTACTTTAGACCTCTTGCTCCACTTATTCAAATTCAAATTCAAATTCAAAGTTTATTCTCTATAAGGATTACAATGCTGAGTTTACAGAATTTGGTTATTGTGTGGTTTACATGTAGTAAAATAATGATTACAGAGTGTACCACTAGAACACCTAGCATGGCTAGGCATTTTGGGCAGACTTAGTTTAATTCTTAATTTTAAAATATTGCAAATTATGAGGTAAGTTGGTATTATGGCTAAGTGACTAAATACTAGTTTGTGAGTTTAGCAATGTGAATGCTTTTGTTTTGGCACAGTACATAGTTTCAGTATTGGAGTATCACAGGATTCATTATTTTAAGATTGAGATTAATATTTCTGTTTATGGTCAAATGGGTGAGTGAGTGTAAGTGTGAACCACCAGGTGGTATTCGTGTAGTTTAGTTGACGGGTGTATCAGGGAGATAAGATGTTTTCTAATGGTAGTTTTGAAGGTGATGAATGTGTCTGCAGTTCTAGAGTTCTCAGGTAGGGTGTTCCAGATTTTAGGGCCTTTGACATACATTGAATTTTTGTAAAGGTTTAGTCGGACACGGGGAATGTCGTAGAGATGTTTGTGTCTGGTGTTATGCCGTGGGTTCTGTCACAACTATCAAGAAAGCGTTTTAGGTCAAGGTTGATATTAGAGTTTAAGGCCCTGTAGATGTAGATTGCACAGTAGTAAGTGTGGATGTACTGAACAGGGAGTAAGTTTAGATCTATGAAGAGTGGGGGGGTGTGTTGCCAGGAATGGGATTTAGTGATTATTCTTACTGCAGCTTTTTGTTGGGTTATTATTGGCTTTAGGTGTGTTGCTGCAGTTGATCCCCAAGTACAAATAGCATAGGTGAGGTATGGATAAATGAGTGGTATAGTGTGAGAAGGGCATTTTGCGGCACGTAGTAACGTATCTTGGAGAGGATCCCAACTTAGATACATACATTTGAAATACCTTTGCTAACAACCACTGTCCTAGCGGTCTTGTTTGATCTAGAGAAGGCATATGACACCACTTGGAGATATAACATTCTAGCCCAAGCCCACTCCTTAGGCCTCCATGGTAATCTACCAAACTTCATTGCTACTTTCTTGTGTGTGTGTGTGTGTGTGTGTGTGTGTGTGTGTGTGTGTGTGTCTGTGTCTGTGTGTGTACTCACCTATTTGTGGTTGCGTGCGTGCGTGCATGTGTGTGTGTGTGTGGTGTGTGTGTGTGTGTGTGTGTTTGTGTGTGTGTGTGTGTGTGTGTGTGTGTGTGTGTGTGTGTGTGTGTGTGTGTGTGTGTGTGTGTGTGTGTGTGTGTGGTGTGTGTGACTCAACAATCAATATTTGCACCAATAACTCACTACAGTTGTGACCGGGTGTGGAAGTGTGAATTGCTCATTACACTATAATTTGTTCATGATTGTAGCCATGTATAAACATAAGTAACTATTCTACAGAATTCATTACCTTTGTAACTTGTGAGCTCATTACCTTTGTACCTAGTTCAGCTATCAAAACTTTGGGGGCCCAGTCCCTGGACCCATTACGTACCTCTGTAATCTGTAAATACCTTTGTAACTTGTCATGATTGTGACCAGACCTACCTGGAGTTCATTACCTTTGAAAATTTTGATTTCTTTCCCTTGTAAATTGGAGTTCTTTCCCTTTAGAAATTGTGAGTTCTTCCTCCTAACTGCTCAGCTATCAAAACTTTGGGATCCATCCCGGACCAAATTTTTGCCCCTTTTAAATCTTTTGACTACTGCCCCAGGATGGGTATGGGGTGCAAAAATAAAATATTAAATTAAAACATCTTTCTTGTCGAAGACTTTTCGGCCCATATTGATGCCTCATTTCCACGGACTTTGTCAACCCGAGGGGCCCCAAAAGGTTGTATCCTCCACACCCTTTTTTCTCTTAGCTATAAATGACCCCCTTTTCTTCTTTTCGCATTTTTTGTCGTCATTTTATGTTCATGCTTCGCTATAGTTTACTGGGGGCCTGACTGCGACTATGCAGCCACCTTCGGTCGTGATGGACCGGTCTCCCATTAGACCACTTCTTGTGGCTTTAAATTTTCTAGTACGAAAACCCGAGTCATTACCTTCACTAGACGTCCGCTTATTCTGGATATTCCTACGTCTTACACAGTTATATATTCTGGCATGGATTGGAAATTTTTTTGGGGCCTGCTCTTTGAATGTCGGAAACGGGGAATCTCACATTTCTTCTCTAAAGACAACTTGTCATGGTCGCCTAAATCTCCTTAAGGTTCTCGCACATGGTTCATGGGGAGCAGATCGTCGCACTCTCCACCCTAGTCTTGTCCAAGCTAGATTATGGTGACCAAATCTATTCTGAGACCTCTCCCACAACTTTGTCTAAGTTAGATCCCATTCATCACCAAGGTCTCCGTCTGTGCCTTAAGAACATAAGAAAGAAGGAACACTGCAACAGGCTCACTGACCCATGCGGAGCAGGACCATATCCCCCCTGGATTAGACCAATGACCCCCCCCTGGATTAGACCAATGACCCCCCCCTGGATTAGCCCAATGACCCACCCAATATGGTCATCTCCACTCAAGGATGGAGCACTGCACCAGACCCAGCAGCACAAGCTAGTCAGGTCCAACTCACACCCACCCACACCTACTCATGTATTTATCTAACCTATTTTTAAAACTACACAACGTTTTAGCCTGAATAACTGTACTCTATTACCAAACCAGTGCTTTCCTATATTCTTTCTGAATCTGAATTTTTCCAACTTGAAACCATTGCTGCGAGTCCTGTCTTGGCTGGACATTTTCAGCACGCTATTTACATCCCCTTTATTTATTCCTGTTTTCCATTTATACACCTCAGTCATATCCCCCCTAATTCTACGCCTTTCGAGAGTGCAGATTCAGGGCCCTCAGTCTATCCTCATAGGGAAGATTTCTGATGGTTTAGAAAGACACGTAAGCAAACACTATGACATATCTACCAGAAAAAGTTTCGGTCCTGGGACCTTGATCACTTCTAACATGATGTTAGAAGTGATCAAGGTCCCAGGACCGAAACTTTTTCTGGTAGATATGTCATAGTGTTTGCTTACGTGTCTTTCTAAACCAACTTGTCGGTATTTATTACCAAGGTTTATCCCAAAGATTTCTGATACATGGGATCATCTTTGTCATCCTCCTCTGTACGTTTTTCCAGAGCATTTATATCCATTCTGTAATACGGTGACCAGAACTGAGCAGCATAGTCTAAATGAGGCCTAACCAAGGATATATAGAGTTGAAGAACAACTTGAGGACTTCTATTATTTATACTTTTAGATATGAAGCCAAGAATTCTCTTAGCTTTATTGCGAACACAATGCACTGTTGTCTTGGTTTAGATTACTGCTAACCAAACCCCTAAATCCTTTTCGCAATCAGTAGTATTAAGATCTACATTATTTAGTTTATATGTGACATGGTTATTTACCTATCCAACATTAGAACTTTGCATTTGTCAATATTAAACTGCATCTGCCACTTCTCCGACCATTGCATCAGTCTATTCAAATCCTGGAGTGCTCTAGTGTCCTCATTAGAATGAATTAGACGGCCTATTTGGTGTCATCAGCAAATTTGCTTATGTCGCTATTTATTCCCTCATCTATGTCGTTTATGTAAATTGTGAACAACAACGGGCCCAACACTGACCCCTGAGGAACACCGCTTGTGACGTGCCCCCATTCTGATTTCTCCCCATTTATGCAAACTCTCTGCTGTCTATTGTCAGCTATGCCTCTACCCCCGGAAAAAATTTCTCCTATTCCGTGTGCCTTAAGTTTCCTCAATAGCCTTTGGTGTGGAACTCTATCGAAAGCCTTACTGAAGTCCATATACACAATATCATATTCATTACCAGAATCTACTTCCTCAAACACCTTAGTGAAAAAAGTTAGTTAAATTCGTAAGACAGGAACGCCCCTTTGTAAAACCGTGTTGAGATTCATTAAACAATCTGTGCCTGTCAAGATGGCTCAAATTGCTCCCGGCAATTATTGATTCCATAAACTTTCCCACTATGGAGGGAAGGCTTATTTGGGCTATAGTTCGAAGCCAAGGCCTGTCACCGCCTTGTAATAGGTATTACATTTACCATTTTCCATTATCAGGCACTATGCCAATTTGTAGTGATATGTTAAAAAAAATTAGCCCAAAAGGGATGCTAAGTTCCTCTTTACATTCCTTTAACACCCTTGCACACAGTTCATCAGGGCCTGGGGATTTGTTAGGTTTTAGTTTCTCTATTTGTCTGAGGACCATGTCACTAGTTACTGAAATCGTACATAGTTTATTATCATCCTGTTTTACATAATCTATTATTTCAGGAATATCGCTAGTATTTTCCTGGGTGAAAACTGAGAGGAAGTAGGTATTTAGAATTTCACACATATCCTTATCACTGTCAGTGATCTGACCAGAGTTACTCTTAAGTGGGCCAATCTTGTCCCTAATCTTACTTCTGTATATCTGAAAGAACCCTTTTGGGCTAGTCTTTGAATCCATTGCGACCTTAGCCTCATAATCCCTTTTTGCTTTTCTTATTCCTTTCTTTATTTCTCTCTTTAGTTGAATATATTGATTTCTTAACTGCCCATCCCCTGAACAAAAGTTGTCTGGGCAGCTAGAACTATGCTCTGAAAAACGTCATATTGGCAACCAAGATCACCTACCTGACCCATAGTCAGGACATCCCAATTTAGCCCACCCAGGTAATTTTTCAGTCCCATGAAGTCGGCCAAGCGAAAATCTGGGACAGAGATTTGATTGCAGTTATCTGGGTAATTCCATGATATATTAAAACTAAGTGATTTGTGATCACTTTCCCCAAGTTCATCATTAACCTCAAGATTATTAATTAGTGAATCTTTGTTGGCAAGAACCAAGTCAAGCAGATTGTTTCCTCTAGTTGGTTCTGTCACAACCTGTTCTAAAAAGCAATCCTGAACCGTATCAGGAAAGTCACTAGACTCAAGATTTCCTGTCATATTGTCCCAATCAATTTGTCTAAAGTTAAAATCTCCCATTATCACAACATTTTTCAAGTGCCAGCTTGAAGACTGCCAGGGGTCTGTTGGTGTGCGTATGCGTGTGTGTGTGTGTCAGCGTGCCTCGTTGTGCTCCGGGTTTTCTCGTGTTTTCACGGTCGCTCTTACGTGCTAGAACTTTAATTTGTGTCATCAATCCTATATGATACATCCCTCTAGCGCCTGGAACCAATCTTGGGCGGAAAACATATACTGAGTCAAAAAAGGAGAATTAGTGTGCACTACCTAGCAGAGTTTACTACCAGAGGGGAATCATAGGCCTGGGTGCCGTGTGAAAAAAATAATAAGAATTGAACTTTTTTGTCAGGGGAAAGAAATCTCCCTGTAGCTTTGTATTACATAGTTTTTATAGTGATACACAGTGGCTTGTATATAATGATAAAGGTAAAGTATATTTAAAACGGGTGAATTTGTAAAAATGATAAGCCTATAGGGGCAGGTGCCAGAAGTCGCCAGAAATTACCACGGGTCAGTGTTTTTAAAAATCTTCCGGGGCCTGCTAGTGTAGCATATAATCTAGTGATACCATAAATAGCAAATACAGTGCGTAGTAGCAAAAAACCAGATTATAATGGTACTTAGTGGGGGTAAAATTCTTTTTTCTTTTTTTTGAAATCCCAGACGTTACTGTAAATTTCATAATTTAGTTCCCCGCGCGAATATCCAACGAGAAGCAATTTATTACAAAAGAAAAAGCGCCCCTCCCCAAAATTTTCCACCATCAACTAATGATAATATCTTTTATTGGGGTGGGGGCCCAAAAAGAAAAACAGAAAAGCTAGATACAGCGATTGATAAAAAAGGGGTTGAGGCTCGCCCATTCGCACTGTAGGAGTTCCCAGCAGTCACCGGTTTTTCCAAACGAAAGTTATACTTTTGTATAAATCAAAAAAACATATTACTCAGTAAATTTTCCAGTAGACCTTCATGTGTTACCCCAAAATCCCCCGACCAGTTGTTTTAAATAAGTGCCCACTGATCAGATCAGACTGGCTCCAAACCCCTGACGGACCGAACCCTCGACGGGCAAAACCCTTGGCCGGTTTCAAGCGGATTCGTTGGAAAAAAAAAGCAGACTGTAAAGGGTGGGTTGTGGGCCCCCTTATAAACACAAACAAAAAATATAAAACAAACCCCAGGAGCGTACCCGGTAAGCTGTCCTATAAAAAGTAATTTAGAAATAGAAATACAATAGCTAGGCTTGTGGGGGCTTACTCACCCCCGAAACCACTTAAAACAGTATTACCAAGGCTGCTCCTCCTAGGAAAATTATGAATAAAAAAAGAAATAATAAAAACAAACAAAAACACTTTTTTATATAGAAAAAAAAAATATAAAACATTTAAATATGAAATTTAAATCCTCATTAAAAAAATAAAAAATTAAAAAATATAATGATAACTGAATTCAACGCTAAAATATATGGGGGTCTGGTGTTAAAATCGTACCGTTGCTGATGAGGGGGGGGGGGTGCGGTTTTGGTGACCACCACTGGCTAGTTCTTCACAGATTATCCCGTGGAATATCCCTACGGAAAGCAGGTTTTTACCCTGAAATGATGTGGGTTAGCCCTGCAATTTCATACGGGTGCCATAATTAAATCCAAAATGGGGAAATCTCGGGACGTTAGTCCATCTCCACCCGTTCTTCTTGTTATTACAGGTCCCCTCATGTCCCCAAGCAAAAAAATAGACAGGTTCCCCACTGCTTAAAAAATCACCTCCATGAAAGTACAATCCCCAAAAATGGCGATATTCAACACTCAACCTTGAGAAGACTGAAAGGACTAAGTTTATTATGGTCAAAAGTGATGTTTTAAACCAAAAACCACTAAAATACAAGGCACATGTACTTACAGTAGTGTTGGGAGCTGTGAGTTGAGGATTTACGTTGGCCCAGAGCCCCACAGTCCCTTTTCGGGGGGGGGGGAAGAGGAGGGGAAGGGGTAGGGGGAGCTAGATGCCCCACTTTAAACAAGCACCCGGAAATCAAACTATCATTTTAGGGGGGGGGGAGAAAAGGGGGGGCCTTGATTACCCTACCTTAACAAGTACCGGCAATGAAACATCACTTTCGGGGGGGGAAAAAGGGGGAATAGCGGGAGCTTGACTTCCCCTACCTTAAAAAGTAGCCGGCAGTGAAACATTGTTACTATAACTCCCTCTCTTCCTATCTATGAACTTTTCCCTTACACTCCCCCATACCAAGTTTAAGTCAAGGAGTATAAGAAAATAGGCGAGGAAAAATTCTAAACATGTGGGAAGTTGGAAAGGCAACAAATCTTTACGCTGTCAGACTTCCCCGTAAAAAATAATTGGATAACCTGATATAAAAATTAGGGAATTTAAAAAGTGGATGCCAATGTCCACCTAAAGGCGACTGTTGATTCCCTTAAAATTTCTAGGTATATAAAAGGTTTGGGGCCCTTTTCAAAAATGAATTTTTTTTCCCAGAAAAAAAATTTTAAAGTTTTGGGAGTACCCCAACAAGGCTAAACTTTCCTTTCTATTGGGGGTTTTTTTGTTTTGGGGAAGGAGTTTCCCGGGGCTTGGGGAAGCTACGGGGAAAGGGGGTACCATCTGGTATTGTAGAACACAGCACCAAAGCCAGTATGGAGGCTCATTTCTCAAACAAAATGTTTTTTTAAAATTCGGAATCTAATATAGGGTCTTTCAAAAAATTTTTTTTAATCTCATTAAACTTTTCCCGAGCTACGGGGAAAGTTAAAAGGGGTTTCCTTAAAGACTTTTTAAGGGAAAGTGGGATAAGTCCCTGTAAGTCATAAGGTTCGGGATAAACCTGCAAAAAAATTTACAAAACCCAAGAAAGCTGCGCATAGCTTTGGTTTTGGGGTTTTTAAAAAATTTAATAAAGCTTTGTCTTAGGGGAGGCTGCAGAGTTTTTAAGAAAGTATCATTCCAAATATCAATCTTTTTAAACCCCAAAGGGGCTTTTCTTGGCTTGGCATGGGCCATGTGAGCGTAACCTACGAAAAACTGATGTTAATTTTTGGGATAGTTCTCCCCACTAGATGTCATTAAAAAATTTTTACAAAATAAACTAAAATTTTTGGATTTCCCCAAGCCCTTTCTCGTAAAAGTCCACTAGGACACAGGCATTTTCCCAAAACCCGAAGGGCATAGTTCTTTTACGATCATCCTCGGTGTGTAGGAAAAGCGGTGTACTGCTTAGAAAAAGGATCTAACTTTATTTTTGATACCTGCGAAATATCAATTCTGAAAAAAAGGGAAAGCGCAAAAAAATTTGTGTAGTCGCTATCTTTTAAGGGCATGCTCAGCCCCCCCGAGTTATAGCATTAAGCCTTAAGCAATGAAGCATAAAAATTATCCTCCTCCTTAACCATGACTAGGGTAACAAATGAAGAACAAAGGGTTCAATGATCTTTTTTTTAAAATTAATTGTCTACCTCTCGGTCAAATGCACCCTAAGGTGAACGGGAACGGGGTATAATTTTCGTTTGATAGGATTGCCGTCACAAAGTCAATTTTATGGACTACGTGGAGGTAACCCCTGGAATATCAGTAAAGACGTCTGAAAAGTTACTCACAATTGAAGTAGTTCATGTTTTTTAGGGTTTCCCAAAATTTCATTAATTTTAAATTTTTGGTTGCATCCGAGTGGTCAAGAGTCACCAAGTCATGTAGTTCTTATCATAGTCTAAGTTAGGGGTGTCAATTACGCACCTTTTAAATTTTTCGTTGTTTTATAAATTTGTGGGGAAAAACTAAGTCAATTTATTAAGGCATTTAACCGAATTTCTTGGGAAATATTTCTTAAGGATTTGATTAAAAAGCTTAGGTTTCCCCCCTTGACTTCTATGAGGTATCAATTTCCCAAAAATTTTTTTAATACTTTATATGGATTTTTTTCCACTACTAATATTTATTTGACTTTAGGAAAAAAGTACAAGAACTTCATCTCCTATTTTAAAAACTTCCCCTCTGATTTTTGGGAAATAAAAATAGGTTTTGTACTGGTCCATTGACAAGCTTAGGTTTTTTCAAAACATGTCAGAGGTCCCCTCAATTTTTGGATCTAAGGTCAAGGAAAAGGGAAGAAAAACTGAACCTCACATTTACCCCCATTAGTCCAAATCATAAAGGATGGACAATGGGCCTCTGGCCTGTCTACATAAGAGTTTCAAAAGGTAAAACCCCCAAAGAGTCATGGGAACTTCCCTCATGGCAAAAAAGCACGGGTAGGTAACGATGCCACTCCTTAGGTTTAGGGAAAAATTTTCCCTTAAATGGACTTGAAATCGAATGCGGGGCGCTCAATCCCCATTAAGCTGGGATATAGGGTGTGGTAAAAGGAGGCTTCCTCCTAGGTTGGTTAGATGTTGATTAAGTCAGATTGAATTGTGCCCCAGGTCGAAAAAATTTTTCTCTAGGGATGCCACTTGGAGAAGAGGGGACAAAGGGCTTCAGCCACCTCTGTGTATTTGGCTTTGGGGAACGGCTTCAGGGAAACCCGAAGCATAATCAACTAATTTAATATTTCTAGTCCCCCAGATGAAAGTGGAGATAAAGGGCCCCAACGGTCAATAGCTCTCTTTCAAACGGACCGTAAAGATTGGTTTTTGCCCATAGGTACTCGCCTTGTACCTCGGAGGATGACTTTTTGGGAAAATTTTACACGATTCAAAGGTGTAAATCTGAGGACATTTTTGGAAAAAAATAGGTTTCCCAATTTTGTTTAATTTTTTACGATGCGAAAAATGTGGGGCCATGGAGGTCATGAGCCATTTTAAGAACAGTCTCTCGCTTGACTTGGGAACAACAAGATGGAATAGTCTTCCATCTGAATTTAAATTTGAATACTGCTTGTACAAGATACCTTTTATATATTCAAATTTAAGAAAATTTTTCCTTTGGATAACTTTATTTTGTTTAGCGGCATTATGGCAATTTGAAGAGAAGGGGAAATTTCGTTGTAACTTGACAAGGAGTCCTTCATATATCTAAAAAGGGTTAAAGTCAGGGAAAATCAAAGGGTGGGCGTAGGAGAACCCGGCTTTGGTCAGCCCTAGTCAGAAATGAAGAATCACCTCCGAAGGAGGTGATTCTTCACTTTCATCTAACAAGTGAACCCGTGATCCTACTTCCCGCTTTTTGAGAGTAGCATCACTGTTTTTTTAAACCCACAAATATCGCGAGCATTGTCTCATCTGCTTTTGAGGGGCTTTTCTGACCAAAGGAAAAGGATCTGAAACACTTATATCCCTCTTTGTGAGAAAGGTCAAACCCCAGGGAAGAATGGGACCTTTACATTCCTTTTACGGAGCAAGAAGTGATGGGGGCTAGTATGGCTTTAGACCAAACCGTGAACCCTTTAACCAATGTAACAACGGAAAGGTAGAAAAGTGCCGTATGGCCCAAGTAGTCTAAAGTATGCAGAGGAATGGTTTCTTTAAGGTTTGGGAACAGCTTATCAAAATGACTAACATGTGCTCCCTGTCTCGTAAAATGGTAGATACATTAAGTCCATTAACTTTCCGAAAGAAGGGTGTTTGGGCATTTTCATTCTTAAAAAATCTTCCAACATTTTTGGGCCTTTTTTAGAAGGGCAATCTGGCGTTTAGTCCCTTAAAACCACACAATACAAAAAATAAAAGAAATCATTTCTTTTTTACTAGGGCTTTTATTTCTAAGGGCTGATGAAACCCCTTTCCCCCTTTGGGTTGATCCCTTTAGGTCTTTAAGGAATTGTGGGGTCAGCTACGGTCAGCACCTCAGCAAATTCCCCGCTTTAAACAGGTTACGTTCTCTGATGAATGTTCTATCTGATGGGGGAAAAGCTGTCAGGAACTGGCAGCAACCATGAATCTCTAAGAGATTCATAACGTGATCAATTCCTGAACTCTTATCCAAAAGTCGAACAAACGAAAAAGGTTACCGTAACTGCTGAAAATTCTGGCAGGGTGTAAAGGGGGCAACCTAAAACTTTCCCCGTAAAAATTAGTGGTTTTTTTATTATTTTAAGGATTTTCCCTTTTTCAGTAGGGTTTAATTACATATATATCCTCGACAAAAATTGCATAGATATTCAAGGCGACCAAAAATAACATTCCTAAAATGGGACCCAGGTTCAGCAGGCCCCTTCACAGAGGGTACGTATTTTCAAACCTGATAATGTTGAAGTTATTCTTCCCCCTCTGTGAAGGGGGGGTAAATTAGTGTTGGAAAATGTGCACTGACTGCACGCTGTTCCCTTTCTCCCTTCCTTAATTGTTGTTGTTAAAAGTTTAAATTTTTATTCTCTAATTCAAGGCAGATTTTTCAAGCTCGCTCCCTTCTTTTCTCTATTAACTCATGCCTCTGCTCTTTCCTCACGTTCTCTAGCTCTTTCCCCCGATCAATCTATCATGCTCTTTTTTTTCTTACGCTCCTTTTTAATGTCTTTCTTGGGTTTCTCTTTCAATTCTCTCCCTCTTTTCCTGTCTTCGGTTTTTCTTTTTTCCTTTTTCTATTCTCTTTTTTTGTTTTCTCTCTCTCTTTTTCTTTCTCTTTGATTCTCTCTCTCTCCTTTACTTCTTTTCTTTCGATTCTCTCTCTCCCCCTTTTCTTTTTTCTCTTTCCCTTTCTAACTGTCCTCTTTTCCCCTCAATTCTCTCTCTTTTAAGTCTTTCCGGGTCTTAGCCTAATGAAAAATTCTAAATTTTTCCCTGTTATTCCCAAATTTTTCCACATTCTCCCAAAATGGTATTCCTTCTGTTGCAAAAATAACTTAAAATACAGGGGAAATGAAACGGGGATTAAAAGAAAACGGAGGGTTCATTCCGCTCCACTAAACGAAATAAACCAAGGGCTCGATCCCCCGCTTCATTTTAAAAACATGTATTAATGAAACGAAGGGTTCATCCGGGTCCAGCAAACAGTAAGTGAATGGGGTCCTTCCTCCAACTTCTCACTAACAAATCAAGATGTCCCATGACAGTTCCCTGATATAATAAAGGCTCAAAGAAACAATTGTCACTGGGAAAAACCGGTCCCTAGAGTCTAATCCTCCAAAATGTTTCAAGTCACACACAATAGGTGGCAGAAATTTAAAAATTTTTTATCCTGCCTGACTTGACTTAAAATAAATTGAACTATAACAATCCCAAATCTTTTAAAACCCGTACTGTAGCCTACCATAGAGAATATACATGGTTGGGGGTAACCCTCTGTGGAGCAGCGTTGAAGTTCCCATGGGAGATTCGGATGGAGTTTAATCTTGATTTTAGTAGAGTTGATCCTGGCAAGGGCGCCCCTTTTTGAAGGCTTACTCAGCCCCTTAAAAAACTTCAGACAGTATTACCCAAAAGGGGCTCCTCCCAGGGAAAAATTTGTGAAAAGAAAAAGAAATAATAACGACAAAAATAAATACTTTATTATATATAAAATATAAAATAAAAAACATTAATATGAAATATTAATCCTACATTTAAGAAAATGAAAAATGAAAAAATAAAAGATAACTGAAAATTAACCTAATATTATAGGGGTGTTGGTGTTAAATCGTAGCCTTGCTGATGATGGGGTGGCGCAGGTGTTGGTGACCACCACTGGTATTCTTCACAGATTATGCCGTGGTGTATCCCCAGACAGGAAAGCGGTTTTTACCGCTGCAATGAGGGGGTTCGTCCTGCAAATTTTATAAGGGCACAGGTAATTAAATCCAAAATGGGGAAATCTCTGGGGCGTTGTCCATCCCACC
Source organism: Cherax quadricarinatus (assembly GCF_026875155.1). Lineage (NCBI taxonomy): Eukaryota > Metazoa > Arthropoda > Malacostraca > Decapoda > Parastacidae > Cherax > Cherax quadricarinatus. Next base: position 12,053,553 of record NC_069413.1, on the reverse strand, counting down.
CTTTTTCTCTGATTGAGGGTACCCCCCTGTCATCCAAGCCCCGAAAAGATAGGTTACCCACGCAAAAAAAAATTCTCTCCATGGCAATACAATACCCAAAGATGTGGTGATTTTACAACACAAAACCCTTTGGGAAGACGAAAGGGCTAAGTTTTTTTTTTGGCAAAAAAGGGGCTTTCAACCAAAAAATCCACTAGAAAAAAAGGCAGGCCTGTACTTACAGTATGTTGGGAGCTGTGATTAGTGATTTACTGTTTGACCAAGCCCCACCGTCACCTTTTGAGGGGGGGGGGGAGGGGGGGGAAGGGGTAGTGGGCCCAGACGACCCTACGTTAACAAGCAGCCGGCAATCAAACATCACTTTTAGGGGGGGGGAGAAAAGGGGGAGCTTGACTTTCCCTACCCTTTAAAAAGTAGTTGGGCAAATGAAACTAAAACACTTTTTCGGGGGGGGGAAAAAAAGGCGAGAAAACGGGAGTTGATTAAAACCCCACCTTTAACAAGTACCGGCAATAAAAATATTTTTACTATATCTCCCCTCTATTCCTATCTATTTAATTTTTCCCCCACAGAGCTTACTTTAAAAAGGTTTTTTAAAAAGAGTATTTAAGAGGTTGCTAGTAGAATTACAGTAAACAACCATTCAAATCTTTTTGAAGCTGTGTGTAGTCTGCAATAAATCAAAAAAAATGGGCTTCCACATGGTAAATTTTCATTTTTTTGGAAATTGGGGTGCACGCCCCCGTGCGATATCCAAGACTGCCTCAAGCAGTATTAAAAAGGGGTGTTTTTGGGGTTGCCCAAAGGGGGGTAAACTGTGGACAAAAACCCCAAGGGTTTAAAAGGATAACATCAAACTGTTTCTAAAAACCCGAACTTTTTAAACAGATGGGAACATAAAAATTGGGCTAATGGTACTGCCCTATACTGGCCTGTATCAGAAACTGTAAGGCTGGAGGTGATGTCCTGGTAGTCAGTAAATGTGGGGTGATGGCTGTCCTGGGGAATAATATGAACTGGAGGGCGTCCCGGGAGACAGTAATGGGGAAGCTGAGGTGCTTCCGGGGACAGAAAAGGTAAATTGAGATGCGTCCGGGAGACAGAAAAGGTGAAGCTGGAGGTTTTGCCGGGAGACAGTAAAGGGAAAAATGGAGTTTTGTCCCGGGAGTCGGGAATATACGCAGGAAAGGGAAAGCTATAAATGACCTCTGGGGACGGGGCCGTATGAGGAAACAAGTGTAGTCAAAGAAAGATAAAACCCCAAAATTGCAAAAAGGAAATGCAAACAAGAGGGGCTCCCCCTACAATAGTGAGGATATTTACCAAAACAACTGGTGGGAGCTCCTTGTTGGTGCTAGGAAGATGGAAAAGACAGGTAAACATGCACCAACGGGGAATACAGTCACAGAAACCCAAGGAAAACGGAAACCAAGCCTGTGCACTTACTATGCACTTGGTATCTGCAGACATGGGAAATCTGGAAAAACAGATGGGACGTGCAACTATGACCCCCCTAGAAAATGCCTTCCCCATATGACAACAGGAAAATGCAAACTCCCTTCCTGTAAGCTTTTCACCTGAAATGTGTACCTCTTCAGAAACAGGAAAGCTGTGCTATAAACTTAAATTGCAGGCACACCATCTAGTTTAGTTAGTTATTTTTAATATGTTTATTATGCACCCCATACCCATCCTGTGGGCGGTAGTCAAAAGATTACAGAGGTACATAATTGTTCCAGGGACTGGGCCTCAAAGTTTTGATAGCTGAGCAAGTTACAGAGGTAATGAATTCCACAATTTACAAAGGTAATGAATCACAATTTACAAAGGTAATGAACTCCAGGTGGGTCTAGTCACAATCATGACAAGTTACAAAGGTATTTACAGATTACAGAGGTACACAATGGGTCCAGGGACCGGGCTCCAAAGTTTTGATGGCTGAACTAGGTACAAGGTAATGAACTCACAAGTTACAAAGGTAATGAACTCACAAGTTACAAAGGTAATGAATACTGTAAGAATGGTTACTTACGTTTATACATGGCTGCAATCATGAAAAATTTTGAGAAAATGAGCAATTCACACTTCCACACCCGGTCACAACTGTAGTGAGTTTATTGGTGCAAATGTTGATTGCTGAGTCTCTCTCTCACACACCACACACACACACACACACATACAAATTCACACACACACACACATACCATCTAAAGGGGACAAAAAGATACAAAACATCCAGGCCATGGGAAAACCTGGGTAGCCACAGCCACTCAAGGGGGAAAAGGTTTTTTAGTGCCAGGAAGGAAAAAAACTGGCAGGAAATGGCAGAAATTGTACACAAATCCAGTCATTCCGGGAGTGGAACCACAGTCGATGGCCTCCACTCCAAACCAACAGATACAGATACTAATGCGGGAAAAAAAAAAATCCCCCAGTACCAACAATACCACCAGCCGATAACATTCTTTTTTGCAAATATACAGGGTCTAAAGCCAGCAACAAACAACAAATACCTTTCATCCGTGGACTGCTTGCAGAGGCAAAGGCAATGTTCGCGGCTTTCACTGAGACCCACAAAAAAGGATCACTTAGACAACGAAATATGGATCCCAGGTTACAACCTATCAGATGTGACAGAGTGAACAGGCAAAAGGGGGAGGGGGGGGGGTTTGGGCCTGTACATTGCAGAGTCACTTGTTTGCACAGAACTGCTTAATGCCTCAAATGATGTAGGGAAGTTTTAGCAGTAAAGGTCGAGAACCAAAACCTAGTTCATTGTGGTAGTTTTAAGCCTCCGGATGCAACATCCCAGCAATTCCAGGGAACAGCTGTAAAAATTGACCACTGTCTGGAAATCTTCCAGCTCCTGCACCCAACATCTTGCTCCTGGGGGATTTCAACTTAAGGCCCCTAAAATGGAGGAATTATAGAAAATAATATTGTTGCAGTAATAACACCAGGAGGCAGCTATGATGAAAACTCACACTCACACGAGCTTTTAAAATCTCTGCACAAAATTCAATTTAAACCAGCAAAATAATAGAGCCTACTAGAATGGAGAATACACTAGACCTCATCTTCACTAACAATGATGATCTGATAAGAAATGTCACCATATCAAAAACAAAATACTCAGATCACAACTAATTGAGGTTCAGACATGTATGTGCAGAGCCCCAGACCCGACAAAATGAGATTAGTCCGAGGGAGCATTCACCAAATTCAACTTCAATAACAAAACATAAAGTGGGACCAAGTAAACCAAGTCCTAACCGATATAAGCTGGGAAGATATACTAAGCGCACAGACCCAACTTATGCCTAGAACAGATTAACTTGGTGGCACTCGATGTATGCACAAGACTTATTCCTCTAAGAAAAAGAAGGAGTAGATGTAAAATAGAAAGAGACAGGCGCTCTCTTTACAGGCGACGGAAAAGAAAAACCCAGAGCGGCTAAAAGAGGTCAATCTATCTGAAATGCGTAGGGAGACACTCGTCGAGAAATAGCAAACATCGAACTTAAGCTAAAGGAATCTTATAGGAGTCAGGAATCGCGGGAAGAACTAAAAGCCATAAATGAAATCGAAAGAAACCCAAATTTATTTCTTCCTATGCCAAATCAAAATCGAGAACAACGTCCAGTATTGGGCCCCTACTTAAACAAGATGGGTCCTACCACAGATGACAGCAAGGAAATGAGTGAGCTACTCAAGTCCCAATATGACTCAGTTTTTAGCAAGCCACTAACCAGACTGAGAGCCCAAGATCAAAATGAATTTTTTATGAGAGAGCCACAGAATTTGGTTAACACAAGCCTATCTGATGTTATCCTGACGCCAAATGACTTCGAACAGGCGATAAATGACATGCCCATGCACTCTGCCCCAGGGCCAGACTCATGGAACTCCGTTTTTCATCAAGAACTGCAAGAAGCCCCTATCACGAGCCTTTCCATCCTATGGAGAGGGAGCATGGACACGGGGGTTGTCCCACAGTTACTAAAAACAACAGACATAGCCCCACTCCACAAAGGGGCAGTAAAGCAACAGCAAAGAACTACAGACCGATAGCACTAACATCCCATATCATAAAAATCTTTGAAAGAGTCCTAAGAAGCAAGATCACCACCCATCTAGAAACCTATCAGTTACAGAACCCAGGGCAATATGGGTTTAGAACAGGTCGCTCCTGTCTGTCTCAACTATTGGATCACTACGACAAGGTCCTAGAGCACTAGAAGACAAAAAGAATGCAGATGTAATATATTTCAGACTTTGCAAAAGCCTTCGACAAGTGTGACCATGGCGTAATAAACGCACAAATGCGTGCAAAGGAATAACAGGAAAAGTCGGTCGATGGATCTTTTAATTTCCTCACTAAAGAACACGGAGAGTAGTAGTCAACAGAGTAAAGTCCGAGGCAGGCATGGTGAAAAGCTCTGTTCCACAAAGGGACAGTACTCGCTCCCCTCTTTTTCCTCATCCTCATATCTGACATAGACAAGGATGTCAGCCACAGCACCGTGTCTTTCTTTGCAGGGTGACACCCGAATCTGCATGACAGTGTCTTCCATTGCAGACACTGCAAGGCTCCAGGCGGACATCAAACCCCAAATTCTTTCATTGGGCTGCAGAAAAAAAATATGAAGTTCAACGATGAGAAATTTCAATTACTCAGTTTTGGTAAACCGAGGAAATTAAATCTTCATCAGAGTACAAAACAAATTCTGGCCCAAAAAAGAGTGAAACAAACCCAAAGTCAAAGACCTGGGAGTGATCATGTCGGGGGATCTCACCTTCAAGGACCATAACTTGTACGATGCACTGCTGAAAAATGACAGGATGGTAATGAGAACCTTCAAAACGAGGGATGCCAAGCCCAGATGCCTCTTCAGGTCATTTGTTCTATCTAGGCGGAATATTGCTGCACATAACAGCACCTTTAAAGGCAGGTAAAATTTGCTGCCCCTAGAAAATGTACAGGAACCTTCACGGCGCGCTAAGGGAATAAAACCCTCAATTACTGGAGCGCTTGGGGTTTCCTGAACCTGTTTTCCCCTGGAACCGGGCGGGAGAGATACTGTTATATACACCGGGAAAATCCAGACTGGGGACTAGACCGAACTTGCACACGAAAACACTCACTACGAAAACAAAAACTTTGGGGACGATGCAACATCCCCCCCCAAGAAAAGCAGGGGTTCCTAGAGTTAAGAGACCCTACAAAAGTTCAGGGGCCCAAGATTTCAACTGCCTCCCCGGATGCATAAGGGGATTACCAAAAACCCCCGGGGCTTCAAGCTGGCATGGACAAGCACCTAAATCGGGTTTCCCGATCACCGGGGCTGTGGCTCGTACGTTGGTTGCATGCAGCCACAGTAAACCTGGGTTTATCAGGGTCTGATCCCCAGGAGGGCCCGGTCACGAACCCGGGGCCCGGGGGGTTAAACCCCCCGGAAAACCCCTCCCGGGAAACTCCCCGGTATGTATGCTGGGGGGCAGTTGAACATCTCGGGGCCCCTTACATTTTTGATGGTCTCTTAATGCTGTGACACCCCCGCTTTTCATTGGGGGGATTTGCCGTTGCCAAAACTTTTGCTTTCGTAGTGAGTGATTTTTCGTGTGCAAGTTTTTGCAAGTTCCTTGCGTACCTGTCTACCAGCAATTTATACCAAATTCCCTAGACTCCCTTCATCCCACTCCCTTTCTAGGCAAGATGCTACATAGACGGATCCCTCCCCTTTAACCTAACTATTTTATGGCTACCTGTACTTATCCCCCAGCTCCTCTCTCCTCCCCTTTCCCCAAAGCCATTTTACCCCCCCGCATAAAAACAGAAAAGGGGCTTGTTCCCATTACCTGCCAAAAATTATCCAACATGCTGACTAGTCACCCAAAACCAGCTCCAGGGAAAACACACTCTCGTCTGACCTTTCTGTCTCTGTTTCAAAATGCACAGTAATATATCTTACCGAGAATCGCCTACATTAAAATGTCTTAATTGGTTGCAGGGGAATCAGTGGTACCCTTTAACCCCACTAACCAAATGAAAACACCGTCTTGGAGAACGAGAATCGATTTCCCACCTTCACATTTCTCATTAACTCCCTCACTTCCTTCTTTCCTGAACTGTGAACACTTTCCACTTAGACGGTGCCCCATCACTGCTGGGGCCATTTTTTTCTCCCATTTAGAGCCCCTATGCAAAAGCGAATATTCCATCCTTATCCGATCACCGTGATGCTCTTGCTTAGCTATTATTTCGAATTCGGACCCCCCAAAATCCTTCCTATATTGGATAGTCACTGATGTCAGTAGGACGTTTTTTTTTTTTTCGTCCCCCCTTTTACTCCGCCCTTTTCTCTCCGCCTACATTCGCCTTGACTTCTTTCAGTTATCACCTTTGTTCATGTGCATCTCATTTTTTGCCCCCTTGGGGAAAGCCCCCCCAGTGTTCATATCTGTTCTTTCCCACGCCGCGAAAAGCCCAAACTACCAGAGGGTTTCCCGTTCTCTTTTTTTTGACCACTTCCACTCTCATTCTCTGCCATTGCAGTGTAACTTTTGGTTTCTAAGTCTTCTGACAGCGTGGATTCACACCCTGTTTCCGGACAGTGTCGTGAGGGGGCATTATCCTGGGTAGCTTTTTTATGGCTGAATTGATGCTTTTGTAGCACTTACCCTATTCATCTATGCCTGTTCCCCATGGGGTCGTTTCACCTCCCTTAGTGCTTACAGACATAAAAATTTGATACACCTCACCCCCTATTTCCCTTGTATAAAATTTTAGTTATCCCGTTCTCTAGCAAAACAAGGATTTGTTTTTTTGGGGCCCCTGGTCAGTTGACGTAAGAGCAATAAACAGGCAACACTGCTGCGCTGTCAGCAGTACATAAACCTACTAGTTTATAGTTTGATTGCTACCCACCTTCGTCCCCTGGCAACAATATTAGCCCTTGATCTGCTCCATAACAAACTTCATTCTTTTAAAAACCAAGTATGGTTTCTGGCGTCTTTTTCACAATGTCGGTTTGGGAGACACTCTCTCCCGTCTTTGAATCGGCCACACACTTTTACGGCGCCCTGTTCCTCTTGAGAATTGTCAAGTTTCCCCGTATTTGTTACCACATTTTGTTGGACTGCCCTCTCATCAACGAGCACGCAGAATTTTTTCCAAAGTTGTCTCCGCTCTGCTGCCCTTTTCTTTACCTTTCCCTTTTTTGTGATGGGCCCTCCCTTTTAACCAGACTCTCTCATTGCTTTTTTACAGTGCGATTTCCTACACAAACTCTGAGATGATGCCACTACCTCTCCCCAGTCCTTTCTACCTTAAATCTCTAGATACCCTCTGCCCCCCTGCACTCCCAAAACCCGATAATCATCCCTTCCCTCTTGTACCCATTTCCCTTTCATCCTTCAAAGCCCTGCTGCATGTATAACCCTTTTGGTTTAGCGCTTTGTTTTTATTAAATAATCCTAGGATAAAGTGAAAAAAATGCGCAGTCTTGGCAAAGTCAAAACCCTTCAGAAATAACAAGAACAACCAACTCAAATGAATCACCAAACCACATTTTAAAAAGATACTTTTTGTAGACATGGACGGGGGACGCGCCACCCGGATTCAGCCCAGAGTTGTTTCCTTAGATACTTGTGTAGACAGGGCGGTGACGGCCACCTGATTCAGCCCAGACATTTGTTTCCCGTCAGATACTGTGTAGACATGGACGGTGATGCCCACCTGTATTCAGACCCAAAATGTTTTTTCCTGTAAGATACTTGGTAGCAGGACGGGGATGCCCACCCTTTATTCAGACCCCCGATAAAATTTTTTCCTGTAGATACTTGTGTAACATGGCGTGACGGTCACCCGTGATTTAGACCCAGACATGTTGTTTCCGTAAATAAAACTTGTGTACTTTTGTTTAAA